>VIBL01000035.1:3000000-3334553 GCA_008271625.1 Lutraria rhynchaena | reverse complement strand
GGCCAACCATACAGAGAAAACAGCACAACATTACTCTTCATCACATTTTACGATGACACTTAGAATCTTGCTTGCATATATCCCCACCCTGCCCCTTTCTTGGCCCCACTCTTTCCATTTTTGCCCGCTAAAATAATTACTAGATCACTGTTGATAATTCACAGGACAAATATGAAGCCATACTCTGGCTAGTGTGACACGGCCTGAGAATATTGAGTCTGCATGTTTGGAAGGCATTCTGTCAGTTAATTCTTCACATCGGCATTATATTAATTATAATGATTTCATTATTTCATTTATTGTGATAAATAAGTCTGACAAAGTTTACTTTTTTCTTACATGTATTTCATATTGTAAGAATAATAACATGTATAAAATATCTACACAACACAAAAAGACAGTCACAATAAAATCAGAGTATATCTGCTGACTATATAATTATTGTCTACATAATCGCTGACATGTACAAAACAATCTTAACAAAGAACTGGCATATGTTAAATCAGGACAAAAACATATCAGGGATATACTAGTTTGTCAAAATTTTATCAATATTCTATCAATTCAATTAAGGTCATACTTAAAAAATGTTGTGTTCTGGTCATGCGACATAAACGTTAACAGAAAGTAAATAGGTAGGCATCTTCTTGCTTGTTAACATTATATACGTATACTTAAAACAAAAAGCTTGTTTGATCAATGCAAAAGAATATTTTGTCATATTTTGTAAAAATTGCAAAAAATTATTAGGTCTGTGGATTTTTGAATGAGTCATTCGCATAACAGTTAACCAACAATCTTTTAAGTATGGACCAACTCAAACACAAGCTCTATTGTTTTTCAGTATTTACCCTGTGACATCATGGAGATATGATTATTGTTAATTGAACTGATGATAATCAGCATACATTAATTCAATCATCATTTTATAAATCAGTTATAGTTCACTGATTTTATATGTTGGAAGTAATTGCTAACATATGCATAGACTGTAAATAACTGTTGATATTGTTGATAGATTTGGCAGAATAACAGGAGTTGAGTATTATGAAGGTTACACCTCACTAATATATCAAAACATCTATATAATGTTTATACATGTTGATAAACATTACCACAAAATCACACTGACTTGTGCAATTTTAACTAAAAATCAGACATTAAGTTCTACCTGAACTGTTCATCTAAGCTCTGTTTAGGCAGTTTATCAAAAGATTCACTTTAAACATGATGTATTAGAATGATTGTTTAATTGGTTTTAAAAATGTGAGACAAACGGTATGAGTTTGTGGAACAAGGCCTGTCGTCTCGCATAATAAATTTGCGGTTTATTGCGTACATAAACCCAAAAAGTGTATTATTTATGAATTAGATCTTAAATTGTATTCAAAATTTGACAGAGACCAAATAATTTTAGTAATGCAGAACTCTCATTTCTTGTTAATCACTATTTAGTTAGTTCGTTATTAGAAAATGGATATTATAATTGCTCCAATGAGTGTCATTATGGGATCTGGGTATATTTGAGATTCTTAACTTATGAACACATGCATGTCTTATGATAGAAAATGAAGATTTTATACAAAACTGCAGTATCTGATTAACATGCAAGAAAATAGCATAAAAAATCACGAAAATGACACACTGAAAAAAAATCAAACTACACGCAGTTAAATTTAAGGGTATTATAGTTTATGTTGAATGAAATTTGTATTATATTATTTAGTAAATATCCCACAGTACGTGGGCAAACATAAAAGATTTATATACACATTCAATACAGCGCACATAAATCTAGTGAATTATTTCAATTAACTGTTAGTCATGGTCTACAGAATCATTGTGTTATGTTAGTAATGTCTTTATATACACTTAAACGAGTTACTTATGTGATAAACATATATTTATTTAAACTTTAATAAAGCAACCCCCTATCACTGGAAGATGAAACATAATTATTGTCTTAGGAATCGTTGATATTCTCCTAAGAAGGAAACTCATCCCACATAATGAAAATCATAATTACTAAAAGTGTAAACATTTCATTATCATTTGAAATATTTTGCTTTCATGGTTCAATTCACATGTGAAAGCTGGTGAAAAGATAACATTCATAAACACTTCATGTTTGTTGGTAAATAACATTTAACTGTAAATGAGATATTTTCAAGTAGAGGTAAAACTTACAATAAATATTCTTATTTATTTTAACAACGCACAATGTACCTAAAGCATAATAAATTTTGCCTGATGAATGTCAATACATCAGTCATTTTTATTAAATATACAATTATACCATCAGCTAAATATTGTGTCTTTATTGCTAGATTTTTTCTTTCGTTTTCATGCGATGTTACTCAAGGGTTTGATGTTAGGAAGCATTTTTGTGATATGTCATATAATGGCACATGTTTGTCATGATGTACACTTTCCCCAGACTTCATATTTCTACAGAACACAGCGTGTAACATGCTACATGCACTTTTTATGATCTCTACATTGTTTGATATCGTCCAGAATCTGCAACATCATCGTAATCCATTCGTAATAAAGCCAAAAATATGAAACCCTCCAATAAACACAGTCCTGTACCAACCCAACCTAGAATGAATGACCAGGCATATTTTGTTGTTGTGCCCTCTGGGAACACTGACCTTGTTGTGTGGTCAAGGTCACGTAAGGCAATAAAGCAAATACCACTAGCTATTCCTGCCATTGCTGAAAAGTTAAGAACAGTTCTATTGAAATATCATATGTTTTAGAAATTATATGTGCATGGAGTGACTACTAAATACTCGTAAACATCACAATCAGGCCAATCATTTCACATTATTGATATCCGTAACATTATTATAAATGTTGGATGAATAACACACAAATGGGAGACTTCCTAAGTTTTATTCTTGTTGCATATATTAACATATATATTAAGTACATGTATATGTACATAAAACAGAAAGAGAATTTACGGTTATCAGTACGGTATGAACTGAAATCAAAATGTTGTATGGCATTTGATGATAGTTGTAGTGAACAAACAAACCATTCTCCAGCGGGAAAACATTAATCACATCAAAAACCGTTCAATTTTTGTTTGCACTCTACATGCTTAGCACAGACATAATTTTGAATTTTGATAAACTTTTATTACAAGGTCTTTCAGTGTGGTTTGTTACTATTATGTTCAGAGCCGGACAATTAAATACATGTACATGTCTTTACTATAGTAGGTCAGTTTACACGTGATATATAAGCTCATGTACTTATACAATTATCTCAAAATCTGTGTGGATGAACGATATGCATGTAAAGTGAAATGTTGATGCTACGACCACCATTAATATTGAAGAAATATTGAAAACCAGTCTGAAAATAATTGATTATATAATTGGGGTAGTTGCTACCTGGAAACAATATACATGTACATACATATAGGCTCCAGTTGCTATATGAGGTTTTACTGTAATCTGAAGTATACATACATGCAAGTAAGGACATGATAGCAGCAATGAGATATAAACTAGATCTCTTAATGCTGTGGCAATCTCCAGGCCACAATCCACAAATCAACGCCAATATAGTGAACAACTGTAAGCCACCAGCAGTAATCATCAAGGCAACCCAGGAACGTTCCATGCCTGAAATACATACATGTATAATAGCAGGGACTCTACATTACATACATGTATAATAGCAGGGACTCTACATTACATACATGTATAATAGCAGGGACCCTACATAAGATCTACATCGTATTGTCGAGTCCTTGATACAAGTGATTTACCATACTAAGTAGTTTGTGCGAGGAACGCCGGGTTTAATGACTGTAGCATAAACACACTAGTTTTCGTGGCATACTGCAACACACTAGTAGTTAACCATTTACAAACTATTTGAAAAGCAACAAATAATTTTCGTTTGTTAGCGAGACAGAAAAGACTCGAATTACGTCACCTCATGCTGTTATTGAAGCCCGGTCTGTAGTTGAGCTAATTAGTTTTAGATATCAATGTTCAGTTATTTTCAAAGGCGGATTTAGGTGGGGGTTTGTGCCAGTTATATGCTGATTGTGTCAATATTCTAAATAAACATCTAGACTTCACATCTAGACCCTTCCTAACCAATATCCTGTATCCGCCCCTGATTTTCACCGTTTTCCTAGCATATGTAAGACCACAGACGGAGCACCCATTTCTCATAGTGGATACTTACTCAGGTAACGGTAATCTTCTGACGACAAATTATCTTCAGCTCTTCTGACCAAATCCTTGTACGTGAACACACAGTCATTCTGTCGATCCTCTGGAGGGGTGCCTGCGTTATATTATAAAAGCAAATATCACAATAGAATCGTACTTAACATGGACATTATTTGAAACACATCATAAGTCCACTAGGAAGAACAATAACTTCACATTCTGTTTGTAAAATAGACACTGTGCCTGATTTTTTTTCATTGGGTATAAAGCCTTTTTTCAACAATTTTTCAGTTACATAAGACATCCGGTTCACCTAACCAGTTTTCCTGGTCTGTATATACCAATCAGTACTAACTTATCCTTCCATAAGGACCCGGCAACGTCTCCACATCACCCTAAAAGAAATCCTGCATGTTTTTGTGCCCGTATGATGCCTGTAGTTGTATAATACACTGTGCCGTAGATAAAGGTACAATATTATATATATTTATGTATCTATTTAGATAACGAGATGAAAGGTGAGGCAGATACAGTAAACATGAGGAAGCTATTTCCTGTCATGTGAGACTAGACTTAAATGTTCAAAGGCGATTAAGAATGATTGAGATTTAGGACAAAAGTGATTAACGCCTACCAAATTTCTCTAATTTTACGGCTCTTAATGTTGAATATTAACTGTTTCTGGCTGGAAATCTTCAGCTGTCCAACGTTTTATAGAAAAAGAAAGATTGTGAGGGCATGTTTTAGTTATCATGAACTAAGTTGATAAACTAGACTAGACACGTTTAATAAAAGTATGGTGACTGGAAGAAATGAAAAAAATATGATAAAAAAGTTCGCATGTGCCTCCTGTCGGTAATGCATGTATAGTCAAACCTGTGTTTGCAGCCACCAAAACTGTCATTGAGTTTTTAAGACAAAATGGTCCCCGAATAAAGGCCATCTGTCAATAAAGGCCACATTTGGTCCTTCCCAGTAGTGGCCTTTGTTTACAGGTTTTTCTGTGTCGGGCTTTAATGTACATATACTTGTTTACAATGTCTTACAAAGAACATGCTATAGCTTCTACATTAAACTATTCAAACACTTTATTACATGTATATGAATGTTTTAATATTTTATCAAGTTATAAATAACATTACATACTTGTTTTACGCTAGATGCGTACACCGTAAATATATTTAAATAACAGCTGTTGTCAGCAGACTGTTATAAATGTACAGCAATTTTAATTTCGAATAGATTTTAATATTACTCTGTCATCTAACACATTTATTCACCAATTTGATATTTTCACAGGATGTCATTACAGCTTTATAAATTAACAACTAAATAGGAGATGTTTTATAAAATCATAAACGTATCTTGATACACATTCTCTATGTGTTATCAACGAATATATTTAACAATATAAATTGTTTATAACATATTTCGTTTAAGTAGCTACTGGACAATGAACCTGGTATGTGCGTTTACACCGTAGTAAACACAAGCACACGCAGAGACAATGCGTGTTTTCAACTTATACATACATATTTTGTATATATTGTCAACAACAGCTGAGACAAAAAGACAAATCGGTAGTTTATATAATATTTAAGGCTACGGGGCATTTATACTACAATTAGTTTTATACGTAGATAGACAGACTTAGATTAAAACACTGTCCGTAAGGCGTGAAAAACTGTTTGTTTCTGGTTACCCGACCTAATTTTTCCACGCTACCCTGGACTTTTTATGAGGCCCGAGGAACGGTACAACCACTGTTTCACTTTTTAAACTTTCGGCAAAAAATAACTCAACAGCGCTTTCAAGAATAATAATATAAAAAATCCCTACCTACCTACCTATCTACTTACCTACCTACCTACCTACCTACCTACATATCTACCTACCTACCTATCTACCCTATTTAAAATGAGTGTGTAACAGAAACAAACAAATTCTTTACGCCTAATGCAAATAAATTTATTTAAGCAAATCTGTTTTCCCATTAAGACACCAGATTTTCACTATAAACGTTCAGCGGAGAAAGTCTTATAAAACTTTCATTATTCAATTTGTAATTTTAAACCTAAGAAAGCAGTCGACATTGGTTAACTATGGATATTATATTACATGATGTTCGTAGTCAGATATTAAATTTTATAAATTTATAAAACAGTTTGTCAATAGAAATTATTTTACAAAGTTATAAATTTCAACGTGAAAGCAGTCCACTTAAATTAATGACAGATAATATACTGGCAATTTTTCCACGACGGCCCTCAATTGAGCAACAACCTACCTTCAACCATAGCATGATTTTCTTACTGACCGATTCAACTATTAATATAATCTCTCTAGAGAAACAACCTCTCAACAACAACATAATTTTGCTTCTCCCAAAGGGTGTTGCTTTGGAGAGGTTGCACTGTATTACATAATTCTTGAGTCAGATTTGTTTGCAAAATTTATGAACCATTTTGTACACTGATATCATTAAAACACAAATTCCACATGCCAACTGATTATAAAGTTAACCGCAAATGGTTATATTGTATAATTGTATGTATTTGTAAAATATTCATTGTATAAAACTATCGTGTACAATTAATATGCTGTAAAACCTCAATTAGCGATCACCTCAATATTATGACCACCTTGATCAAACGACCGCTTATTTTCGGACCGACTTTCAATAACTTCCCTATGATTCAACTTGATAATGAAACCAACTCATCATTATAACCGATTTTTGCAGGTCCCGAAAGGTGGTCTCATTATCGAGGTTTTTCTGTATTTTGAACTGTAGTGAATTAATATCATATCACTGCAGGCACACAAGCCGTGTCAGAGACCACCCCAATTAATCAAGTTTATCTGTTTTTGTGGGTCTATTCATTTAAGTTTGGAACAGATTTGTGTTATTAAAAACATCGGTTGTTCCCGCTTTCTTTGTATCATAAGAATATGTCAAGTAGACATGGGTTTTGAATATTTTAAAGTCGCGTACATCAGGTAATACATCGTCTCACACAGTAACTACCGTATATTAACAAGTCTGACTATTATGATATGTAAGAAAAGATCGATATTTCAACTGCTACCTTATATGCTTATAAAATGAAAACTACAGGTAAGTAAGGTGGGGTATTGAGAAAGATCGATAGAATATTGATCCGCTAATCGTAATGCAAATATGTATAATTATAACCTGCCTGTGTTGATAAAGCTCTAACTTATACGCACACGTGTTTGGAACTTATTTATGATAATAACGTAATTCTAATTGAATAAACAATACTAAAAAATATTAATTGTACAACAAGTGCATGCATGAACAACGATCAACAACAGCTGTAAACAGTAGTCCAATGATAAACAGTACATAATATGGATCACTGTGGCATAACTGACACCAAAATAAAGCGTTTGCATCACTATTAAGTATGTTTTAAATTTTCATGAAGGAAAGTAATTAAGAATTTACCTAGGGGCACACCGTTGGTGTAACATCGCCTCCACATACCCATTGAGTACGAAAACTGTCTTTTAATCGTTCCATTCGTCGAGTCAGAGGCATCAACTTCATACCAAAAATCTGTGACGACACAGGTGACAATTAATCCTAACGAAGCCAGGATAAGAAACAAAACTGTGAACAATGAACACAGATGACATTTTCCCATGCGAGCCATTGTTGTTGTGAAATCTCTGGTACGTATCGAAACTATTGGATTAAATCAAGATTCAAGAAGATATGTCCGTCACATTCGTTTTTATCTGCCAACAGTATTGTAGTTTGAATACACAAACGTAGGTTTACACTAGTGGGAGCGGCCTCCAAACAATCTATAAGTTCTCTTTCATCATAACCAGTCACCTGTGTCAATTATTTACATTTTAATAAAAGGACTCAGGAACGACAACCGCGAGATTAAAGTTTAATTTAAAGGTTAGTTACCACGTTTGTGAATAATCGCGATAGTTAAAATAGGAATGGCACATTTTATGACAGTCTGTGATCGATGGTGGACACGACACTTGTGTATAATTACTATTATTGAAATGATTGTGTTTTTGAGCGATGCAGCAATCATACTTACATAAACTCTGTATGGAGGTTGACTTTCTGTTGTTAAAATATAACATGTAGCACGAACTTAAGTGTAGGGGGTGTCTCTCTTAGACTTTCTTTAATATACATGTATATATATATAAATTTTTTTCTAAAATTTCCTGATTTTTTCTTGAAATAAATCTTTATAGTGCTGAATATAAATATTCACATTCTCAGTAATTCTGTACATAGTATAAAATTAATGAGAAACAGTATCGGACCTCACCAAGCGATTCCCAGATCATGGGATATTATTATCTTCAGGTCGTTCCAGGTTGTTAAATCCAGGATTTTCATATTTTTTAAACATTTTGTGGTCTTATTGGTTTGGTTATAAATTTAGCTGTGCATTTTAGAAGTCTTACTGATTCAGTACAGTGAAACATCTCCATAGCAACACCCTTTGGGAGAAGCAAAATTATGTTGTTATTGAGAGGTTGTTGCTCTAGAGACGTTGAATAGATAGTTAAATCGTACAGTGAGAAATACCATGCTGTTGTTGGAGGGAGGCTGTTGCTCAAGAGAGGGCCGCCCTGGAGGTGCTGCACTGTACTTGCTGTATTTGGTTTAGCGTTCTGATTTTTAGAATCTCCATTCATTTTGAACACTTCATGCGATTCAAGCAGAAGCAGCCGGCTTTTAGGATAAGCATTGAACCGGTAATAGTGAGAATTATCATCAAATAGTGCCTTAATGGCGTCGTTGGATTGCTTATAATTATTAATATTAATATTTTATTAGACGTTGGTTCGCATTTGATGTTTGTTAAGTAACCTTTAGCCAATACATCGATCATAATTATCCTCCTGAAGTTCTGTGATAGTATAAAAACATCATGCTAAAACGAATATTTTAAACCCTGCAAATGACACACTTCAAAGCTTTCAACTGCTGTACGAGACATAAAAATCATCCGGATGAATAAACGTAGATATATACCTTTAAACCGGTTGATCAGACGAACTAAGGTGCGTATACAAAAATCTATGAAACCATTGTAACGACTGAATCAGACACAAAATACAATAAACTATCGTTGAGAGTTACCACTAATAAACTGAAATTGAAGTTTTAAATTTCTTTCACGTTAAGCCTCTATAGCTATCATCCTGAGGTTACATAAATGTGTTAAATATTTGATTGTTGACGGTTTGTAACTGGTTCTTACTTTCAAGGTCGGTGGATCTACTTAGGTGCAAGCATGGGGTTTGTTAAATCCAGTACAATTCCGTTCCCATGTACTCTAAACATTGTTTAGAAAATGACAGACTTACCGTGGATGACTGGGTTACATTTACTACAAAATGTCATTAATGTAATATCGTTAATGATGCTTATCAAGGCGGCGACTCAGTTCCAATTATTAGTGCGTTGGATTTGTAACCAAGCGATCCGCGTTCAAATCCCAGTTCATGCCCTTCTATGAAAATTTGACAAAAATGTCAATTTTCCTCCATATGTCTAGAAGTTGTCGGCTCCTTGTGGAAGGGTAAGTTAGTACTGGTTATTATACAATCCAGGAAAACTGGTTAGGTGAACCGGCCGCCATATATAACTGAAAATTGTTGAAAAACGGCGTTAAACCCAATGATACTGATCAGTTAAATTTCTCTGGATTCCTAGTAGCACAAGAACCCTATTTAATTTGCACCGGTTTATTGATTATATTCAAGTACAGTAAAACACCTGAAAACCGGATAATTTTTCAAGTCCAATTTTTCCATTTCTATAATCAACACTTATCTGAATACCGAAATTCTCATAAAACCGGAACGGGTCCGGTTTTTAGGGGTTTTAAAGTATTCGCTACTTCTGGTTTGACAATTACTAGTATTTAGGATCATGCTGTTAAAATGAATGAAATCATTATGAAAGATCTGGAAAGAATTGCCAGTAGTGGGTAAAAATTCTAATGATATCCTTCAAATTAGCAATATTTACATTTCAAAGCGTTGAATTTTTATTCTTACGACTTTTCTGCACTTTATTCAACGTTGACTGACTTTATCAAACAGAAACTTAGTGGCCTTATGTCTAAACTGTTTAAAATGATGGGTTATAAATTTCTTAATGACATTATCCTAAATAGTAGTGAAAGTAAATACATGTAGAAGGTGTCTGTTGAATTACAAGCAAATATTATAGATACATTAAACAAGACTTAAATAGAACGCGATACTTGGATTATTTACTTAACACAGATACTATCCTCTTCGACGAAGTGTACGAAGCTATTTACCCAAATGAACTCAAGTTAAATAAAGCCAATGACCCACACCACCATGCGTTATTTCCTGCAGGGATGTAGCCTGCACGTTAGCACGCGCATAAGATCTACTAATTTAAAAAAAGTGAAAATATAAATATGGCCAAAAATGGCATTTAAGTCGAAAGATAAGGGTGTTAGACCTTAATTGGATCTGCTCAGTGCCATTCTACGAGATCTGATCAATTTAGTTCTAACTAAAAAAATCCCCGACCCTCAGTCGCAGGAGGTTTAACCCCGCACCCGCCTTAATTGTGTGCGCGTAACATTCATTCAGTCGACTACTTGTTAAGATTTAGACCTGAAAAATATCGACAAAAGATTGTTGCCTAAAATAAAATCTATATGATAAAAAAGATCACATTAATTAAGATACTAGTATTGTTAATTTTGCATCACTGAATGGCAATGTTCCTCTCTCCACCTCTTATGGTGTTCACATTTCTCAACTCGTTCACCTTGCTAGAGTATGATGTCAAGATGAAGAATTACTGAACTAAAGTGTCTGATTCTTAATCAAATTACTAAGGCAAGGCTATGGATGTTATAACTCATTTTGTAACTTATATCAACGCGAATAAATATGTGGGAAAACAATTGTGAATTTTATTATTGTGAAACTAATCTTTTCAGTAAATAGATCTACAATTGCAATCAAAAACATCTCTAAATTTAGGAATTTTCTAATCAGAATTCTACGGAGCTGTTACCGACAAAACCTTGTAAATTTAATTTATAATCCTATAATAAATTTGATTTGAATTTTACAAAAAAACCCAAAACATTTGCATATCATTTTAACAACTTTTGTCATTACACAGCGATCAAAATGATCTTTCATTCATAAACTCCTTATCGGGTAATTGACTTGGAGTTATTTTTGTTTTGCCTTTGGTCGTGTTTGTTCTGTCTCTTTTTGTTCTGCCTTCAGTAAAGCATATTAAAAGGTAGCAATTTGCATGCATACGTCAACAAAATTATATTTCTTTTCATGTACAGTACATCATGACGTCATAACTTGATACATGGCGTCACTTGTCTCGATTCGACAGTTAAATTTTGTAAGAAAAAATTCAAATGAAAAATGTTTACTGTGCTGTTTGTTGTTTTATGATTTCATAGAACTTAATAAAAACTTTAAACGTTTGACACTCATTCCCAAAGTATGAGCCAATCGTCTGTCACAGTTATAACATCAGATTTTACAGTTCGAAAACCACAGAAGACCAATTATGTAACAGATCGTGAGTATATAACATTTCTTAAAAAAAGACTTCATGTAATTGAATAGTGAATTTTATTCCCGGAAAATGCAATCACACACAATAAGGACCCTAGGAAAAGTATATGGTCACAAGCATGATACATAATCTTAAATATGTATCCCTTTGTATTTGATATGCAGTTACGGACAATAATAACAATAATTATACATGAAAAGCACGTATACAGATTCAATAAAAATATCTTAACCAAAATCAAAAATATATAAATAAAATTCTATAAAATTAAATATCAAATAGATCTATATGATGGAATAAGTTTATATAATACATTCAATAATCATACGTTCCAACGCGTTTCAACACCACTAAACACAGTAAAAAGGAACCGTATCATTTTAGAAACATTACAATTTTGTAAGTATTCATAATTAGAAAATCCTATTGATATGCGTAATTTTTTTATCGATACAGTGTCCGTTACTTAATTTTAACAATAGGTGACGGCCATGATGTCTTTTTTCCAAATCCCATAGCGGCACCTGTTGCCCCGAAAGTGCTCGCATGCAAATTGGTAATAACAGGATCATGATCCAAAATATCATTCGGATGATCTACCGACGTGTCGCGTTCAAGATTCACCCATGTTGTGGCACTTAGTTCCAGGTCATCTGTAATGATACAGAAATCTATGATTCCCTTAGCTCTTCTTCTCTCAGACCCTTCATAATTGCATAACCTAAATGGACTTTTAACAAATCTCTTGATAGTGTGCATGTCAACGTTATAATCCCCTGCTGCAAGAATTGGTAGTTCAAACTTTTCTCTGATAGTACTGAGGAATTCCATCAAGTATTCGAAGTATTCAATCTTTATAAGTGTTTGTAATCTCCCTCCGCCCTTTTTATTTGATTGGCCATGCCAAGATATGCATAAGAATTCCAGGCTGGGTTGTGTGGACGTAGTTACTCTTCTGGCGCACATACGAGATATTGGGCTAAAATCAGTTGGAAATGGTCGTCCAAGACGATTATTTGAATTGGATTGAAGTGCACGAAGAATGTTGTCCAAGTCGGACGCTCGGATATTTTGTACGCATGTAAATGTTTTCGAATCATACATAATACTGGCGTGATTATTCCCTATGTAAACAAATCGTTCTGGAATCGGGTGTTTACACCAAGTTTTCCCGGTAATACCGGCCCAAGAAAATTCCTGGAAAAGAACCAGGTCAGGCTCATGTTTTGTCACTATGTTCTGTATGGCTTGTCTTCTTCTTTCTGGGACCGAACCAAGTTTATCAGATTTTCCGTTAGCATTCATGATTATTATTTTAACACAATGTTTGTCATCTGAATGTGAATATGATGTTTGTTCCGCTTGTCGAACAATTGCTGTACTTGTAATTCTACTGTAAATTACGTGTTCCGATGCTGCAGTAGATGATGAATCGATTCTTGAACACTCTTTGGTTGGTCTTGCGCCGGATTTCTCAGTAGCTTCATTTTCTTCCAGTTCAGAATTTTGCTTATTGTTGTCCGCAGTATTAATACTCTTAGAAGGTGGTACGGTCGGACTTTTCCACTTTTCTCCTTTAGTGGTAGCATCAAGTTTTGATGTGACAGGAGGTAATTCTGCATTCATTTTGCTTCCGGTACATTTATTAGGTGTGTGTTTGACTTTCATAGGTCGCGCCATGGTTTTTTGTTTACTGGCACCCATTCTATCGTTACTAGCACGTGTAACATTTACGTCTAAATTGGATTGCATTTCATTTGATGATTTTATTTTTTTGAGGAACTCGCGAACTTCCATATCACTTCTAGTCACAAATCCGACTGGAATTTCATTTCGTTCTGTTTTTATCGAACGCTGACTTCCAAGTTTGTTAATCATTTTGTTTCGGGTGACGTGGCTGATTGGAGGTTCTGAAACATGTCTCTCAGCTACATCCTTCTCTGTCTTAATTACAGCATCTGTTTGATTACTTATTCCGTTTTGTTTGTCAGTATTTGGTGGTAGCGGAACAGCCTTATCAGAAGTATTTCTAACACGCATCTGTTCTGTTCCGTACATCTTCGTCGCCTTTATTCTTTCCGGTCTGTGGGACATGTTTTCCAATATCCTGAAATACAGTTGAATGGTATTCAATACGGAGACTTATATCTCTTCTATAACACAAACATAAGTATGAAAAAAAAATAAAAAGTTGGTACAATATAGATAATATTAAATTTACTGGCAAATGATTCGAACAATTACCGGGCGATTCGTCTAGTTAATTAAGACAACTACTGAACGTGTTAATGTGTTTTCAGAGTTGATTAGTTTATACTAATTTATTTTACCTCGATTATGAAACAAACAATTTTGCTTATATTAATCCCGCACGAGTCTAGACACTACACCAGTACTGCGTCCGAAAAAAGGGATTGTGAAGTTCATGGACGAAACCCGTTGAAACCGGGATTCGAACTCACGACCTTCGGATCAGAGGTCGGACGCTCTATCTCTAGACCACGATTCCTCCCAGAGTTGATTGAAGAGATGAAGCCGTTTGTCTACACTGTTTCATTTACGTATTTTACGGGCATTTTCCTATTTTCTGTAGTACCAATATGTTAAATAATTACATGTTTGGGGGTCCGAAACTGTTTAAAAACATCAGACCGCGTATTTGCACAAAAACCTTTAACGATTACGAAGTTTTGGTCATATTACAATTTTAATTCATTTGAATTCTAGGACTGCTATTGCCAGCATAATGATTCGCTCTCAATTTTGTGTCATTTGTACTTCGCTATATTCATGTACTGAAAATAACAGCAACAAAAAATTTCACGATATCACACCAAACTTATGTTGAATGGAAATTGTTGACATCGGATTCTTAGTAAATCCGTAATAGACAAAAAATAATACGATGTAGCGTACTTCAACAAAAAAAATGTTGTATATACCTAGTACGTATTGTAATGCTAAAGCGCACATACCTTAACCCGTTTTCCAAAATAATTTAAGAACAAAGGCAAATATTCCTCTAAAGAATTCAACGTTCGATCGATTGAGACATGTTTATAAAATGTGAATTAATTTTATATCGTGCGTAGTATTATTAACTGAGTTTTGGCAATTGTTCAAAAAGACCATTGTATGATAAAAAATCTAGGAGCAAGTTCATACATGACACAAGATTACACTAACCTCCCACTAAGGACTATCCAGGACCGATAGAGTTGTTTCCCTTGGCATGTGACATAAACTGATTTTATATTACATAAACTGATCTTATGGATCGTTACATACAATTCCTCCCTGATATTATAGATATCCAATAGAATTGTGATTACTCAGGTCGTTAAAATACTGTTTTGATACCATTTCAACTTGTTCATTTAAGCTACATTTAGTGTAGCTAGTCCACTGTCAGTATACTATGAACTGAATATTAGACCAAAATCCAAGTAATATAAATAAAATAATGTACTACAGTCAAACTTGTGAACAAAGGCCACCCTTGGGAAGAACAAAATGTGGCCTTTATTGACAGATGGCCTTAATTGGGGGTCAGTTTGCTCTAAATAATCAATTATGGTTTTTTTTAAAGAATGGCCTTTATTCGCAGGGTGGTTTTTATTCGGAGGTGGCTGCAAACACAGGTTAAATTGTACTTTCAGTTTGCTTTTTCATTGATGGAAATACTGACATCCAAAGTGAGTGTAAAATAAATGAAGAATGCAATTCTTACTATAAACAAGTTGGTTAACGATATGAAGAACAGAAAAGATGTATACAGGGCATAAATTTTCCTGTCAGTAGTTTTGTCTCTTTTCGTATATTGTATAATGTAACTGCATGTGCAAGGTCACATAACTGATGTATTTTTGTAAACGTAATGCTCATTGTTACCTTAAACATATTATGTAAAATAATTTACGTATTATATAATGTAAGTATTTGGAGTGCTTTTTCATTCAATTTAAAAATGATTTAATCATAATTATGAAATAATGTAATATGCTCTTAGTTTCATTATTTCGTCTTATTTAACCTATGTCCCATTTTACAATGATTTGGTGACAGTTCGGTCAAAACGAGTGAAGTTGAGAATTGTTGGGTAAAGGAGTCACGCGAAGATAAGGTCATAAAACTTGACTTTGAGTGTCGTTTTGGTTGATGTAAAGACTCACCGACTTGTTTCTAAACATGAAATTTTGGGAGGTGCACCTTTCTGATATTTTAACTCCTCTGAAAATATACACTGTCATTGCTCCGTGATTTACGTCACTGAATGACAGCGTAAACAAAACTTAAGTTTATTTCAAACAAGAGTAATTGATAAACGAGACAGGTTCGTCAAAATATTTATTAAACATTAAACAAGAACATAAACTGCAAAGAATTCAACCTGTCTACAATGAAAATAAATCACCAATTGCGAAAATTCAAAGTTTATTTCAAATTTGCACGAAATCTAAAAAATATTTCCGATCAGATGTTGATTCAATGAAATTCATGAAATAAAACTGATATGTGTTTCAATCAAATTGAATGAAAAAAACTAATAGTATCATAGAATGAAGGAAAGATATTGCTTGTATTACTAGAGCGTTTAAGGATTCTCCTCAAGCGAAATAACTCATCAATGGTAACGTAGTTCACGACCACGGTCTTGATTAACCTTTTCCTTAACGTCCGGAATCATTGAATTGTGCGAAGTAAGTTTTTTCATGAGAAGTTTATTTTTTGTGAGACAAAACCTCGTTTTGGAGTTGAAGTTTAGACTTACTCTTTGGTGCCATATATCTATCAGTTTTCTCAAAACAAATGTCCAAATTTCGTCTACTATTTCTTATAGGGGTGTTGGGCACATATGTAGAGCTTGTTTTCGGCAATGATTTGGTTATTAAAGTTATTTGTACTTTTTTTCGAAGTGAGTTGTTTCTTTTCATGAAATAATAAAAATGTTATTCTAACTTTTTAATTTTCTCTTCTGTTTTCTTGATTTTGACTATTAAGTTTTCTTTTCCTGGAATTTCATTTTTGCAACTAGTTGACTCGCAGTTCCTGACGTAGATGGGCCTGGATTCCGAGTACTTGTGGAATCACACGGACCTTCTGCACTTTCATCATGGTTTTCGACTCTTTCTTCACCCTTGTTGACATACATGGTTGCGCCCATTTCCTTTGCATGCACTCTTCTCTCTTCGAATTCTGAGTTTATTTTGTCCAATTTCTGTTGTTGGCTTATAACATTGTTTGACTCTTTGATTCTCTTTAATAAGGTATTCCTCGCTTTCTTAGCCTTTTTCCATTGTCTATATGCATTCGGTATTTCGGCTCGTGATTTTAGCATTGTCCTGCAACATAAAGTAAGATGTGTGTAATACGTTCCTTTTCTGTGAATTACATTACAATTATGTATAGGCTTCACAGTATTACATGACATGCGTACGTTCATTCAATTATATTTTGTAAAAAAAGTAGTTCATCACGTATTTGATTAAATTAGTTTTGAACCCAAAAGCAATTTTAACAAGAAATGGACATACAATTCTAACAACACTGACCTGCCCAATTCATCTCTTGGTCCGAACAGTTTGTAAAGAAATATTTCCCGCCGGAATTTTTTTTCCTAGACACCGTGAAGAGTATCGGGTGATTACAAAGAATTTTCCCATGCAAATTAGTTCCAAGATAAAATTATCGGGTTTGTGTTAAAAATGAGGTAACGTAATTCACCGTAACGTAATTCACGAAAAGCATTTGATGAATGCATTATTTGTGTATGTCGAGTTCAATTTCATGAAAGTGGCTTTTGTTCTTCACCTTATATGTTTTAAGAAGGCATAGAAAGACTGCGACCTACCTTTTAGTAAGCAGGACAATGGCTGATGACGGAATTCACATATCACGTCAACTGGACAGGGTTGATCACTTTCGATCTCTGCTTCAGATTTATGCCTCACAGGATCTCAGAGGGTTGTTTGTATCAGGTATGCGCTTAACTTTAGGATTAAGATGCCTTACAAAATGACCATTTGATGTACGCTAACTTACAATATAGCGACTTGAGCGCTGGTTAACGTAATTCACCAATGTTTATATGTACGTTTATAATGAACTTTGCATTGGACTAATAAAATTAACATCATCTGTTGAATTCTGAGCAAAAACTAGTCAGTCAAATTCATAGGACATGCATATTCGGTATTTGCTCAACTTAACTCATTTTAGCTGAGTTGTGTAATCAATCTTATTTCTGTGTGACATTTGACGTTAACAGCATTCTCGCTATTCTTCGATATGACCTCATAATTATGTCCTGATCTAAAAATCCCGAGTGTCAATTAGCATAGTCCCTTATCAGCCCTTGCTATTACTGTGACACAGTCGTCAGAAATCAATTGTCCAACATTTTATATGTAAGCAAGCGGTCCAGCTAGCTTACAGAAGGTCAGTGATTCTACCCAGGTTTAAGCCTGGTGTCGCCCTCCACCGTCACAGTTGGAAAGTCGCTAATATGACCCTGCTGGCTGTTAGTGCGACGTTAAACTCCAATGATCAGAAACATTTTTCTATATTCCTCACAATAAAACAGATTTTAATCAAGTAAACACGTTAGAGAAATATTTAGCGCAATTTTTACATGAATAAACCATATACAATGAATTGAGAAGCATGTCATATGTGTAAGTATGACATGTAAATACTATAACTTGATTTATTTTTATATGGCTTGAAAATTGTCATACCAAATTATGCAAATCAATCAGTTCAGAATATTTTCCGGTTCTGTATCAATCGCAGTAAGCGTATGGACAGTCACAATCCCGGCCGAACAGTACGACATGAACAGTTACACCATAATTAGGAAAATAAATGAAACGAATCCGCCATTGAATAGAATAAAAAGTAAAGTTGCGTTGGTTACATTATTTTTTTATAGAATACTTCTCTGTATCGACTTGTAATGGTAAAATTGGTTAATAGTCGGATGCTAGAATATATAACGTAGGTCATAAATTCTTTTCAGTTTTTTTTTTAGTATTTCACCACGTTTTTTATCGTTCATTTGTTTTAATAACTTTCACCTATATTGATCAAGTTTAATACTCCCAACTTCTTGCTACATCAATATACATAGTCCTGATGCTGGCCCCAAAACTGACCCAGTGACAGGATTGTTCAAATGTTATTTTGACCGTACGTTTATCTGGTAAGTATTTGGTTAGCATTGGACGTGACAGTGAAAAAAATACTTTTGTCACTATAGTGACCAGCCCAAGCGGAATACAGAAACAACCAATACAACAAATGAATCTCGGAGGTTGTTTCAGTCTTATTATGTAATGTTTTTTTCTTAAAAACATTGAAACTACGACATAAATGCAACATAGATGCAAAATAGAAAAATATACTAAGAATGCTTTTCTATGATATACATTAATGAATGTTGTCGCAGAATCCTGCCTTTAACACAATAATTTTTTATTTTAAACTGAATACATTTATTTTTTTTTCAATACATACGTCTTCCGTGATGTCCAATTTGTCATAAGTATCCACACGTTCTGTGATTTTGTTGGGGATTGATGTACTCGCCTCACTATCATAAATCCAGTAAAGAAGGCCGATAGTGAGTTTTATCACGTCACTATAAAATGATGGACGTACATCTTGACACCCAAACCAGGCTCTTACAGGTATATGTGGCGAAACAAATGTATATTTGTTCAACTTGTACCTTGTTCTTGATATTAGTACTAAACACACATAACTGATTCAAATCGGGTATGATTTATCTGTATCCTTAGAAAAAAACTTCCCTATCAGTGTAAACATGTATTGTTTGTGTAAATAACGTTATGAGCACGTAAGTCATAAGTGTAGAGGATGATTTTAAAAATGCAAGCAAAAGTTATTTGCAGTGGTGTTTAGGAAAACATTATAAAATGTCCAGGTTCTAGGCCTGGAACATACGCAAGCAGAAAGCCTATGTAGTTATCCTGAATTCTGTACCATTATTAGCCCTGTTCTCCACAAGTAACTGCCAACTTCTTCAGGCGAATCCCTCAGTGGTTGAGGACAAATGGCTTTTAATGGCACTAATATATAATTAGGTGTATATATATATATATACAGACCCATACACATAATCTCGATGTTGAGCCCAGCGGGTGACTAGGTGTTAATTTAATACAGCTTTTCAAATCAAGCACACTCATCACAAACTATTGGAATTAGACAAATACAGATGTAAAACCAATAATATTTGTCTTTTCATACATTTTTAAGCATAACAATTGTCTCATCGTGTTTATTTGTGGAAAAATAAATCACTTACTGAATGAATGGATGGATTTCTTTCCTCGTTTTTGTTATTCTTTGAACTAATAAAAAACAACCAGGCAGAATTTGAATCATTTGTATAGTTTTACCATAACACAATAAGTTCTGCATTTTGTACAGAAAACATCACATGTAACAACATTGAAAATAACAATAGCTCGAGAGTATCAGCTATTAAGTCACAGGTAAAAATACTGCCCAACATTGCAAATTTAACATATCCTGCAGTGATACCTAATATCAGTTTGTGCTCAGTTTCAGCAAACTGTGCAGGGTACTGTTAACTTTTTATTAAATAGTCAACATCTATAGACACCACAATTCATAACATGACAATTATAAATCTCATATAATATGTTTAACCTACAAATCTATTATAACCCCTTAACAACAAACATTTTTATTCAATATCATTTTGTTCCAACACAGTACTAAACAGAGTTCTGTAGTAATTACATGCTCATTTATACACTAATAACAGTTCATCAGTATCATGTGACATAACTAATTTTAGTGTGTCTAAATTAGATTTTAAAATCTAGAACATAAACAACTTTGAAACAGGAAAGTGCATTTCTAAATGTGACATAATAAGTGCCGTAAACTTAATCAAACAAAAATCACATACATCTGTGAATTATTAATGATAAGCATTAACAATCAGGCAATCAAGCAATCAAGCATACAGATTATGAATGAAAAATCATTTTATAAGAAAAAAAATACATACATATATGAATTTGATTTCTAGTCATTGTCTGTATTTAATCTTCAATGGTTGTGGGATTAAATCAAAATACCGTATGTCATTGTAACATGATAGCTATGTAGCAAGCATCTCAAGGGTTAACTCCCTTACCTGTATCTGTATATTTGTACACACTTTACACCACAGTTTCAGTAGTTGGTGACAAGCACTCTGTGTTAGAATACTGAATAAAATATCTCAGAACGCTTGATACTTTGTTCTAAATTAAACATTGAATTCATAACTTAACAGTAACAAAATTACATGTAATAAAATTGCAATTCAAAGCATTTAATAAACACCATTCCTACAACCAATACAAGTGTTTTTCCTTTACAAGTATTTTGAACAAAGTACAAAATATTTTATTTGCATTTCAGATCACATACTAAATAAGAATGTATTCAATCTTAATCAACCTTTTCAGTTAGATTGTTTACAGTCAAAAACCTGTAAATTGTTTACACTTTATAACAATCATCCTGATTGTCTACACTAATCTAGTAGGTTTCGCTATTATCTTATACCTGAATCATCCCACATCTCAACCTTAACTAAACACTAATATCCAGACCAGATCCATGTATGATTTAAAATAAATACAGGGTTTTTTACCAGATGTCAAAAGTTGAGGGATAAAAATGACCTTTGACTGATGTTAATTTAAAGAGTCAACAAATTTCCTTTTAATTTTGTTGATAGTTTGACCCTCTGGTACAAATTCTCAAGAGTCAAAAGATTTATTTTACTGATTAAGAGTCAAAATGCTGTTTTAAGGGTCAAATGAAAGCCCTGTAAATACAATGAGTAACAAATCACAATAACACTAATACATTCCATTAAAGCAATGCAATAAATAGCCAAAAACATCATAGCTTGTGCAATAACAAAACATCTAAAATGTAACATTTAATCATGTTTCACTCAATGTTAATAACGCCTTTTAATAAAGCAACGAAATAAAGCATTAAGTTGATTAGTCTCTGATGAACTTTCTATTGGTCCACATGTTCAACTTCATTCTGTCTGGTAATAGGCATAATGCAGCAGTCTTGGAAAGTTTTTGCTAGTAAAATCAGATTTACTTTCACATTAGAAAAATGCCAAGAGCTAAAAATTTAGCATCATTGATTCAATTTCAATTTAAGCAGGATATTGGTACAAAGGGTACAGACAGTTTCTGTCAATACACAGTTCAGCTCAACAATAACAATAATCAATAAATTTACAATAAATCTACACCAATATACATATAGACAACATTTAAATATCATAAAATATGAAAAAAATAAATGACTATCACTTCACAGTAAGTCAATCCTCCTTGACAACTTATCAACATCAAATATCTAGCTTGTTACAAGTTTGCAGTCATATGTCACATAACATATGACAAGATAAAAAATTACTGATAAAAAGAGTTTTGTCACTATACAGTCAATATAACGGGTGTTTATACTGCTGTGTATCTATTGGTTCTTTTTGGTAACGTCATCGTATGACGGCGGTGCAGAGGGGTACTGGGCTGGTGTGTACACATTATGAGGATTGCTGGGATTATAATATCCACTGCCAGCAGCTTCCATGGCTTTAACATCTAAAAAATATCACATTTAAACTTGACAAAAATGGAAATTAAGATGGCAAAATATCACAGTTAAGCTTGATAAGATAAAGAAGGCTACTCTATAGTGAGTAAACTTATACATAAAATCATTTAACACAATCTAAATAAATGTCAGGTTGTTGTATAAAATGATGACATTCATATAATGGGTTGACAAAATTTTGTTACATATGATAAAGTAATACTTAACATTGAAACAAGACCGCGCACAATTTGAAAAAAATATTTTCATTCAAACATGAAACTTTATACAGACTAGGTAGCAAATCACATTAAAACATTATTACTGTACTGGTTTCATTAAGTTATATATTCAATAGTTATCTATGGCTTAATTAATAGGTTTCAAGCCCAAAGCAACCCTGTACAGAAACTAGTCAGCTATCTGGGCTGTTCTGAGTCATCAGACGGATTAATACATTTATATACTTATCATGTTTTAACTGAATACAAAACTAACCTGCTGAAGACATCCCATTAGCCATAGCCTGTGGAGGAGGATAGGCTGGGTCCACGCCTGGGTATGGAGGTGGGGCGTCACATGTGTACACATACTCCGCTGTAATCAACAAATTAAACATATCAAATATCAGGTATACAACAAAGTTCATGTCAAAGTCTTCATAAATGTATAAAATTGTATCTGGTCGGATATAAAAAAAAATTATGTACTTCTGGTGGTTATATATAGAAACAATCTGTTTTGGTAGTGTATGCTTTACCTATTTTTTACACATACCAAGACGTAAGTATTAAATATTCCAGGCATTTAAATCAGTAATACACCACAATTTTATATTTTGTAAAATTACTATCAGATGACAGGAGTCTCCATGTTCGGAAAATAAAGCATGAACTTATTGCAATCACTTTAAATAGTAATTTTGAAAAATGACTTAAGGTTCATACTATATAGGAATGGCTGTATGTGTTTTTCTTTTTAATCAAATATCTTAACTTACGGGGAGGAGCTGTGGGGAATGTTTGGTATGGAACCCAGGCATAGTATTCTGTGTGTGGAGCACTGTAAGCCGGGGGTGGGGCCTGATAGATTGGTCCTTGTGGTGGCGTATACGCAGGCGGCTGTGGTGGTCGGTTTCGAGAAGCTGAAAAACAAACAGTCATCATACTACGTCTCTATTCAGTCATAAAAAGGAAAACCAGTTCAGATAAAAACACAATTGATTACAAAAAATAAAACATTTTACAAAATATACATCTAAGTTTGATATTCAAGTCATTTAGATTTATTGTTCTTTACTTATTCTGTGTTTAAATAGTACTTATTTCTGCATAGGTTCAAGGTCATATACATATGAATGGTTAATCTTACATATAGTTAATAAAATTGACAACTTCTAGAGTGTCACTCAGTAATTTTAGAAGTAATACATAATTTTTTGCTAACAATGCGCTTAAGGAATTTTCATTAATGTTAAAGTTCCATGAATCATGATTCTAGTATGAGACATAATAGATAAAAGGTCAAGGGTCTAAATTTTTGAGATCATGTTTCATGAAGGATTAACTTCATAAATTTGATATCAGGTTTCCCCTTTCTCTGGACTTACCCAGTTTTCCAGCACGTAACATTGCCTGTCCAAATTCAATAGCCCCTCCGCTCTTAAACCACAGTTTAAATTTACCATCACCAGTCCAGTTGCCTGTAGGAATGTGTACAGATATTATGATCATTTACAATGATATAGGATGGTACAATTAGACAATGAGAATATGTATGCTTTAACTCATATGAAGTCTTGCTTTAAGCTGATTTTTATTTCAAGTTTTTATCAAACAAATTTTTCTGTGTCAGCTCCAAATATAATGAAGAGCAACTATAAAATTAATAGAACGATGTAAATCTCTTCTAGACATTTACGATCCAGAAATGTTCCATAGATAGATTTTTATGGAACAAAATCCAAGCCTAGAAAGACTTGATGCTATCCAAGACATTACACTTCACATGGTATGCATAATGGTGTTGCTTAATTATGAACACAGTGATTTTTTTTTTATATATTTTACAGCCAAATATCAACTGTATCTCCTGCTCAAAAGTTATATTTTCCCTTGAATATGCTATTCATAATTAAATAAATGATAGTTTTTCAAATTTTCCCCATTTTTCAGAAAGCCACAGGTAACTTTGAAAATTAAAAAAAAAAACACTGGAATGCAAGACAATGATAATTAAGCATAAGATTTACCACCAGATTCAGCAATCATTTTTCCTTTTATATAGTTGGCCCCAAACACAGGCTGCTCTAGCTCTACACCTCTCATCTGCAGAAAGGGCAAACTGAATGACTGCAGCATGTCTTTGTTGCTTTTATTAGTGAAGATCACCTACAAGAAAAACATACTTCCTTGAATACATTGAAATTTTAAGTTAATTAATATAAATGAATATATAAAAAATGTTAAATGAAGGTCAAAGGCTGGAATCTCTGCTTTTATTTTGTGATACTATAAAATTATATTAAATTATTAAAATGTAAAAGACAGTTAGCTGATTTCCTTCCATATGTGGCGAAGTTGCCAGCTCCTTGTGGACAGGTTATACTGGTAATTATACAGTCTAGGAAAACTAGTTAGGTGAACTGGTTGCCATATATAACTGAAAAATTGTTGAAAATGGCATTAAATCCCAGTGACAATAAATCACATGAAACAAAAAAAAAGTAAAAGAAAGTAAAAAATATAAGCATGAAGTTTAGCAAGCCAAGCCTTAATATTAACAAGCAGAAACCAAGTTTACATGTTTGAAGCTTACTCATACAGCTATCACGTATATGTCTGAAAACTGACATATTTCCTTCACACCATTATACCTGAGAAAATGTGAGAATATAAGCTGATATAATTACTCACTTTAACAATCCTAACTGAAAATGGCAGGGATTGGAAATGAATGTATTCAGGTAGAGTCAAAAGGAAAGACTTGATTTGATGAGTTGAAGTGTAGTGCATTTTTTTCCTTGTTTTTTTTCTTCTGTAGCGGGGACTATTTATAGGTGTCAGGTTTTTTCACAGGTAAGGGAAGGGGCCATTCTTGAATACAGGGGAAAAAAACACATGGTACTTTTGCAGAAGTGGAAGAAAAAACTCGAAGTAAACCTAATTTTTTGGGGAAACTGAATGATTTTAAAGATTTTTCCTGAGGGGAAGACACCTATAAATGGCCCTTGCTGTAGAAGGAAAAAAAACTGAAAACAATATATTTAACAGGATTCTTACCCTATGTGTAGTCAGGTATAACGTGCCATGTTTGTTACCCTTAAAATGTGGGATTGAACTAGGTTCAAATCCAACTTCCACACCATCACAATACAGGAGAATCCTAAAATAAAAATTCAAAAATCCCATAAAATCTTCACAAATTACAAGGAGAATAATAAATTTTAACAAGTGCATTAGGCCTAATAAAAGAAGGTTTGTTTCCAGTTACATGACCGACCCAGTATTTTACCTGCAAACTAAGAAGTTTTTATGGCATCCATATCTTAGTGCTATATTGTAATATTCACAACTCATTAATATCACAGTGAACATATTCCCATACAGTGTTGCCGATATATGTAAAAAAAAACATAAAAAATCATATGAAACCATGTAACAGAACAAGCATACATAAAGCTAGACACATTGAGTTTTAAAAAAATTATAGCAAAATATTAGAATGTGTTAAAAAGCATTATAAATTCTACTCAAACTTTTCTTTGATATTTTGATTTGAACTATACCTAAACACATGTTCATCTTATTATCAACAAAGCTCCTGTTTAATTTATATGAAATCAGAGCAACAGATAAGCTGCATATTTGAGTATTTACTCAATTAAATTTACAAAATACGCAATTGAAACTATTTTAGATGAGTATCAAAAAGCAATTACAAAAGCAAAATACCCAATTAAAATATTTATAATGAGTATCGAAATCAATTTTCATGAATGTACATGCATATTGTCACTTTTGTCTCTCAGTCATTCCTCATTGTATCAGACAAACGTTGTAGTGATGCGGTTCAAAAACAACCAAATGTGTACAGTTTAGACCTGATAAGTAAGAGCATGAATTCCCAATTGATATAAAAATCATAGACTAACAGTTTTCAGGAAACCCAATTATATTTAGCAAATACCCAATTCAAAATTAAATGGTGGAGTGATACCCAATTCTCTGAGAAAGCTTATCTGTTGCTCTGATGAAAATATGAAAGGCTGGCTACATTCTGTCATGTATCTGATGTCTACAGTAATGGCTACACAACCATATTGAAATCATATGGCAATAAATAGTCAGTCTAGCATATATCTAGATTCAATAGTTCATACTTTTCAACATTTTTCTAACAAATGCTTGACAAATAACACTCATGTGAATAAATTAAATTGCCAATTTGCAAGCATTGTTGATTTCCGGTACATTCTAAAACCTGAATGCAGTGACTGTTGATCAGTTATCTGTCTTGCTCTTTCTATACAAAGTACTTGTTACCCATGTGATACTTTAACATAGTAAGTAATGTGATCAGAACAATTCTGATATTGTTATTCATCAGTCATGATGATTGATAAAGTTTATGAACATTGTTGGTGATTAACAATCACAGATAATAGACCTGACATCATGACCGTCGTTGAACAGTTTTCTACATGGAACACTTAAATTATAGGTTGCTTTATAACTGATAAGTTTTGTTGGATTAAACACTCTTGTAATAAGCAGGTTTGTAAGAATATAAGAATGTTTTATTTTCAATAGAACGCCCATCAAATTTCCAAATCCCCCCTTCAAAAATCTCCCATCAGATTCAAATCCTGATGCAACATTGAACAATGCTTCCAGTGTGGGTTTGAACACCATAATCACCATAGTACTACAATAGGTACATAATAAAGATACTAGAGACAGCCCTGTGAAGAAACGAATGTGTATCAAAGAATACAAAAAAGGTATTATAGTAAACTGCGAGTGAGTAATATCCATGGACCATAGATATTTCCCATTTTTTATACCATTGGTCCTAACTGAGGGATTGAACCCAGACCCCTAGCACTGTAGATGGACACTCAACCACGTCACTAAAAAGTTAACCCAACAGCTAGGCTGTTGAAAGTGGCCTATATTCCTACAATCACTACATTATTATAAATGAACAAGTATGAAGATCAAAGTGAGGAACTTGACAATCATTTATATCTACTGACAGTGTTTGAGGCAGATACTCAATTTAAATATGGTAGTATATAACAACAATAACGTGATGATTAGTCATAATATTATATTATCATTAAATAACGATCACTGCGATCGAAAATTTCATAAGACCATTTCATTTACAGACACTGACATATCCAAATTCCAATAGAAATCAAGATTTCGATCAAAAATGGCGAGAGCTGATAGCATAATATTAGACAAACAGTACCTTTCTCCAGCAAAAATCAAAACGCCACCATTCGCATGAGCTGTGTTAATCGACATTTTACGTATTAAATCAGAGAAAATGTAAATAACAGTATTGCGAAAGAAACTTCCGGAATGAAGCGGTGACACGTACTAAATACTACGTTGTGAAATTTGCAATGGTTAATTTATCTAAATTGATATGTTCCGCGTATTTCACTTAGATATTCACCGTAAATAACAAGAGGGAACTACGAAAACAAATCAAGTTCACTAACGAGTGATCCTTGAATTGATACTCAGGATGTGGAGTTGGGGAAGCACACAAAGCACGGCGGACACTCCTTAGGATTTATCCAAAGAAACACAAAAAACATAACAGGCAAGTCAAAACTTCGGCTTGTGTAATTTTTGTAAGACCGCAACAAGAATACTGCTCAATAATAAAATAATAAGACACCCTTGGCAGAAACATCTAACCTGTAAAGTTGAAAGTGTACAAAGAGCTGCGGCTAGATATGTTTGCAATAATTTTGATTTCTAAAGTAGTGTCACACAAATGTTACATAATCTTGGCTGGCCCTCCCTAGAAAGCCGCGGACTCCATTCCTCTCTTATACTTCTCTACAAAATCATGTTGATCATAACCACCTCATCCCAACTAGAAATTTGAACTTCCTGTTCCCCCAGTCCCGTACCCAGTATCACCTTAGCTCCTATTTCCCCAGAACTATAAGGCATAGGAATAGTCTCCCATAGGTGGTCAAATCCTGTCCCAGCCTAAATATCTTCAAGGAAAGGATGGAGACAGCTCCTTTCTAGCTCCCTAGATGTTTTTTCAATCATAACCTTGCACTCTTGAATCTGTAAACTTTTATCTTTTAACTGTGCACTTAATACTTTTTAACACAATTTTCCTGACAAGCGCATCCCAGTTATAATCAGTATTGATTGTTCAGGAGTATCATGTAGATGTACATGTAGAGACACCACGGGTCTACAGGTTGGAAACACGGCAATATCCTACCAATCTTAAACTGGTCACCACTCCATGTTGCAATACACCAAAGGTCTCTGTACACCAGAGCCAACGGGTACCAGTTTACACCAATATCTATCGTTATCCCTCACTACATGTTATAAACTGGTCCATCTTGCAGTGCACCAAAAGTCTCTACACCAGAGCCAACGGGTACCAGTTTACTGTATAAGTGCAAACTGGTCCCCGTTCCATGTTGCAGTACAACCAGAGTCAACGGGAACCAGTTTAATGTAAGTGGTGTATATTAAACGATAACTCTAAATAGAGAGTGATACCTAAACTGGTACCCGTTGATTCTGGTATGCACTGCGACATGGAACGGGGACCAGTGTAGATTGATACCTTACGTGACAACACTGTTTGCTTAATGAAGTTAATGGGTCCCGATGGGAAGTTTAATTCAATTTGTAATTGTGTTCCAGGAGACAAGTTTGTCGATTTTGAAGGTTTATACGTTACACCATTTACTGCTAAAAACAAATTTCTTTATGGCATTCTTTACGTACAATTCATGAATGTTAACGCCGATAATTTTTAGCAGATTTGCTGGTATTAAATAGAACGAGAGAATGTATAAATTAGCTTCAAAGTCAGAATTATTAAAAAATGAAGCACACCTGGGGTATCATTATTATTATAAAATGTGTTGTTTTTAGTAACGACATAAAGAACATGTATACTTAATATAAACACACACGAACCGAAAATGTAAAACTAAAACAAGACCAACTTTAACAATGATGGAAACATAGTTGGAACTTGGTGGAAACACAATGGAAACATGGTGGAAACATGACGGAAACATGATATACAGCGAAGTTCTGTTGACGGGAAATGCGTGTTTAATACTGGACCGATGTCGTACACGATGATTTAATTTTGAATATATGGCGTCCCAAGTCATTACATAGTTTTCAACCTCTGATTCAAACATGGAGTGGGGAAGCAGGTAGTTGCTGTCGGAAGGAGAGGGCGACAGGCCAGTACTTAGTGGGTACCAAAGATGATTGATTGATTGACTGTCCGCTGATATATTTGACTTTTTTTATACCGAACGGCGTAATTAAATCCGATACGAACGGACGGACGGATGAATGGGCGAATGAGCTCTAAAATAAGATACCAGTCGCCAGTTTTTTTCAATAATTGAAAGGCTTGAAGCAAAAAGGCAAGGTGAAAGTTTCATTACTGCCAGCATATTTAGACTTTTTTTACAAATGACTAATCTTTTCGTGATAATTACAAGTTGTCAATGAAATACGAAGTACTCGACTTTTGTTAGACAAATCAGCATGATTTGGTATTTCATGTATTATTTCAAAATCTATGCGCGTGCTAAAATTTACACAACTTCAATGCACAATTTTAGTATCATTCGACTTGTCAAGGTTATATATTGTATTGACAATAAAATATGTTCAAATATTTTGATAGAACCAATTAAGGAGAAAACCATACTCTCGATAACAAGATTGATAATAAACTTTGTAAAACGTGTCTTGTAATACATCGCTGTGTTAGAGTATCTGTATAAAACAGAACAAGTATACATACACAAATTAAGCACACTCCACATAATGGAATTTTTTCTTACGTCGCAGTTTTTTGACAAACAAAAGCAATACTTACGCATATGAAAATCAAATAACGTACACACATGTTAATGTGATTTGTTGGTTACAAATAACAGCGAAGACGTTTTAGCAAAACGGTCTACAATTCCTGTAGTCTGACGTTACTAGTTGCTAATAAAGTTATCACTCACTGTCGCACATTACAGGCACTCCACACACCTCGACCATATCCAATAAAGGTACGGAATGGCCTAAGGTGTTCCGAATGACAACACTGACGTACGTGTGTTTTCTGCACACCTTATTACCTATTTGCCAAATACATGTAATGCAGAGTATTGTCGCTAATGAAATGCCAGGACGAGTTATCACAATGTAGATACCCGATCTTACTTAATTTCTTCCCATATCGAGCTTGGATCTTAAAACATTGAATAAAGCACCCTAAGATTTCGTATTCTAAGTGGCTCTCAGTCTTAAAAATAAATGAAAACTATGTACTTATTATTATTTCATATCTGGTAGATGAAGTCAGAGATCTACAAGAAGCTGACGAATGCCCAGAAGTACTAATTTATATGAAGCCAAATCTAGTAAAAAAAAAAATCTAGCAACAAATATATGAATGTGTAGACATGTGTTAAAGGTATTGTTGGAAGCTTTGGGTTTGGCTTTTACTATTGTCACATTGAGATCAAATAAGTGATTTGACTCACCATGGAATTTCTTATTCATACTTTACCGTAGTATTCTTTAGTCATCATTTGGCTATTTTGATATTTGATTTAAACTCTCAGTACAGTTGAAGTTACTTAGATATAAGGCTTCATTACTAACCATCAGATGACCTGGTCACAGAAAGAAGCTTAAATAAGTTCTTCCTGTCTTCATCTTTTTGTATATCACGGTCGTTATTGTTCCTGATTGATTAATTGATTGCTACAACATTTAAGTCTTTTTCCGATACTAAAAATACCTGGATAACGCCCATATGACGGATTTGTCCCATGTACGGAGTATCGTATTAAAAGCTTTTAGTGAACCAATCCAGGCATGAATATACCGTGTTTACGTGTATTACAGCTGAGTGATTCTTTTGTAAAGGACTGTATCGCTACAGTTGTCAGTGTAAAACGGTGTACCATTCACCTCAGTGTATTTCGATTTCGTACTTGGTTAAATTCGGGTGTATCCGACACACACCTGTGACAATTCTCGGTGACTTTGGACTGAAAAGTCGCAACTATGGGGAAAAGTACGTGCGGAACGTGTATGCTGGTGTCTGCCATTATTCTCGGGCCTATTGTTATGGTGCTTTTAGCTATATCGTTCGCGACAGATCACTGGATGGAGTTTGATGTTGACACTGAAGATCTATCTGTGGCCGTAAGGAATACCAGAGTAACAAACGTGTTGATGGCAAGATACACACACTCCAGGAACAGGGGAATATTTAGAGAATGTTATCCTGGGAACGATACTCAATGTAAGTGGACCATATTTTACTACTTAAAAGTTAACTCCCAAGTTCTACTCGTTTCGTTGGGCGACCCCGCCTAGATTTGACTTCATGAATGTTTACTGGTCCGGAACAAGTACGGCCTCCAATTTTAAGTGTCAATTACACATGACTCCACCATGGGTATTATTTCAAAATTTATGCTAAAATCTGTGCTGAATTTTGTGTATCCGTTCATTTTGTTTGTGCGATTGTAAAAATGTACGTCAAAACTATCTGCCCTTAACGTGAACGTGTTAGTTTAGATGTCCCGTATACTGAACTTAATATTTGAAACATGGTGGTAGTGTATGAATTATATATGTATACCATTCCACACTTTGGGTTATAAGAACCGAATTTCATGGGGACAAAATGTCGTAATTCTCTTTCAATGATCATAAACATTATCTCATATTAAAACACATATACTGTACTTTCTTTGTTTGATTTGTTCATCTACACTTTGTTTTATCAATACAGTCTTCATTTACGAAATTGAAAGCCACTCAGTGTTCAGAAAAAGGAGTCAGAGAAGGCGAATGTTGTATTAAGACTTGACTAATATATCAAATACAGGCTTAGGCAAGTTGTTCGTAAACAAGCAATAAATTCATTATGTTTCCCTGATAATTCAACCATTAACAAACATACTTCCATTCTCACACAAGAAAAAAAGCAAATCCAACTTGTCACAAGAACATTAGTTATATCAGTTGATCGATTCATCATAATGGTAACATTGTCGTTCATTTTCACAAACACAAAAAATCGTCATTTTATTATTAAGATAGATCTGATTTGACAGATTGTTAGCAAATTACGACAAATTTGCCCCTGGGCAGTTCTCCTCCCCCTACAGAACAACTGAATCATCCGTACTATTGACTTTAATATATACATTGTTGAATCACGGTACATGTCGTGACATAAATAACAAACACATGCATTAATAATACAGTTAATGAAATAATCCATACAAACTGGCACGTGATCACGTGTTTGAATATTAATGATCCCAGCAAAGGCTCATGCCATAATAGAACACTATATAAGACACATCAATCTTTAAGTAGGTAGCTCGTAATAATGTATATAGTAGAATAGAAAACTACAGAACTCGTTGATGTCCATGAATATTATCTATGAAAAACACGACTTCGTTAGTAAAGAAAAAAAAAACAACAGCGAACTGAGCCTGGAACGAGCCTTAGATAAAATCTTTACCATTTGCCTCATAAACATATTTTGAAATCTTCCAAATTCAAAACTAATATACAAAATATCAATTTATTTAAGAAAATCAGGTTATTTCTCTCTGACAGAGTGGAAAGCATTGTGACAAAAGAAGCCATTATTCATTACAAGCGATGGCTTCTTTTGCCATGCTTTCAAAAGTCGCCTGATTCAGATGTAGGGAAATGTGGTATTGTGAGGCAAAGGGTAAAGTTTGCCGGTATACAGCATTTTACTCCAGTCTGTAATAATACAAACATAGAACACTCACATTAGTTTTGACAACATTCAGTTTGTCAGGACCATCGAACATTTAATGTAAGCATGAATTCTGATACATATGACGTATGTGGCTGTACTTACGTTAGAATCAAACATCAGTTGTATACAAAGGGAATTATAAAAATGTAATGTCATTGTTAGGTACCAAATTCTGAATATTGTTTTTCTTTTCATCAATATCTTGTTCAATGATCATAATCATTTTAGTCCCCTATGCTATAGACAATGCTTTTGGGTCCGGACTGTTATATTTTACGATTTTACAATAAAAGTCAGTGCATATACGGTGTATAGTTTGGTCAATTGAAGCCAATTTCAATAAATGGGGTACATCGAGGCTTAAATATGCCCGTATATAGAGTGAATCAATTGGTCGTTTTTCCATGGACAATATAAACAGTCTTGATTCAGTATTATTCACAAGTTTGATCTTAAACTTATCACATTACATAAATAAGTCATTATAAGGTAAAAATATATTGATTAGATCAAGATGTTGAATTTTGTACTTTATCTTATGGAGATTATTTCATTGATTTATGATGAGAGATTGGTCAGAAAATTTAGATTACAGTGTTCTTGTGTTGTCATCACACACACGTATATCTCTCAGTATTAGTTGGACTTTTTGATATAGTACAAAAATGCACACACAAAAGGAAAGAAGTCCAGTCTGCTTTGGGTCAGGTTTACATCGTGTCCAGTACTGTGTAATTGGTGAGTTTATACTTTAAAGAAAACACCTGCCTTTGCTACAAAATGTCACGTTAATTTGGAACAAAACACGGTTATGGATGTTTGACTGGATGGTGAACTAGAGTATGTCTCTATTCTACAATATCTTCAGCTCCTGTTTTATGCGAGTTATCGATTAGTATTATTTCTGGTTGACACTCTGTTTTGATTGCTTAACATGTTGTTATGGTACATGTTTCACCGCCTCTCTCATCCCAAAGAAGTTTTGCTAACATGTGACTCTATAATTTCCCGAAGAGTTTGACTAATTGATTACGATTACATTCAAATATATTCTATGATATCTAGCTACGTTATTTAATGTTAACATTTTATAGCTGCTTTAAGCTTTTTTTTGTTGAATGTATTGATATGTACCTATTCAATGTATGTATGAATATCATATGAATATTCACCTATAATTAGTATGTTCCCGACTCGGCACTCCTTGAATCAGACTTGAGTTGATCACTCCGTCATTGATAATTTAATATCAAACATTGGATTACGCTGAATGCGTTTATTTTTATACATATGTTGAGTTGATGTAATATGATGTACATGAGGAGAAAGAAAAATGGGAAAATAAGTAATTAATGCTCTATTTTACGCACTCAATACACCAGATGGTCACACTGATGGTACAATGTTGAATTATCTAGATGGCCTATTGTGTTTCTCATCACCAAGTATATACTAGTATATTATATGTACATTGTGTAATGTAATATGAACCATATCTTATACACTGTCATTTAATCACATGTTTACTTTTATCGAATAAATAGATAACAGGACAGTGTTATTCGTTTATTGAATTTAATGTTTGACTTTTAATAGAGTTTGATAGAATTTTTAAACTGACAACAAAATATGATTCATGTCATTTGGTTTACGCTATTTTGAATGTCCCTGTCTTACTCTCCATGCCTTGACAAGTTGATAAATAACTATTTCTAGAGTTTTCAATGTTCTACTAATAAATAAAGAGAATGAGTGAGACGATAAGCAAACATTTAACTTCTAATGGCCTTAAGATTTCCGTTTTCTTTTTGTAACTCACCTGTATCGGATACTGTCGACATCCCGGCTACAATATATACGGAAGATGAACTACATTCCATGCAGACTTATATGTTACAAACCATCCAATTGTCCACATTAAACGTTGTTATTTCATCGTTTCTTTGTCACGTAAATTATGCCAGATTGTACCCGGGGTATCGCATTTCAACCAAATTCCTTTCAAGCAGACTCGAGATGATGACAGTATAGAATGACTTTCTCGTAAAAATACCCGTATCTACTCATCCTAAACATTGTGCTTTAAACTCGTGTTATATGACACATAGAATATCTTTCCCTCATATAAAAACTTCTCCTTTTTGAAACGTGTCCAAATATTGTAATCTTATAACTTTCTTTGCGTTCACATTGTTTTCTTCCGTGGAGTCAAATATTTTCATACCCGAAATATTATACATTAAGATGAGGGTTGTTTTATACGGACAGGTCAGCCGGTTGGACTCCATAAAATATTTTGTTGACCAGTATTACCTGATTCCTGTGATAAATGCTCATATCAATCACTGTACATACACAATTGACTCAACTCTAATAGGCTGATATATGCACATTATTTGTGTATATGCGAAAATCACATGAAATAAACGATCCACATGACGGGTAAAAAAAACAAAATGTGGAATACACATCACGTTGATGAACCATTTTGGTTAAAGATTGAAGTAAATATACAGAAATATTTAGAATACACGTCTATAAAGTAGAAATGATAATAACAACACCGTGCTCGTATCCAATATTATATGGAACGCTAATAAACACAAATTAGTACATTCACACTTATGCCAAGCAACATGTTCGAAAATAGTTTAAAACTGTCAGTCTGTGAATTAAAATTAACAATTTGCATTTTGGAAACAAAGTCCGGTATTGTATTAATTCTTCAAAGTCATAAAACGTGAGTTGTAAAATCATGTTGCGTTAGATTTGTGCTGACTGCATCAATTTATTCATCAGCTGTTACCACAAATTTGTGTACAAAATGGATTCATTTGTTTTATTCAACAAACTTACTTCTCCACCAACATCACACTTTAAGAAATCAGTTCGCACGAACTTTATATACTTGGGCAAAAACATCATTTGAGTATTCTCTTGTTTGTAATTATTTCATTGTCTCATTGTCAAGATCTCATTTTAAACTTTATGATTCTCACAACAGGCAAAACCTCAAGCTCCGTTGTCCCGTCATAAATTAGACATGCTGCATAGGCTTGTGGAATGTTGTTCATTTCAAAGTTGTAATTTTTCGTTGTAGTATAATTGTCACCTAGATTTGAATAAATATAGAAAGGTTAAGTCTTCACTCAAGCTTGAAGTATAATGTTCACTGGTGTATAGAACTGGAAACCATCTTTTTGGGCTTTGGGTCAATGTGTCAGGTTTTGTACGTTTTGAGTCAATACTGTTAGTACCCCCGCACAAACATGAACATGTATTTTGATAGTGCGTTTAATATGAAGCTTAAAACGTCTGTATGTTTTAGTATGAAAACTTTCGAAATGGATACTTGTATTTTGCGACCGGACGTATAAGATGTATTTATTGGCGTATAGGATTGTTAAAAGCATCCAGTCATGAACATTTATTGTCGGTGTGTCCTAGCATATTACATTACATCAATCTGAATGATGAAAACTCGTTTATTCATGATGTACACCGCCCTAAATTATGTCGAAATTATTTGTTTTGCATGTTTTGAGTAACGTCAGATTTTATGTCGATAACTTGACTTTATAATTGTGTATAGTTTGTCATGTTTCTATCACATGTTATGATAGCAAAGTTCTGTATGCGTGGTGCATTGAATTCATGCGTGTTTAGATTTTTTAAAAGATATTTTAAGATTATCCAGCCAACATTTAATGACCTTAACACAAGCGAGATAGTTGAACAGAATACGTATAATACAGAGCGTACGACTATTTACGAAGTAAAATTTAAATTCAAACACTGCATGCTATTATACTGATAATAAAATAATGTTTCAAGACACATGCTTTAATATCTTTGCATATAAATGCATTTATACTTGCGTTACAACACGGTTCTTAGTGTTTAGTCTGTTGTTTGCTCATTGTATCGTTGTTTATTTCGTCGTGGTCACGTGATTGTTGTATTGTTCTACATTTTGTAGTGGTCACGTGACTGTTGTATTATTTTATATTTTGTAAGGGTCACGTGATTGTTGTATTGTTTTACATTTTGTAGTGGTCACGTGACTGTTGTGTTGTTTTACATTTTGTAGTGGTCACGTGATTGTTGTATTGTTTTACATTTTGTATTGGTCACGTGATTGTTGTATTGTTTTACATTTTGTAGTGGTCACGTGATTGTTATATTGTATTTTTCAGTTTTGGAGAATCTACAAAACTACGATGGTGATGTGTACGACAAGCATTGTTTCAGAATATATTTCACGATCCCTGATGAAATATCCGGACAAGGGGACTGGTCAGATGACTATTTGGCTAGAATTCGTGAGTCAATTCAATTAAAGTTCAATATGCTGTATTTTGCAGGGCTTTCATTTGACTGTTAAAACAACATTTTGACTCATGAAATCAGTAAAAAAGATTTTGACTCTTGAGAATTTGTACCAGAGGCTCAAACTTTCAATCAAATTAAAAAGAATTCTTTTTACTTTAAATTATCATCAATCAAGCGTCATTTTTAACCATCAACATTTGACGTCTTGTGACAACCCTGATTTTATCATTTTTTGACATTTTTAAATAAATTTGCTTAAATCTTCCCTCATTTGTGTTTTTGATCCTATCTTGAACATAATATCTTGACTTACGTATTAATTACATAACATAATTGCGCATCTTGTTTTCTGATGTTAAAGCATGTTATCTATGTCACGTGATGTTACATAAATCGGATATTCGTCCACTCTATACCCCGAAGCTATAGTTAGCTATTGTGATCGGTGAACCAGCTTCGTGTTCCTTTGCGCTTCAACAATTGCAAAGATGTAACTAGGGTCCGAAAGCAAGTTAATCACCTCGGATGAAATCATTAAACTGGTTTCCGTCGACTGGCTGTGCACTGCAGCATGTTACGGGGACCAGTTTATGAAATTATCACGTGGTTTTTGTTTATACCATCCGGAAGCAGATTTTGATTACTATCTACTGATGTCGCTTTCAAGAATTCAATTCATATTGTTGCCATGGAAACAGATAGTAACTGCTTTGGACCATTATAATATCAAATTGGTTGTCATAAGTTCATGATACGTTTAATCAAATAAATGAGAATATAATCTTTTATTTATCTAAACCTTTAGTCTGCACCACAGCTTCCTACATATTCATGTATACCTTTATTAAAGTATTACTTTAACTAGTTTTAGATATTTTGGTGTATCATAAGGAACGCATCATGTACAATAACGCAAAGTTTTTCTTGTGTAAATATACCCGCGAACAAGCCATAAGAATAATTTGCACAAATATTATACATACAATCGACGCGATCCAATATACATGATAGTCCAGTGTAGGTAGTTGAAAAGCGCAGGCTGTATTTAAATACTCAAATATCCTACCTAAGATCTAGAGCTGAAATATAGTTTTCGCTTGGGCGAGTATTGAATATTTTAACTCTGAGGTGTGTGTGTCTTTACTGAACTACCCAATGTAAGATCAAATTCTATGCATTACAAACTTGAATATGTTAACCGTTTACCTTTATGGTGAAAGTCAGATCGATCTACGTTGGACTTTTATGTATATGATTGAGATTCACAAATTTCTATATTTGTAGCTGTACTGTTAATGGAGTCATAGATGATCATGTTAGATGAATGACGTCATTTGTATCTACCTCCATGTTCTATTGACAAAATGCACTCTGTTGTATTATATACAAAAACGTATTCAGTTTTAAATTAGAAAAAAAACTTGTATTATTTTTTTAACTTGAGTAGTTTGTATTTTATTGTAGAAACATTTAACGGTAAACATTTATTTAATGTTCCGCCTCCTTGCTTCAACAAACTGTATAAATGTGGATACTGAGGGTGATACATTGTTGACGCAGGTTTTGGAAATGAAGGAAGTTTTAAAGTTGAAGTTAATTCTGAAGCGTACTTAAGTCACGTGACCAGTATGTTGTACGTTAGCACGATATGCCGTCTGCTCTCAGGTTTCGGTGTGAATATTAAATCAAATACAAAACAGTAGAGAAATACAATGTTTAGGTACGAATGTAATTGTATGGGATTTTTTCCCATATTTAAATTAAACGAATCATTCTATTTCCAGATTTGATTCGCTGTTGGTTGGCTTTCTACATTCTGGCCCTGGTCGTGTTTCTAGCTGCTTATGTCTTCGGTCTGTTGATATGTTGCTGGAGACAATCCAGGTGGGCCTACATCGCTGGACTCTGTGCTTATATTGCTGGTAAGTTCGTGTTTAAATGTTTAATAAATCCGCGGCAAGTTAAAGGCCCTCGTGTGACATATTAATACGTTTTACTTTCATGGACGATCTGGATGAAGATGTTACATCCAACGTAATTCAGCTTATACCTCAGATTTAAATTCCACATGAAAAAAAGATGTTATAAAGGTTACCGTGGTCGAGTGGTTATGGTCATTCACTATCCCATCACCGTTGTGAGTTCGAATCCCACTCGAGACAGGACAAATTTCATTTCTCAATTGTGGGGAAGCTTATCAGCTATTTTACGGAAGGTCGGCGGTTCTATCTAGATGTACGCCTGAGTTCTTCTTCCACCGTTTGGAAAAGTCGCCAAATGATCCTGGTTGGTGCGACGTAATACCCCAGATTAGGGCATTAACCGACCACTCTACATTATAATCCGCAAACACGACAAAAAATTCCTTCATTAAAAACAAACGGTTATTGTTTATCTTGATTTCGTTTAGTTCTAGTGTACTAACGACATACATTGCGTTTACCTAGTCTTGTTCGCTCATGTATGGATCTATAATATTTTAACTTCAGTTGTACAGTCACAAACCTTGTCGATTATTGGTCTTAAAAATACCTGGTTAAACCAAGGGCCGCGACCGTGATCCAGTGATTAGTGCGCTCGACTTGTAACCCGGTGATCCGTGTTCAAATCCCGGTCGCGGCAGGTCATACCCTTTTCTGAAAATTTGACAAAAAAGTCGATTTTACTCCATGTGTGGAGAAGTTGTCGGCTTCTTGTGGAAGGGTAAGTTAGTACTGGTTCGAATACGGTCCAGGAAAACCGGTTAGGTGAACCGACAGCCGTATATAATTGAAAAATTGTCGAAAAACGGGGTTAAACCATGTGAAAAAAAGTTAAACCATGTTAATTCTCTTGCATGGAAAATGTTATAAATATGCATAAATTGTACGTATTTCTTTTACTGAATGGAATTTAATTATTTGAATTACAGCATTTTCCACTGCCGCGGGTATTGCATTTTTCCATGGTGCCGAGTATCTGGAGAGGAATAAAATCACACAAACTGATCCATACATGGGCAAGTTCTACATTGCCTGGGATAGCGTAAGTTTATAATAACGCACACACTATAATCATTACTTGTACGCGTGTGATTAGCCAGGGATGATATAATGCGCTTACTTTCTATAAAAAGAAACAAAGGCTAGTTTAATGAAATCTTTGTTTGTCTGTCTATATTATTTCATCGAATTTTAAAGGCGTGTTGCGTATTAGGTATATTCATATTTGTCGATGTGTTATATAAATCCATTTTTACGTGTTGAAAAACTTCATCTTCTATTTTTGTTGCAAGTTCATTGAATTACGTATTAGTTATAAGAAGGAGAGTGTGATACGCATTTACTTTGTATATTATTAGTCTATCCAATCAGCTTCGTCTCGAACCTACGGCTATAGTTACATTATCGGATGGGTAGGAATGGGTTTAGCTACTATTGTTGCCACCATGTATTGTGTTGCTGGACGTCATCTTTATAACAAGGATCCCGGGGATAAGGTATTACTGGATGTACATGTATGATTATATATATGCTCTCTGTATTTACATCATATGATCATTGGTATATTTTAGCAAACCCAGAAGGCCACTGACCGGACATACGGGTATTCTTACATCATTGGTTGGATCGCCATGGTATTTGCAGCATTCACTGCTACATTTTATTCTGTGGCCGGATGTTATATTGGCGGTGAACGCTATAGTGAGAAGGTATAGAAATGCACGTGGTTCAGCTTAAATATACGCACGTGCATGGTGACGGCACTGCTATGTGCATCGCATGCTTATATTCAGTATTAATGACCCCAGTTAGCATCTTTTTTGTAGTTAAGACTTTTCGTACACCATATTAAAATCTTGCACAAAATAATGCACAAAAACAGCATGGGATGTTCATGATTTAAGAAGGAATTTAAGATACAATCATGTGAATTAGACATACATACACGCCTGCTTTACAAAAATATACAAATAAATCCAGTCTAGGTTTATAATCCAACCAACATCCACATTGAAATACAAACTCTTTTTTTTTTAGAATTTTTGTCTTGGACTTTTTCTAAAATTTAAGATGTATTTCAAAGTTGAAAAAATAGAGGGAAGAGAGGTGGATGATGAGCAGAGGAACGGCGGTGAAGGGAAGCGAAACGGAGAAATGGAATGATTAGTGAGAAGGAAGATGAGTACGAGGGAGGGGAAGATGTGTTGGTGAGCGACGGGGGGACAGGGTTAGAGAAGTGGACGAAGTGGTATGAGGACGCAATATGGAGTTAGAGAAATGGGAGATGTGAGTGAAAGAGAAGGGAGTAAGAGGGAAGTGGAGAGTAGAAAAGAGAAGCGTTTTGTGAACGAGGTATATACTGGAATGTAGATGGATGAGATAAGAGGAGGTGACTTTAATAGGGATGAGAAAGGTGGAGTGGATAGTTAGAGAGAAGAATATTTAAGACAGTCGTAAAGAACAGACATAAAGAACTAATACACACACATTACTACATTATGTAGAGTCCGTTTCCAAATTTCTATCGTTTAATAGTAGGTCTAAACGAGACACAAATATTTCCTTTTCCGGAAATGTCATGAAAAAATGAAAGTGACTCTTATCAGTTTTTACAACTACACTCTCACAAACAATCCATGACTCACAGCCTGTTTTATTCATGTTGGCTGTTTCTTATGTTTTTTATGTATGCAATTTATATTTATCAAAAGTAGCTAAAATAACCAAGTGAGAATAGAAGCAAGTAGTATTATCAAACCTCTGATACCTTCCACAATAATTGACTTAATACAATCTAGTTGTTAACATCGTCCGCAACTCTCTGTTTGTTCTCCAGATTGGGGCACTAGCATGTTTACCTGTAGCTTTTAGTTCTCATATTGTTTCCCGTTTTTTTCTATTTTGCTTTTTTAGTTTTTGCCTCATTATCAAATATGTGACTGCACACAGAAAACTCTTTGTACTCTTTGCCGAGCTTAAATAGCATTAGTTGACATTTGTTAGTTTCGTGCAAAAATACTGTACAACAATATTATTCTCATGAATTTTCAAGTACTTTAGATATAAAGTATTATAAGTCAAGAAATGTGGATTTACATTAAAGTGACGCATTTAAATTAATTCAGGAAGTTGTGAGATATTTTCTATTTCAAGTAAATTTTTAGTTTGTAAAACACATCCAGCGGATGTACATTTAAACCTTGATTCATAAACACGTTATTTATCGTCATGTTATTAATCAACTCTTATTTCGTTCTTACGGAAGTAGCGTTTTAGCAACAATTACGTAGTTGCTAGGAAACTCTTCGTATAAAAACATGTCCAATGGTCTTTATCAATGGTATAAACAGCAGTAAAATTGATCTGTAAACATCGACTTGTCATTAAATCTTAAATAGCTGAGTTTATAAACAGACACCTTAATGATATGATGGTGTTTGGTGTATTTATTGAGAACTGTGTGCAAGCGAGCGATCAACTTTGCTGCATATTTTCTAGATGCAAATTTGGTGTCTGGTTATGTTTTATAAAACGTCTGTCTCCCTGGATGGTAAATTTCACACCCTATTGCATTTTCTGAACAGTTCCTTTACGCTTAACTATTTTAAAAATGATTTGTAGTTGCTTTATGGTGCTTAGATTATTCTTGTTGTTGTTGATGCTGTTATTGTTGTTGTGTAATGACCACTTCGAAGTTGCTATGTTGATAACTGTTGTTTGAATAAATTTAGAATATTTACACACAAGTTTCCCTCAGCCATAAAAGCTAATCAATAAAGTTCTGATTTAAACGGGTTGGATTAATAACTCACATCGTACCATTAAGTGTAACATCCTAGTGTGATACATGACGGGAATTATCACATTGCGGCGCGAAATCATTTAATTATTCAGTCAAACATAACGTCATAATTATTCAATGCGTCATTAGAATATCTCTGTTAGTTATTAATTAATAATACATGATATCAACATCACATTTGTTGTCCATTGTTGTTGGTTTAATCTATGTCTGTTGCGTGTTAAGGATTTGATAATCACTCATGAGGATGTTATTTTTAGAATACATTTGTAATTAGTTCAATTAAGCCCCGAAATATGAATTTAGATGAAAATTCTGAAAACAGACTGTTCTGGAAAATAATAAAATAGAATATTTCTATAAAAGTGTTTACTAATACATTTTTGAAAATACATTTACGTGGTCTATTTAGTAGCACAGAAATAATTGGCATTTAAATAGCGTCAGAACTCTGTTGGTTTAGGGATATTTTCCTTGGGTTAGCGTCATTAGGATGCTCTACTAATTGGTTCAGTAAACAGTGCAACCTCCCAAAAGCAACACCCATTGGGAGAATCAAAATTATGTTATTGTTGTTGAGAGGTTGTTGCTCTCGAGGGGTTAAATTAATGGTCAAATCGTACTGTGAAAAAATCATGTTGTTGAAGGGAGGTCGTTGCTCAAGAGAGGGCCGCTCTGGAGAGGTTGCACTGAACTTTCTTTTGTTGATTTTGCTACTAACATTTATTCACGTTTAGATACTGTTAACTTTATCCACAGCTATTCCCTTATGATATTCACCTTTTACCGTTATGAATTTCATTTCACATTTACTCGTTATAATAAATTTTATTATTTTACTTATTTTTAAAATCGTTTTGATGTACTATGTAACTTTATTAAATTTATATATCAATCTGTCATGGACATACTATATGATCTATGTTGTACATTTTTTACTATGATTGTTTCCCGCAGAGATCATTGTCTAATTATTGTATCTGGAGGTTAAGTGTTGAGAATTACAATAATTATGCGTCTCATCGAAAATACATGTATGAATAATTATTACCAAATGAACAATATATTGCAGGAGTACTACGAAAAGGGCCGATCCCGTGAATACCTTGAGCGTAGCTACCCAATGCCACTAGAAACCCCACACAAGGACTATTACTATGGTTACCCAGCTGGCTACCCAGCAGGCTATGGACAACAAGGTCCATATCTTTATGACATGGACAACAGGCAACCCCTTCCAGCGATCACATACGGACCCGAACCAAGTCCGGGACAATGGAGGTGGCAGTAGGTGGTGAGATACGCGCGCACACAGCGGATAGACTATTCGAATGGCGCTGTATATGGCATATTGCATGAAATATAAATTACGTCAAGTTACATAGACAGCAATAAGCTAAGATTTATTAAAAATATTAATTAATCTTTTAGTAGAAGTGTGTTATGTTTAAAAACCACGGAAAACTTTGTATAAAAACTGAAACAAGAACTCGATCAATTAATTACAAACAAAATTTTTCTTTATTCGAAACTTTACCATGACATTATCTCCAAGTTACTTGACATACTTTTTGACAAGATGATTATCATGCTGCAAAAATAAGCAATAACAGAAATTATACCAAAATTGTAATATTTTAATTATCCATATTTGCTGGTGGAAATATCAAAACCTTATTTTATGTAGTTTGTATGATCCAGTGAACTGTATAAGGATACATATTGATGGATCTGAAAGTCTACAAACAAGTATTCCCGGCATGTAAAATACACACAACTAATTGCCATGTAGAAAGTCTTTTTTTTCTTGAACTTAGTATCCCAAAATGTATTAATATTACTCTAAATATTAGATGTCTAATATCTTCTAACCTCGATTATTTTTGTATATGAATGAAATATAGTGTGTTTGTATGTGTGTAGAATATATGACATATTCGTGACGTACAACTAATTCGCAGAAAAGTCAGTACTGTAAAAATAATCATATGGTGCGCTAGCATTTAAAGGTCACAGAGGATGTTTGACGTAAAAAACTTTCCAAAAATGATTATTAAAAGTCATTTAACTTTGCATCCCTAGTTTGTCTGTTAGTGATATGAACAAAATGAACTTGTCTTTTAATTGACTTTTGAAGTTTAACTAAGCGACCAGTGAATCTACATATATTATATATGAAATACTTTATTAGCGAAGTTCTGTATTTTAAGAAATGTGAATGTTGTCTTATTGAAGCGTTGCAACAAGGAGGATGGCGCTGTTTATTTTAAATGTATATCAGTATATTCGTTCAATGCCACGGTGTAGCCAAACCCCTCCTGAAAATAAAAGTTATGTAGTTGATACTCGTATATAAATATATTTTGTTAGTATGAACGTTTATTATGTTGAAATAACATTATGAATCTGTGAGTGAATAAATTTATATCATTTTTACAATTGTTGTTTTTGAAGTTTCTTGTATTGATAAAATAACTCATTATGATGTAGTGATAGTTTGTACAGTCGAACCTCTCTAATCCGAACCTTTCCAATCCGGAATCTACTGTATCATGGTTTCACTGTGAACTGGTCTCACAAAATTTAGTAGCAAACATAGATACAAACATTCCGATAGAGCAGATAACTTCATAATTCATGATTAAAATGTTGTTATACATGTAATTTTAATCTGTCTATCGTTATTATGAGGCTTCCATGGCGCAATAGTTCTGATACCGGACCAATAAACTCGTAATATTCTTCAGCAAAGCAATCTGTATACAGTAGAACCTTTCTAATCCGAACATTGCTCGGATAGACAAAATGTTGGGATTAGAGAGGATTTCGGAATACAAAGGTTCCGGATTACAAAGGTTCCGGATTACAAAGGTTCCGGATTACAAAGTCTTTTTGGCATTAAATACATAATAAAAAATCGGGACCAGCTGACGTGTTCGGCTTAGAGAGGATTCCGGATTGGAAAGGTTCGGATTATAGAGGTTCCACTGTATACATTTTTGTATGTCTATTGTTTCATTTTACATGAGCTAATATATTTGATGGTCTACTTGTACACCATGGCCCGGTGAACCATCTGTACCACTTAAGAATATTCCCACAAATGTACAACACACACACACTCATACAAAACACTATTTAAATCTATTTGATTTATCTCTGGTCTGTAATTGGCTGTGTCAAATTATCTTATACAATATGTACGACTGAAGGAAGAAAGTAACTTCCAATAAATTTGATCGAATTCAAGTTTGTGTAACAAACAATACCATGATAGTGTTTATATATGCATTTAAAAATTGCTTTATCGTAAAGTATTTGGTACAAACAATATGCATATGCATTTACGAATAATTTCAGGAATTTGAATCAAGTGAGGTAGGGGTCTAAATAAAAGAGATATCGGGTATGACCGCTTCTTGAGTTTGTGACATCAGTGAATCGCTTGCACATAGAATTAATTACATTATCGACTCATGCCAGTGGAATTTTATTCCTGATTAAGTACTTGACTGATTTCATGGAGGTTCGCGGGTGGGTTGGATCGACGCCTTACACGTTTGTCTAAATTACCCCAGACGTGTTCAATCGGGTTCAGATCTGAACTTTTAGTGGGTTATCAATGACATCAATGTTATTCGACTCGAGAAGCTGTACTTTCTCTCAAGCAGTTTGTTTTGTGGTATTGTCATGTTGAAATATCGATATATTGGCGTCGTTACGGAAAAGAAGAATGACGTGTAGCACGAGCATTACATCACGTTAACGTTGGACATTAAAGTTGCCATCAACCACGACTAATGGTGAACGATGTGCGCGTGAAATTTGCAGCCAAGACCATGACAGAACACCCACACCCAAAATGATCACGTTCAACAACGCAGCGGTCGGCAAAGCGTTCATTTCACCTACGGGTGATACGCATCAATCCATCATCTCGCTGAAAAGAAGGCCAGGACTCATCCGAACATAAAACTGTATTCCAGGGTCGTGACGTCGGGTCAAACGAGCATGTAAACTTTCCCAATTAAGACGATTTGCTCGATGACGTGGAGTTTGAAAGCAACAGACATAAAGACTTCGTCCGAATAGACCGTTTTCTTGCAGCCATTATGAAACCTGGCGCACTGTTACCAGTAGCAGTGAGAGTTTGAAATCAATGTGTTACGACGATATGCTGGACTTGACCACGCGTTAAGACGCGTGGCCATCAGCGACGTGGTAAGTCGTCAGTGCGTGCATACGTTCAAAATCATGTTTGAAGATTGCGTTTAGCTCGACAAGAACTCAATGACTCTTGCAACTTCTTCTGCGAACATACCGGCATAAAAAATTCCTGGCATATTAAAAATGCTACAACTGCATAAAAGATAATGACATTGAAAGAAATTTGAAATTTATGTAGAGAAATGTTATTTCTTTACATATATATTTCAAATTTCTTTCAATGTCAACACTCTCTGTAAGACCGGTGAACAACTATGGTCGAATACTACACGGAACATGTTGAATCATGCATGTACGTGCAAACCGAGTAGTGTGTTGTCAATTTATACAGTGCACGCACAAATGCAGAAGTCATTGAATCCTGGACAACATTGTATCTACTGACAGCAATAGATAAATATGAAAAATATCCCATAAGTTTTTTTGTAATAAAGTTTATCCAGTTACAGGAGTATTTTATGTCTCAGGAAGGTTTCTATCTTTATTCAACTCTAGGATTTCAAGCAACGAAGTCAAAGGAACATGATTGTGTACTTGCAAGGTGACGAAAGTACTGATATTTTTCCAACATTAAACCAAGGCATTTTAAATGCTTTTAAAAACACGCTTATATTAGAAGAATATATGAAGGGACGTTACGTTGTAAGAGTTGCAAACATCTGCTTCTAAGACAAAATTATATAGTTCAAACCTATCATATTGTCAATTATGTGGGTGAAGGTATTTTGAAGGGTGAGAAAATCATGTCACGATGTGTTACACCAGTAATGAGGAATATAGAAAACTTTAAAATTCAGCTCGTATCGCCAATTCAAAGTTTTGTTTTCCACCAGCCTTTGAACTGACGATACCGGTTCAGGATCGAGCTGGAAATATTACTTGTACAAAGTAAATAAACCAAACTATATTCGAAATAGTTTAACCATGGATTGAACAAGCTGGTATTACCGTATGTACGATGTAAATGTAAACTGAAAGTCATCATAGACGAGACAGTTAAACAAAAACTAAATGCAAACAGGAAAAACAAATGTACAAGTTTTTATTGCCACTTTATTTACCATCATGAATTTTATTTACAGCCTGATATATGTAGAATTCAGTTGTACTATAATGGAAGTACATACCAACACATTTACAACAACAATAATAACAAAACAGTAACATATATTCGTACATTGTATGTATTTACAAACTTATAAACCTGACGTTAAAAATACTTTTCAATATCTCCATAACTGTTACACTTGTACATTGTTTGAACTGATGACGTAAGCTGACCTTAGGTTGACCCGGATTTGGGACTAGAACCACTGACACCTCCTTCAATACGCCTCTTTTCCTACCACTTATATTACCGTAACCATAGAATGAAAACTGGCAGATGCTAATACTATTTTGTTATTTTGATATTATCGTTTTACATATAGCTATAAGCTTATAATTGGTGAACAAACTTGCTCGTTGATTTGGTCTTCATAAGCTTGCGACTGAGGAACGTTCAATTTCGCACATGCGCTCTAAGTGCATTACCATCAGAATGCTTGGCACAGATAATATCACCCCTAAATAAAGAAGAACCGCTTCTTATACCTGTAGATTATTATAATCTTTGTTTACGAGTTAAATAAACAAGAACTATTGGCATATAGTTGATCTATATCATGACACCCCTAAATGAACAGGAACATTATAATTCCTGTACTTTTGTATTACTTTTTATGATTGATGAAAACAGATGGCATGTTTATGTATGAACATATGTAGTCGATAGAATTACGACAAGTATGACGATATTACCACATTAATAACGCATGCATGACGGCGGTAATTCCAGCACAATATAACACAACAATAAACAAATATACAACGTAGCGAACTAAATATGAAAATAAAGCCACAAAACAATTACTAAACAACAACAATTTCAGTAAAACTATTTACACAATTTAAACACAGCACTGTTATATTTTTAATAGGATCCTTGGATATTCACTCAAATCAATCATCACGGCTTACATTAATAGAAAATTCCATATACATAACATCAGTGATTTTTCTGAACTGTAGATCATATGATGAAATAGAAATCTATGTACGAGTGAACTGGACTACGAATTAACTGCAGTCATCAACGCCTCATAAATTACTTTCTACAACCGCTAGTAAACTGCAAAGATATAGTCACGAATTTTACATAAAGATGTTTGACATTCTCTTTGCGTGGCCTGCTATCATAAATATATAATCAACGCCTGAAACATGGGTAGTTACCCCACATTGCTAAACGTTCGTCACCATTTTTATACATACCATACATGATTTGACAACGAAAACACCAGCAATGCTTTGGCTTGTATAAAATACCATCGGCATCTAAGTGTACTTCATGTTGACTTGCATGTTTTACCACATCCGGTTCCGGTGTTGCGGACGGAATTCTGGGTAAAACCAAATCATTAGCAGAAAAACGCGGCTCAGCTTTTATCCCCCGGCTACAGCTAGTCTTAAGGTCGGTTTGTCGAGAACTTATCTCTTTTGGAGAACATATCACAGAAAATTGTCTTTGCAAAGATTTTTTCTCGGTATCTGGTTTATAAAGCTTCTGAATGTCCTGAAATGAAAGTTCCGAATGTCGTCTGCTCTGTGAAAGACGTTTAGGCGCTGTAAATAAAAGTTAAACAAGTTTTGACATCAATTGTCATAGTATTTAAGAAAATCCACAAATCACACGAATGCCTAATCATTACTCCATCAAAGCAAGTGGTGTTTTTGTTTAGCAATAAAGCAGTAACTGTTAAGCAATATGACAGACAGTCGAGATATACTCGTACAATACAACAAGTAGTCTTATAAACAAACAAACAAAAAAAAACAACACTTTTTACTTACATGAACATTTAGTAACAATAGCAGAATTTCGTCTTGGGAATGGATTTGCACAAGCTGTACCCTGAAAGAAACAATTGAAAAGATGCTAATAAAAATAACACTACATTTTATTTTGATTCTGTCAGATTTTCAATCGTTATATGAAAAACAATTGTGAAAAGTCAACGCTTCTAAAGAAGATTCCGTTACTTCTGAAAAAAAAAACGAGATTACTGATGTAGCTTAAAATTTCGGCCCGGCCAAAAATGACACCAAGGGTCATTTCTCAACTTTGAAAATCGACTCCGACAAGTTTTCAACATTACACTTTGATAAAAAAAGTCGTTAAATATTGATCAATGTTATTTTTTATCATCCCTGGGGTCAATTTTTAACGATAACTAAAACACTATATGAAAGCCAGAGGTTGACTGTATGAATAAGAGATTTTGTACCGCAGTAGCGTAGCCTTCTTAAAGCATTGTTTAACACAATTTATACATTTCGTCTCCCTAAGCGCCCCCATGTTCGTGTCTATATGCTATATTGTCACTGAGGTCATGGGGTGTAACTCCATCCGTTCCATTCCTGTGTATTCCTTAATTTTGACAAGTGAGTAAGAGTTCTATTGTGTGTACCAAAGTGTCGAAAACGTAATTGTTCTTAACGAGTACCAACAAAGTTTGCTACGTACTGCATACCACCCCTGTAGTTCCCCAAGAAGGAGGTGTTGCATCAATCTAAGTATGCCTCAAACAGTGACATTTTAACATCAAAATGATGCTATGTTTTGGTAGCGTAAACTTAGAAAATTAAAAACCTGGCTTCCACACGTCATGCAAATGAGTGCGCGTCCCAACGTGCTGCGATCAATGCCAATACACAGAACTCTACTGCAGTTTATCAAAGCAACATGAGAAATGAACGCTGTAATTGCATTGTAAGCCTTCCATTGTTAAATTTATAAAACAACTCCATCTGTCACAACGGTTTAACGCAGTTGAATAATGTTAAAAAGAAAAGAAGTGTGCATGTTTTAAGAGTAAAACCTCGTTATCTCGAGGGGTTAACGGAACAGGCTAAATGCTCGAGGTAAAGGCGGTACTCGTAATGACGATGTGTTTGCTTGTAGGTTGAATATTATACACAACTTATAACAAACAATTGACGGGACTTTAAGGACTCCTCGAGATAAGTCGGGTGCTCGTGATATCGATGCTCGTAATAACGAAGTTTTACTGTATTTGTCCATTATATGCAAATTTGCGTAATCAATATATTCCTGAACATTATTATAACAATCCATCTGTACACAAATTTTATAATATTATGTCAGAGAACAATAATCGTGTAATTCAAAATCTCACAATGTACTTATATTAAGCATTTAAGGAAAGGAAAAAGCTGTTTTTAAATTGACATGTTATAACGAATTGTCACAACTGAATCTTGTCAAGCTGTATATTTTGATATAGATATATGAAAATAATGTAACCTGTCTACAAGTAAAGTTATGTTATCATATCATATGTTGTATATATTATATACGGGCTGGTGGCCATTTAACATAATAAAGAATTGAATTGAAAACTATGGTGTATGTGATTATGGTTTATTTTCTTTTATTGATAAAACAAAGTATGTTAACAATATAATGATTCTTATTGGATTCGTGGTTACCTTCAGTAATAAAGATAAACGTTCCTCAAACATAATTCATTTTGCATTCGTTACATATCATGCATCTTGATTTCATGACATTCAAATTTTCTTGTAAAATATTTTAAATAAAATGATTTATGTTGTTGAATTAAAGATTTGTTGTAATGAACATAGTTTTGAATGGTTGTTTGTGGTACATAACAAAAACAACCACAACAACAATTAGAATTCCGCTAATTGAACGTGTCGCCTGGTCGATATTGGGATCAAATACGGACAGACAAGTAATAAAAAGGAATCAAAATACAATGAAAATTAGAAGTACAACTAAATGCCTAAATGCTCATGACAAGTCATGAATAAAGAATGAACAAGAACGTACTTACAATGTTTGACAAAGGTCTATAACTCATGAGTGATTGGTGCCATGAAACTAGTCATTGAATTCAGTTCAGAAATTATGCTCAATTTTAAGAACTGCTGAAGTAAGAGAACAGCGAACGCAATTTGGTAAATTAAGCGAACTCGGTTGAGATATTACATATTTTCATGAGCACAATGGATGTCATACCCATTATATTACTAAGAAAATGACGTAATAACTATTTACTGTAGGGGTCGATCGATGAAATTTGAACAATAATCTTTGTTATATAAAATTTTATGCTACTCTGGCAAAATGTAACTAGAATTTGGAGTCAATAGAAAACTACCAGCTTGTTTAATTTTATTTGCAAAGCAAAAAATAAATTTTCTTCTGGAAAAATTGTGACTATAATAGAGACTTTTAATTACTGGCACTGTAATAATATTCTATTAGACCAGATTATTCAACAAAAGTGAAAAGTTTTGTTGTATTTTCATATTTTTAAAATTCAAATTGTATACTCAGTCTGTAATTTGAAACTAGTAAAATATTCTAAATTATAAAATTATAAATCTCTCAGAGCTTTTAGTTCAATTAACGAAATATCATCATGGTCGAGTCGCCGGGATAAAATCATAGTTTGACATAAATGAAATTTGGAGAAAATTGATTTGGAGTAATGCGTAGTATTATCATATAGAGTGATAATAGACTTACTAGACAAGCTTTTGAACTAGACTATGTATTGTGCAAAAACAATCGGTGTGTTAATATAAAGAATATCTTGACCAAACTAGGATTAACTAATCATTTTGACCAAAAATCGTGTGTTCACACCTCTGCAGTGAAATCTAGAATTCATCATTATTACAATAATCAATGGCAGACTGAAATTCTAAAAATGTCTTAACTAAGATATTACAGATTGTTTAAACATGAGTTTGGTCAAGAACAGTACATTGTGCTTAATTTAATGAGAAACGAACGCTCCTTACTATCACAGTTACGCTACGGTATTTTACCAATCAGGGTCGAAACTGAACGATACACAGGTGAAAATCCAGGCAAAAGACTCTGTTTATTTTGTGACTCTGGTGAAGTTGAAACAGAGGTTAATTTTCTGACTTCTGTAATGATATTAGAAATGAACTCCTTGGTCCCTTAATCTCAAGTATTATTTTAAACATGGACGAATTCATATCTCATGTTAAACTATCCAAGAAAGCTTACCAAATATTTAGTCAGAGCGTATAGAAAGAGACAAATCCACATCTATAGTAAAACTTAGTTATGAATATTGTATTTGTTAAAAACTGATATCCTATTGTACATATGTTTCATTTTTTATTGTGACTTGTAGGGCCACTAGGCCGGGTACATTCTGATAAATTTACTTTGTATTGTGCATATTGTACATGTCACTTTGATAAAAACCTTACTTACTAACCAACTTACCAACTTACTTATACTTACTTATACTTACATACTTACAAACTTACATACTTGCTTGCTTGCTCGAATGCTTGCTTGCTTGATTGCTAGCTAGCTAGCTAGCTTGACCGCCCGCTTGCTCGCTTACTTACTAACTTACATACTTACTTACCTTATTTATACCTTATTCAGATCTTAACCTTATTTACTGCTAAACCTTATTTAGAACTTAACCTTATTATTTCTTAAACCTTATGTACTAACTATACAGAATAGAACAAAAAACGTGACTACCAGAAACAGTTTTACATAACCGTCATCTTAATTCCAGATACGTATAACTTCATTTTTGACACTTTTTTGGCTAAATTGCTGTGTCACAAACGTCTAACTCATTCATTTTCCAGTGAACTTATAATCTGTAGACGCGTTTTTCTTAATACGAAAAAAAAATGAAACTGAGTTTCTGGAATTAAGGTCACGATTAACTTTGGAAGAGAAATTAAATCAACCTAATTTATTCAATTGATGTGATTCATGTTACCGGCATAAAATATTTACTAAAATATTAATATTGCTTAATCAACGTACCTTTCGCTCTATTGCTCCCATAGACTGTCTTCTGCTCTGATACATTCTTCAACAACCAAATCAATCTTCACATAGAAAGTGTTTAGTAAGACTGGATGTTGACTATATGTAACATATTGGCATTGTTGCGTAAGCGTTACCATAGTGATATGATCATCACGTAGACGCAGACAAATACCTCACAAGGAGTGACCGCATTTGACCGCAAGTTTTGTTTTATAATAGTCTACATAATAGACAATTCAGTACTTTATTTTAAATTAACACAACTCCATGTGTACAACTTTTCTAATCTTGTCTTAAATACCCTAGTTTTAGTAGGCCATACCAGTATTCACAATTTACTATCAGGAAAATAGTTCATACCGAGTTTTGTGAGTAAAACACTCCAGTCAGATAACGTCGAAATTTGTCGACTAGAGGTATGGACAAAAGATTATCATCATACAACACGCGAATGTTGTAGTTTAACCTGCGCACTTTTTGAGTGTTGAAAGTATCACATGCTCACACCATCGGCACAGACATATATCAGTAATAAAGTGCACGAAGTTTCAGCCATAAAATCGATATAATAAGAGACACCTGCTCGATTGTTCATGTAGATGTACGCGTGTTTAAAGTTCACGTTCTTGCGACAATAATATAAGAAGGGAGACAACTGAAGATAAAACAATCTAAATGAATACTACAATGAATAGAAACGAATAAGCTCCCTTCTCGTCATGCGCACATGACATGGTTTTATCAACAGGATATGTTATAGATAACTCTTTAGAAGATTAACTGCGAACCTCAAGGCCTGCACGCAAGCAAACGTAGATAAGGAAAACTCGACAAACGCCGCATAACCTCCGAGGTTTGTACGAAGTTTGTAAGCATTTCATTCTGTATATTTCTCGCCTACATTACTATTATGTAGGATTAACTTAGTATCACATCACTGATTTTGTATAAAAGCAAAGTTAATAAATCTACATAAAATAGTAAACGGGATTTCTAACAGCGAATGTTTCACGCATATGTGTATTGCGATGAATTATTGTCACCTTACAGTAATGTGATTCCTCATATATATATATATATATATATATATATATATATATGCGTGTGTTTGTATACCAATTCAAATGATCTGCTGGCAAGGGTGGCTAAGATGGGTGAGCAAATGACATGCCCCCATCAATACCATGTGGATTTAGACAGGTATACCCTTACAAACAGTTTTCTTTGGAGGACATTGAATGTTTCACAATATTTGTGGCTACAATTATGATAGTAGTTACTTACAGTTATCTTAATTATTGTAACGGTTTGTTTAGTCTAGTTTAAACATATTTCTGTATTTAGGCTCTCAAGATGTCAGCTAAAGTTGAAACACTGATAAAGAATAGCTGTCTAACAATCGGCGAAGGTCCACATTGGGACGAATCTAATCAAACTTTGCTGTATGTAGATATTGAGGACGGCTCGGTACACAGGTGGTCCGCCTCTACTGGCATTAACGAAAAGCATAAATTTGGTAAGAGATATTTACACAAAAATACAGATGTATGTGCATAGTTTAAGGTGAAAAAGCACACATCAATGCATAGCACATAGCAATGAATAGCTGTTAGCCTTTTTTAATCTTTCATGGCTACCGTGTACCTTTTACAAACGCACTTGAATGATTGCAATCATCGAAAATTAAAGGTTTAATCTTAGTAAGTCTACGCATGTGTGGCCTCTTCTCAGACGTTTTTTTCAAATCGTTCTTTATCAATAACACATGGCTTAATCTTTTTTATAAATGTTCACGTTTTATATTTATGCTGCGATAAATGTTATGTAAATGTTGAATATTTGTCGTTAATGTATTTGATGTCACGTTTGTTATAATCATTATCCGTACTGTCTGTATGCGTGAATATGTTGTCACTATGTTGACACCATATTGTTCTACTAAATTCCAGATTCAACTTGTAGCCTTGTAGTACCATGTAAGAAAGGCGGTTATATTGTTTCCATTGGAAATTCTCTCTGTCATTTTGACTGGGATACCAAGAAGGTAACAAAATTGCAGACTGTTGATGAGGGGAAGCATACCCGTATCAATGATGGTAAATGTGACCCGTCCGGAAGACTGTGGTTTGGTATGTGTTCAATATGATCGAATTCATGCTTAATTCATCACTATAATTATTTATCTGATTACTCATGTAAACTTAATACATATTGTAGTATTATTTGTCAAGCATATTTCACATTTTCATCAGGTTTTCAGAAGTTTCGGATTGTCTTTGAGGTTCGATGAATGTTAACACAGCCATTCTGTGAAATGTGTGATAGTGTAACCTTGGGTGTACCACATTTCAATTTGTTGAGTGGAAATAGTACGATATTGTAATGATGTCAATAATTAGTTTACTGATATTTGCTTATTAAACCCTGCATACATAGAATCATTGAATTGATATACGCCTACTAATAGTTTATTACGCGGCGGAACATGGATCACAAACTCGTTGATGCATTCAAATACATGTTTAAACAATACAACTTAAAGAGCATTTCGTTTCTTCAGCTGTACAGATATTTCCTTGTCTATGATTGATTATTGTGTTTGATATAAATATGCGCTTTCATACGTGCACATACTTATCCGTTTCTGTTCAATTGTTTATTGCCTATTTAATCATACTCAGCGCGTCTTTATTTCTCCTGTTACAAATTCGGCGTTTCGAAGGCGTTTATGAATTCGTGGTATCTTAGTCAACCGCCAAATTAAATCCATGTACTGTTTACAAGACAAGAAATAAATGTACAATACCTTTCCACAACTTGAAATAGGAACAATGGGTTTAGAGAAAGCGGTGGCGGTCGTGGAGAAAAATCAGGGATCATTATACAGTTTGGAAGTGGATGGTTCAGTGCGGAAACACAAGGAAGGGGTCTCCATATCGAATGGATTAGCTTGGACGGAGGATAACCGTACTATGTATTACATTGATTCTATACCTAGAAAAGTATTTGGTTATGACTTTGACATTACAACAGGAACAATGAGTAAGTTGAGTTTGCTAAGTGAAATAAGGTATTAAATTTAAAATACGTGTATTTCCATTGTTATGTTGATTTTAATATTTATAGTATTGTTTAGGTATATCATTGACTAATCTCATTTTATAAATACTCATACAATTTCTAACGACTGACTTTTATTTCTGGTAGGTAACGAACGTGTTGTTGTTGATTTTGGAGGAGATGAGACTAAAGAAACATTAGGCTTTCCTGACGGCATGGCAATAGATACAGAGGGTAAACTTTGGGTTGCTACGTTTTTCGGTGGAAGGGTCGTCCGCTTTGACCCAGAAACAGGTATCATCATTCGTGATAACGAATTAATAATCTAACACCAATAAGTAATATATTATCAACTTATTTAATATTTTTTGAGTTATTGCTAATTTATTTCACCGTGTGTGCGACAAATTGAATGTATCATGTTCATACAAGTACAATGTATATTCATTATTACTATTGATGCATCTTTTGCGTTTTTAACATCTCCTATAAATAACCACCAGTGCTAGAACCCTCCATTTCAAAACTGTCTTAAGTACGCTAACGTTTGCACCCGCAGAAATAACGGCATTTACAGTAGAACAGTTGTTCACCAACAAAAGTATCGAAGATTTATCTTCACAAAAGTAAGACTAGGCAGTCATTAGTTATATGCGGTTGCTTACACTAATCCATTGTGAAAAATACAAGTTATGGTTTAACATCGACACATCCTGTACAAATGCAAATAAAATTACATGAACATCTGATACGTTGTCGGGTTTCACAAATCTTACAAACTTTCGCCCTCTCGAATCCGCACATGGTTGCTAAAACAAAACCGTGTATTTCTCATGTCATAGATACATAATATATTGTGATAGCACAAATGCAAACAATGTTACATGAATATGTGATATGTTGTCGGGTTTCAAAATCTTACAATAATACAATCTATGATACAATACACATTTAAATCATAAATCCGTAATAGCAGTAACTTAAAATAAAAGATAAGATTTATTTTGGCATATAGTACATACATGGTAATAAAACAACATGTAGTGAAACATAACACAGCATGAGTATAAACACCATGACATGTACACCAATACCAGGGATAACACAAGAAAGGGTAAACCCTTATTTCCACAGTGGTCCCTTAGCAATGATGGCATGACTTAGAGAGGCGATGTTAGTACATTTGCAATTATCACATTAATATGACAATGATATATAAACTAGATATATATAATAATTATCACAAAGTTATTTTATCACATATTGACTTAGTATTATATTTAATATCATCACATACAATTAAACTCTATTACAATGAGCACCCTTAAGCATAAATATCACATATAAGCTTATCACTTGTGTTCTAATTATTAAATATATCACAGATTTAAGGATAATCTCAGTATTGTGAAAACAGTATAAGTACAAGATAGATCAGTATAAAAACTGTATAAATTTTATTATTAAAATACTGTATGAACCATGTCAAAATGTATCCTGCCTACAATAAGCATAGTATAAGATAAAATATAATTTAGCTCAAGTTACCTAAAAAATACTGTTTCACAGCAAGTTTGAAAGCAGTCAAAGTTTTAATTCGGGTAATACTAGCTGGTAACCTGTTCCAGAATGAAGAACCTAAAAAGCAAAATGATTTTGACCCAAGACCCTTAACTTTAAGAACTGAAAAGGCGCCCTTGTCACAAAACCGTGAATGGCATCCTTAGAAATAAAGTGATCTCTCATATAGGCTGGGACTGAACCACTTTTAACTTATTAACATAAGTCGCATTACTTTTACAGGAAAGGAGTTGACTGCCATCCCATTACCGGCTAAACGTATAACATCGTGTTGTTTTGGTGGACAGAACTTTGATGAGATGTATATCACGTGCTCCGCCCATGGTCTTTCAGAAGAGGAGAGAAAACAAACGCCCCTCGCTGGTTCTGTTTTCCGTGCAACCGCCCTCGGTGTTAAGGGAAAAGCGGCACCTGTCTATTTAGGATAAATAATGTGACATCTAGACATAACCTATGCGTAACGTAAAAGAAAGACAAAACAAAAATGGCACAAAATATAGAATATTTAATATAAATTATTATCTCGAAAAAAAAAATGTATTACAAAACATATACATGTAAAGGCGGTCCAAATAAATATTGATTGTTCTTATTGTCATTTTTTTATCCCCGTTAAATATCGTAAATAGTTTAATTTAGTTTGGAAATTAGGGTGAAAAGTGGAGAGCAACATATCACTTATAACAATTTAAGTTATAGTTTACAACAAAAGAGTGCCTATTGCAGTTGAAAACCTGGCTTTATTCAGAACGAATACAGGTGTATTGAAAGCCTATACAAGATTCTGATAACAAAAAATATTTCGAGAAGAGGTGTTAACAATACCCGTTTATGATAAACATTTATGGTTAACAGTGATTATCTCTAGAACACAACTCTTATTTGTTATAAACATCATCCCACCCCCTTGTTAATTCGACATCGTAGTTTGTTTTACATTGACTGTCAAAACTATAACAATATTAACAAACCAATGCATCACTTTAATCGAAGTTCACGCATATAATCTGTGACAACGCACTATTTGATCATAAGTCATTAATCAACTTCACATGACCAGAAACTTTAAAAATCAAATCTTACTATACCACTAGGTGATCTATCACAACGCCACTTTATAGTAATTGGTAAAATAACTTTTCAATATACCACGCAACGAAAATAATTTATAAAAAATATCATATTCTCCGGAACCTTTCTACCTTCGCCACACAGCAAACTATTTTGTGAATCTAATGCTAGAGCGGATATACAGTCATCCAAGTATTATAATAATTCAAATGAAATAATTGTATCAATTACATGCCTAATAAACACAGCCACGCAAGGTTTCTACTATCACATATTTATAAATGCAACGAACGACTGAACATCAAAATTGCGCCTAATTATGGCATGTTTTTTACCATTAGTTAGAAAATCAAACAGCTTTGGATCATGACTGTGAACCAATAATAATGTAGAAAGTTTGGCGACGCCCCTAAGCCAATGTAACCAATACATTTACAGCTGTATCGAACTGATCATAGTAAATGAGTCTTCTACAACTACCATTGGTATTTCACCAATCAGAAATATTAGGATTTCTCAGCACTGCTGCATACACTGTATATATAGGTAAAAGTTTCAAGTCAAAGTAGTTGAAAATATTATAATACAACAATTTCAGACATTTTGTATCTTACCTCAGTTACAAATGGGAAACTACGATCATTTCAGATCAGAAGGTGAATTATTGACTGGAGTATTGATATGGCAAATTGTGTCGCCTATTTTGATCATATTTGGAACTGCAGGGAATGTCATATCTATCTTTGTTCTTTCACAGAAGAAATTTCGACGTTTTTCATCTTGTATATTGTTGATTGGTCTATCTGTAGCGGATCTGATTTACCTATACGTGGGTTTGTTTATTCGATGGGTGAAGTATACATTTGGAAAAGAAATCCGAGCAGTTAATCCGATGTTTTGCAAAGTACACGTGTGGTTTATGTTCGTATTCGCGTATATTCCGATTTGGATATTGACACTAATAACAATTGAACGTCTAATAGCTACGCTTTGTCCTCTGCGATCCAAGGCTATTTTCCCGAAGAACAAGGCAGTAATCATACTTGTTATAATAACAGTATTCGCACTTTCAATCAACAGTCACTTATTGTATGGTTTTGGAGCGATCACGACCACTACTGAAAACGGAACAATATATGAACCATGTACGCAAATCACAGAAAGCTACAAACAATTCTTCAGGAATGTATGGACTTGGATTACTTTATATGTTTTCTCCGTCATACCTTTTGGCATCCTTGCATCAGGTAACGTATGTATTATCTACAAACTGTTCTCAAACCGTCGAAAACTAAAGACTAGAATAGCACCGACTAATACTCAACCAAGCATCGCATCAGCCGTACTGACTAATACCCAACAAACTACCGCATCAGCCGTACTGACAAATACCCAACCAAGCACCTCATCAGCCGTACCGACAAATACCCAACCAACCACCGCATCAGCCGTACCGAGTAATACTCAACCAACCATCTCATCAGCTGTACTGACTAATACCCAACCAACAATCTCCCAAGCAACACCGACTATTACTTGACCTTTGAGAAAGAATAACGGTAGCACTAGAATGTCCATATTACTTGTTATGTTGAATTTTGCGTTTATTGTAAACACTTTGCCTATTTGTATTTACTTCATCGGAGGCCCATACTGGATACCCAAAGACGTGCCAATGAATATACAGTTACAAGACCCATGGTGGGCGGTTGTAAACATGTTTCTGCACCTAAATAATTCGATTAATTTCATTTTGTATTGTTTATCAGGATCCCGGTTTAGGGGCGCTGTGCGACAAATGTTACGGTGTTCCACTGACAGTAGAATTAACGGCTAGACATTTTAGACACCACAGAGTTCGTATACAGATTGTCACGAAGAAGGCATATGGGCGATGTCCTGTTTAGATATTGAATCTTCAGTTGTACCACGACTTGTATATTCATGCGTACTTGTACATGCTGAATTGAATCTACAAACATTAACTTGACTGTACATTCATACTTTTTTATATTTTGTGATATTCTATACTTAAACAAAAACTGCTGTAAATGTGCCAGATGAGTGAGAAAAGAAATATACAAAAATGTATACATAAAAATGCCGCTGGCAGCATCAGTAATCAAGAAGTGAAGAGGTGAGTCCAAATACAAAATAATGGTAACAAATATAAGGACTACAACACAGATAAATGGTCTTGAAAAGCAGAATTTTAATGATCTGAAAGCATCCCTTACTTTCTTTACTTTTCATGTATAATTGATAAAATATCGGGCGAAAAATAAAAATTAAGACCTTGAGCCGTACAAATAATTATCTTTTCCTTGTTTACAACCTTAGAGACGCCTTGTCCACTTTGCCTTGATGTGTGCATACGTTGAATGGACAAAGGCATTCCAAATTTGAATATCCCGTTCAGCAGAATCATCATTAACGATCCGTACAGAATGTGAATTTCTATGCAATCTAAAAATCGTTGTTTCTATCCCGTTTTTTTCACAATGATTAGTTCTATGCCTTTTATAAACTTACGTCTCTACTCTTAATCTTTTTTCGGTCCGGAACCAGGCTTGAAACTTTGATCATCCGTGAGCCAGCTGGACAGCTACCTAACATATTAAATTTGTCAAGTAGCCGTTGGGTTTCAAACTAACAGTGGTGAGAGCTAATAATTATTATCACTGGACACTTCAAAGATCTTTTTCAACGGTGAGGAAATAAAACGGTCTTCGTTCAAAATGCGTTGCTGACAAGTCATTATAGAGTCTTACTACTCAAATTATCAAGATGAAAACGAAGTTTTGATGTATCTTTCTGATATGAAAAAAAAATGAACTGGGTACTTTTCTAGTAATTTAGTTCAGTCAATGCATATGATGATGAAAAATATGTCGCAATCCTTGAAGACAATAAAAAGCTGACACGAGTCTGAGGTTGTTCCTGAACTAACATTACAAGTCAAATATATGCCTCGTTTGAGCAAACTATACCAATATGTGAACAAAGATTTCAAGTTCACAGCTAACGTACTATTGAGTGCATTGACATGTAAACATAATTTCTTGCATTTCATATCTTTCATAATCATGCTTCACCATGTATACGGACAATTGTGTCAATATTTTCTATATTTCTTACATTTAATGCTCTCAAAGACAAGGATTGTGTGAGAAAATCAACAGTAGAATAAAGTGTTTATTTTTATCAAAGTGATTTCTGTTTTGTTCAATAAACAAAATAAACTGCATATTGATCATGTGACAGGCTTCTAACTAAATTAAGAAAACATGTTTTGGCAAAATTTATAAATGAAACTGTTTCGGTGGCTGGGAACAGAAAACCTCTCTAATCCGAACTTTCTCCTTGGTCAGAGCACCCTCAGATTAAGGAGATTTCACTGTAAAAGGACAGTACAGTAACGTGTAAATTTGATATCGCCCTCCATGACACATTTGAACAAACAATTCTAGAACTGCTACAAATTGATCAGCGAACGTTAGGAAAATGGTTGAGTATTTTCCCAGAACTTGAAATAAAAACCCGAACGCTCTCCCACAAAGGCGGAAAATATAAGAATAAAATAAACAAATAAATATATGCGTTATTATATGGAAAATTAATGATATGTAAAAGATTAGTAACTGATGGCTTAGAAAGTAAAGTTACAACTTATTAGATGGTATAACGGCTTTTGAATAAAATCAACAATTTTATTTATTTACTGCAGCAAGAACACTCAAGAGTCAAATATGTAATCATCCAATGAGGTGATTATGGGTACACCGCCCTGCATGATTAATGTATACCTGTGTGGATCATGATTCAGTTGCTGCTAGTATTCTGAATAACTAACTCAGTGTTCTCACTAACAAACGTAATTAGTCACTATAGGGGTTTTTACACTATATAATTATGTCGACATGACATTACACTTTAATATGTTGTTTCCATGTTACATGTGATGCAATTTGTACCTAATTCCGTAGCTCAGTCCGGGGCATTAGCATATTCTGATGACAAACAATTAAACAATTTTGGTGCTGTTAAACGTGATGGAATCCGTGGGGAACTTCCACACATCACTAGGAATTTTTAGAATTCATTATGAGAATTCGTGCTCTTTTTCAGTGTTTAATTTAGCAACTTGAACGGCTGAGTTCTGAAACTTATATTCGTACACAGCTGCGTCAAGTTGAAATATACAATGATTTTCTTTCAGTCTTATAAAACCGTGTCTGTAGAGAAATCTTCTTGTGACGTCACAGTTTACATTGTACCATCCAGTACAATAATATTGATATATAGAACAACACAAAAACAACGTATACATTGTATAAAAAGACTAAAAACTGACTTATCTGACTTATTCGGCCAGGATCATCAGTGACTTTTTCAAGCTTAAACGGCAGAGGAAGACCCCCCACGTACATTATTTGTATATTGAGGGACGTTCCTCTTTGTTCTACATTACATTTCGCCCTCTCGTATCCGCTCAAGGTCGCTAAAACAAAACCATGTCTTTCTCATGTCATAGATACACAATATATGTGTGATTGAAAACTTGATCGGGTCAAAGTAAAAAGTCAAGTTCGACATTGTAACACATTATCTGACTTCATTGACGTTGCGGTTGGACTTAAGCTGGGTGAAATATGCTCTCCACTTCTTTGGTCAATTTCCATCGAAGACTTAGAGTTATTTCTATGTTCAAATCCCAAACGTGGCATCAGCATGCGTGAATTGACACTTCTTTTATTTCTGTATGCGGATGATATGATGATACTAGCAGAAACACCGCAAGATTTACAAAATCAATTAGATAATGTGAAGACTTACTGTGATATCTGGGGTTTAACGGTCAATGAAACCAAGACCAACATCATGGTATTCAGGCGAGCAAGCCGAATATGTGATCATGAAAAGTGGCGGTACAATGGAAAAAATAGAGATTGTTGACTCTTTTTAGGTACAATATTTAATTCAAATGGTTGTTTTTCTTTAAACTAACAAATATTAATTGGCAAAGCTGTTAAGGCCATGAATGTGTTAAATTGCAATATACTTGCGTTTGATTTTAAACCCAAAGTTCAATGCCAGTTGTTTGACTCATTTGTCAGTTCGATCCTTAGTTATGGGGCGGAAGTATGGGATCATACCAAATCCGAAGACATTGAAAAAATTCATTTGAAGTTTTTTTGCAAAAAAGTGCTTAATGTCAAACTGACTGCCAGTAATGTTGTGTCTACGGAGAATTATCTCGTTATCCATTGTTTATCAATCGTTTTGTAAAATCAATTAAATATTGCACTAAAATTTATATTCAAATAATTGTAAAATTCAAGTTATTTATGTAGAGCTTTGTGACAATGCAAATCAGGAAGAAGAACAGGGCTTTTCGAGTAAAAACCTTGTTAGAGACGTATGGTCTCGCATACTTTTGGTACAATAAAAATAGTGTCGTAAATTGGACATTCACTGGATAATTCACATGTTTAAGGAGAGATTAATTGGCTGTTTTCTGCAGGAATGGAGGGGTGACATTGATAAGAATCGTTTATTGTCTGTGCGCAAATTCTTGAAGACTGAATTCTTGAAAAATATAATGTACTTCGAAAACGTTTTTTACCATTTCAATATTTTCATCGGCCAAACATGCAGAAAATATCACTATAGTGTTACACACATGAGCTAAGAAGTAACAATTCTTACCACTCCACCAGGTGATCTACCATAATACCCCTGTGTAGTACATGGTAAAATGGTAAAATAGATTTTCAATAGAACCACACAACGAAAATAATTAATAAAATATCATAATTATTCACTGGAACCTTTCTACCGTTTTGCAAACTGTTTTGAATCTAATGCTGTAAATTTAGTCTGTAAATACAGTCCTCCAAATATTATAATAATTCAAATGAATGAAATAATTGTATCAATTACATGCCTAACAACACAGTCGCACATGATCGAAGCCTTTCACTAGCACATATTTATAAATGCATCAAACAACTGAACCTCAAAATTGCGTCTAGTTATGACATGTTTTTACCGATTAATTACAAAATCGAACGGCTTCAGATCATTGAGAGGCCGCAGTCAAACAGTAAACCAATGATAACGTAGAAAGTTTGGCGACGCTCCTAAGCCAATGTAACCAATACATCTTACATTACATTACAGCTGTATTAAACTGATCATAGTAAATGAGTCTTCTACAACTACCATTGGTATTTCGCCGAGCAGAAATATCAGGATTTCTCAGCACTGCTGCATACACTGTATATATATAAAAGTGTCGATTCAAACTAGTTGAAAACATATTATTACTACTTTGTATCACAATGGCGAGCTAGACATTGCGTGTCTTTACATCAGTTACAAATGGGAAACTACGATCATTTCAGATCAGAAAGTGAATTACTGGCTGGAGTATTGATATGGCAAATTGTGTCGCCTATTTTGATCATATTTGGAACTGCAGGGAATGTCATATCTATCTTTGTTCTTTCACAGAAGAAATTTCGACATGTTTCATCTGGTATATTGTTGATTGGTCTATCCGTGGCGGATCTAATTTACCTATACGTGGGTTTGTTTCTTCGGTGGGTGAAGTATACATTTGGAAAAGAAATCCGAGCAGTTCATCCGATGTTTTGCAAAGTGCACTGGTGGCTTATGTACGTATTTGCGTATATTCCAGTTTGGATACTGACAGTAATAACACTTGAACGTCTAATAGTTACACTTTGTCCTGTGCGATCCAAGACTATCTGCACGAAGAAAACAGCAGTAATCGTACTTGTTATGATTACAGTATTCGCACTTACAATCAACAGTCACATATTGTACGGTTTTGGAGCGATCACGATCACTATTGAAAACGGAACAATAGATATACCATGTGCGCCAAGGACAGAAAGCTACGAACAATTCTTCAGCAATATATGGACTTTGATTGATCTATTTATTTTCTCCCTCATACCTTTTGCTATCCTTGCATCAGGTAACATATGTATTGTCTATAAACTGTTTTCAAACCGTCGAAAACTAAGGACTAGAATAGCACCGACTAATACTCAACCAACCACCGCATCAGCCGTACTGACAAATACCCAACCAACCACAGCATCAGCCGTACCGACAAATACCCAACCAACCACAGCATCAGCCGTACCGACAAATACCCAACCAACCACAGCATCAGCCGTACCGACAAATACCCAACCAACCACCGCATCAGCCGTACTGACTAATCCTCAACCAACCACAGCATCAGCCGTACCGACAAATACCCAACCAACCACAGCATCAGCCGTACCGACTAATACCCAACCAACCACCGCATCAGCCGTACTGACTATTCCTCAACCAACCACCGCATCAGCCGTACTGACTAATCCTCAACCAACCACCGCATCAGCCGTACTGACTAATCCTCAACCAACCACAGCATCAGCCGTACCGACTAATACCCAACCAACCACCGCATCAGCCGTACTGACTAATCCTCAACCAACCACCGCATCAGCCGTACTGACTAATCCTCAACCAACCACCGCATCAGCCGTACTGACTAATCCTCAACCAACCACCGCATCAGCCGTACTGACTAATCCTCAACCAACCACCGCATCAGCCGTACTGACTAATCCTCAACCAACCACCGCATCAGCCGTACTGACTAATCCTCAACCAACCACCGCATCAGCCGTACTGACTAATACCCAACCAACCACCGCATCAGCCGTACTGACTAATACCCAACCAACCACCGCATCAGCCATACTGACTAATACCCAACCAACCACCGCATCAGCCGTACTGACTAATAACCAACCAACCACCGCATCAGCCGTACCGATTAATAATCATCCAACCATCGCATCAGCTGTGCTGACTAATACCCAACGAACCACCGCATCAGCAGCACCGACTTTGACTGCACGTTCGAGAAAAGGAATCGATAACTGTAACACTAGAATGTCTGTAGTTCTTGTTATGTTGAATTTTGCGTTTATTGTGAACACTTTGCCCATTTGTATTTACTTCATCGGAGGCCCATACTGGATACCCAAAGATGTACCAATGAACATACAGTTACAGGACCCATGGTGGGCGGTGGTAAATATGTTCAAGTACCTAAATAATTCGATTAATTTCATTTTGTATTGTTTATCAGGATCCCGGTTTAGGGGCGCTGTACGACAATTGTTTCGGTGTCCGACTGACAATCCAAATAACGGATAGACATTTGGGGTACCGCTGTGTTCGTACACAGGTTTTCATGAAGAAAGAATATGTTTACACACGGGAGAAATAGAAAATTGGTGATGTTCTGTTTAGATATTGAATCATCAGTTTTACAACGACATGTGTATTAATGTATATATTGATAATTATGCAGAATTCAATCTACAAATATTAATTTGACAGCATTCATATACATATATTTATAGTTTTTGACATTCTATACTGGTTACGGAAAGTCAGTGGTTCTATCTAAATGTATGCCTGGGCCTTTCTTCTCTGCTAAAGTTAGAAAAGTTGCCAAATGACCCTTTCATATTTAGCGGGGTTAAAACCATGTGAAAAAAACAATTACAACTGGGGCATGATAAAACATATCGTCGGTTCTACGACAACAAAAATGATAGATTTTCTTGTTTGATGTGTTGCCCAGTGTTGTAATTGTTTTGAGAATGTTCTGCTGTTTGTATCATTTTTCTTTTCCTATTTATCATTAAAAGCTCATGTTTTGCGTAGGTAATTTTAAAGATAAAACGTGATATTAGTATCGTTCATTGATTTTTCAAAAGTACATGTCCCATCCTGTTTTGTATCATTATTTTAATAAGATTTCCAAAAACGTTGAGTCGTGGTATTTTATGAATTGAATATGCATTTTATATAACAATGTTATGAGATTTTTATAAAGAAAATAACGGAACAAAAAATGAATATTTCCGAGGATGACAGGTTGTATACAACCCAGATGAGGTGCGGTTATATGGTTCAGTTACTCTTAAAATAAAATTCAGTTACTCTTAAAATATCGTTCAGTTACCTATAAAATACAGTTCAGTTACTCTTCAAATACACTTCAGTTACTCCTAAAATATAGTTCAGTTGTGTGTAGCTGAGCACAAATTGTGTTTCTTTCATTAAATGTGTCAGACTTGAATATCTATTATATAACATAGGTGAATAAATCAGTTCTCCTTGATGCGTCTAAATAGACTTACATAATTGTGAACATGTTTTTATCATGGAAATAAAAATAAATCAGAGGGGATATCTTTGTTTTATTGTTGTTGTTCATTGGGCGTGACAAAGGTCTCGTAATGTCTTCATCTGCGATACTGTTTAGTGCATATAAATCGAACCAATTTTATGGAACGTCGTCTGTGACATCAATCACTTACGCGTAAATAATTGCATGTTTCTTGTTACCTGACACATCCTAATTCTCCCCTGACCCTAACTTCTAATTATGCCCGATTAACGGTACATCCATTATCTCACTTTTTTATCTTTCAGCAAAAACGTAATCTCAACAAATATCAAATAATAAATAATAATGATAATCCCGACCCATCGTCTTTATTTTTAATGACCTTTGGACGAGAAGCAAATATTGTTGACGCCCTACTCAGTATACACATGAAAAGAAAAGCTTTTGAGAAAGCTAGATGATTTTCAAAAAAACGTAAGAAGACAATTCCCTCTAGATGCCTTCAGGGATTAATGTTTTATTTATGAGTATATTATAACGAATAGGGTCCAGTCGGCAGTATACATAAAAATTTAATGTATATGTAAGGTAGTTTTACTTGATGCGAGTAACGAATGAATGAAATTCTGTAACGGCTTAAGTTAAGACACACAATTTCTTAGAAAATAACTTTATTTCTATCACTAAGTATTGCTTAATGAATACTGACAATATTTGTAACAAGAGTACCGGATGAAGTGAGAAAGATATATACATTACAAATTCCTCTGGCAGCATCAATAGAAATAAAGAGGTTAGGCAAAGTCCAAAGTAAAGGTAATAAAATCAAGGACTGTAACACAGATAACACGTATTGTAAGCAGAATTTGAATGACAATTGCAAAATTCAATTCTTGATTACTGGAAACGAAACACAAGCTATGGTACACAGTAGGCCCACAAAGCGGTCTGTGAAATAAAGTAACCCCTAATAACAGCTTCGTCTAATACTTTGCAGTAAAATGACTAAAAAGCTTACCCATCGTAAATGCAGATTTTGTTATAAGAATTAAGACCCCCACATTAAGACCCCCACATGTGACTCATTTTATTGAACTTATTGAAACATATTTTGGAAGATATAACAAATGCTCTGAAAGCAAAGCTGGTCGTCTTATCTTTACTTTTCGTGTATGATTGATAAAATATCGGTCGAAAAATAAAAAACAGAGACCTTTAACCGTACAATTAATTATCTTTTCCTTGTTTACGACCTTACCGCATGCGTTGAATGGACAAAGGCAGTCCAAATTTGAGTCTCCCGGTCAGTAGAATCTCCAAGAACAACCAGTATAGAATGTGAATTTCTATGTAATCAAAGATCGTTTGTGTTTCTTTCCCGATTTTTGCACAATGATATGATCTATATCTTTCCTCGGTCCGGAACCAGGCCTACAAATGCGTACCTGCCAGTAATAACCGAAAGGGGAGTTTGGGCAGGATGGATGGATGGATGGATGGATGGATGGATGGACCAGCGACCATCCGTAAGCCAGCTGAACATGAGAAAATTGTCTGGTCCCGGTTGGGATTCAAAATAACAGCGATGAGGGGCTAGAAATTACTAGTCAGAAGTCATAACCACCGGGCATTTTAAGTATCCTTTTTCCATGGCGAGGAAATAAAACGTTCTTTGTTCAACACGCTTTGCAGAAAAGTCATTATTATTGAGTCTTAATATTCAAATTATCAAGAGGAAAGATTTTGTTGTATCTTTCTGCTATGCAAAAATGATGTAATCAGTCAATTATGTATGACTGAGTATTTCTGTACTTTTCTATCAATTATTGAATTATTATAACTAATAAATTGCTGTAACTGACCTTTTAAAATGTATTTTATAACAGCATGCCTCACTATAAACAGTGGCAAAATAGCAAATAAGCCTGAAAGTTCGTACTTTTACGTGTCAATAGTATTTTTTTGTTTATAAATATTTCTTATACTTTTGTACATGTACATTTAAACTTGAAGAAACTATTGATCTTACGATCGAAATTAACCTGATACGCAAATTAGATACTGACTATGATGTTCATTATCACGAATTCCCAATATATGGCCTACAGCGTGACAAAATGATTCTTATGACAGCATTTTCCATTTTGCAAGTTTTATATCATTTTAAAATGCGGGATTTCTATTTTCTAAATAAGTTTTCATTAGTTTTGTGTCTTTTCTACTCAGCGAGTTACTTTAATTCCAAAACAACACACAATCACATCATTTTATATGAAGAATGACGTCACCAACGTCATAATTTTGTTCTTGATCTTTTACATTAGGCAGGCACTTCAATGACGAGTTTTGGATAAACAATGATATAGCATAACGATTTGTTAATCACGAAAGCCTTGGAAAGCAGTTAATTGAACTAATTAGAAATGATTAAGATTACAATTGGCGGTAATTAATGTATGATTTGCAAGCTTTCTTTAAGATATCCATGATCGTAGAAAACGAAAACGAGGCTAAGAATGTGGTGGACTTTTTAGCGAAGAATATAAACAAACATTAAAACAGTGATGTAACTCGGATTTATATGTTGTGTTCGATTAAATTTGGATTCAAAGTGAACACAAAACATTTATTAACGAACTCGCACGCTTAATTACATTGGAACATTGTAGTAAATTGGGAGCAAGAAAAATCCATGGTAATCCAACCGGGGATCGAAGCCGAGACCCCTAGCACTGTAGGCGGACACTCAACCACCTCGTTAAAGAGTTAACCCAACAGCAAGGCAGTTGAAAGTGGCCTGTTTTCCTAAAATCACTACACTCCTCCCCCGTTTCACTTATTAGAGCTGATCAACTCTCCAGTTTGATACTCCATGTCTCTGCATGAGTTCGTCAAATACTGCTGCTACCATTATAGTAAACCGGGGATCGAAGCCGGGACCCCTAGCACTGTAGGCAGACACTCAACCACGTCGCTAAAGAGTTAACCCAACAGCAAGGCTATTGAAACTGGCCTGTATCCCTACAATCACTACAGAAATAACAAGTGGAAAAGAAATAAATATTTATCACAAAATGGCGGAGTCGATCAAACATTCAAACATTGGTGGATTAAACAGTGTAAGCAACAATGGAAACCGCTTAGTGATTGGTGATCAGAACACGCATTATGCTGATCCAAAATTTCTAACCCCCGACGATGAACCAAACGGTACCACAGCAGGTACATATTCCTAAGTAACATACATTGAATATTGCACAACCCGCATCCACAGTTCAATCCACAGTCCAGCATTGCACTATCCGTGAGTAAATCACCGTCACACTCGAATATTGCACTGCCCATGAACGATCAAACTAGCCTATTGATACAAATAATCAGCAAACTTGACTCACGTCTACAGTCCATCGAGGATAAAGTGTCGGGAATTGATGAAATAAAACGAAAACTTGTTTTAGTTAGAAATGACGTTGCTGCTGCAAAATCCGAGAATATTGCACTGAACTCCAGAATGAATAAATGTGAATCATTTAGTCAACACATCAGCGATGGTATTAATGAACTTAACATTCTTTGGACTAATTGTGTAACTTCATTTAGTGATATTATGTACGGAAACGCAGGACTCCGACGAAAATTATCCAGTCTAGAATCACAAAATGCATACGTTCAAGGTAAACTTTTAGATTTACAATGTAAATCACTTCGTTCCAATTTATTGTTCAGTGGGATCAGTCAACCCTATAATATACAAACTACCGAAAATTGTGAATGTAACTTGCGGTCATTTCTCGAAAACTACGAGAAAAACGATTGTTCAGTTGACACTGAAGGCGAAGTAACGGTCAGTGGTATTATAAAATTCGGTCGTGTACACATAATAGGAGACCCGGGCGCAAATAAAATTCGTGCAATTGCAGCTCAATTTCTTGATCCAAACCAGAGATAAAATTTGTGATAATTGCGTTGACTTGAGTAAGAAAAAGACGGATAAATATATGAAAGAACAAAATAACTAAAAATTGTTGAAAAACGGCGTTGAACCCCAGTGACAATGTTAAAGTGCTCATATGGTTGTGTCATACACGGATTGAGTATGAAATACACTTTGAAACTTTAGATTAAACAGAACTCCAGACAATAACTTCGGACATAAGAAGAGGGTGAATATCATTATTGGAGTATTTTTATTAGGGTGGAATAATTTTCCATTCTAACTCTGAATCTGATAAGAAAAACATATCACAATCCTTGAAGACAAGATAAAGCTGATAAGAGTCTGAAGTTGTTCCTGAACTAACATTACAGGTGAATTATATGTCTCGTTTCCCAATTATTCCAACAATAAAATGAGTAAACTATATATGATTAATTGTGAACAAAGAGTTCACAGTTAACATATCATTGAGTGCATTAACATGTAAACATTATTTCTTGCATTTTATATTTTTCATAATCACGTTTCATCAGGCATACGGACAATTGAGTCAATAATTTCTATATTTCTTACAACATTTAATGTTCTCAGACAAGGATTGTGTGGGAAAATCAAAAGTAGAATAAAGTGGGTTTTTTATCAATGTGATTTCTGTTTTGTTCAATAAACAAAATAAACTGCATATTGATCATGTGACAGACTTCTAACTAAATAAAGCTAACATGCTGTGGAAAAATTTATAAATGAAACTGTTTCGGTGGCTGAGAATAGAAAACCTCTCTAATCCGAACTTTCTCCTTGGTCAGAGCACCCTCAGATTAGGGAGGTTTCACTGTAAAAGGACAGTACAGTAACGTGTAAACTTGATATCGCACTCAACGACACATTTGAACAAACAATTCTAGAACTACTACAAATTGATCAGCGAACGTTAACAAGATGGTAGTGTATTTGTTCCCAGAACTTGAAATAAAAGCTAGAACGCTCTCCCACCAAAGCGGAACAAACATACAAATATATGTATATGTTTTATGTATATATAAAATGAATATACATGTTATTATGTGGACAATTAATAACATGTTAAAGATAAGTAATTGATAGCTTAGAAAGTAAAGTTACAACTTATTAGATGGTACAACGACTTTTGAAAAAAATCAACAATTTTATTTACTTAGTACAGCAAGAAAACTTAAGAGTCAAATATGTATTCATCCGATGATGTGATTCTGGGTACACCGTCCTGCATTATTAATATATACCTGCGTGTTTCCAATATCTGAAATGATAAATGAATTCATGCAAAACATAAAGTTTTGGAGAATTATCCATAAATGATATACAAATATAATCACAGGGAGCTAGCACGTTGAAGGGATAGTGTATAATGGTGTATTAGGCCTAAAATGGCCACACGGACCAAAAACACGTATATCATGTATATACATATACAAGGGTTACAACTTCCGAAATGACAGTATGGTAATTCTGATCAATTTGGTGTTGCGAGGTTGCGTTCGACTAAACGAAATTGACGATTTTTCAAAGGAAATAGATTAAATATCTGCTTCATCATTTTGAATTGGACAAAGTGCTTGTTGGTTATGTGTAGTATAATGTATTAGCTATCTGTAGACACCAGTTATTAGAAATTTGAGGGCTTTCTTGAAAAGTTACGTAGTGCTAAACAAACTTAGTACAGAAACTGACATTTCGGAATTTGTAACCCTTGCATATTTATATATATGATGTACGCGTTTTTGGTCCGTGTGGCGATTTTAGGGCTAATGCACCATTATACATCATCCCTTCAACGCGCTAACCCCCTGTGAATATTATTACTTGTTCTGGGAGGTACACGTAGTTGCAAAATCTCATACGAACAAGTAGGTAATATACAGCAATGACTGGATTAAAATTGAACTGTTGCTAGTATTCTTAATAAATACCTCAGTGTTCCCACTAACGAACGTGATTAGTCACTATAGGGGTTTGTAAACTATATAATTATATCAACACGACGTTACACTTTAATATGTTGTTTCCATGTTACATGTGATGCAATTTGTACCTAATTTCGTAGCTCAGTCCGGGGCATTAGCACGTTCTGATGACAAATAATTAAACAATTTTGGTGCTGTTAAACGTGATGGAACCCGTGGGGAACTTCCACACCTCACTAGGAATTTTAGAATTCAATATAAGAATTCTTGTGACTTCACATCGACTCTGTTAATACGGCACCGTCCAGTGCAATTACATTGATATACAGTGCAACTAAATTACAACGAACACATTGTAAAGGAAGACTATAAACTGACTTATCTGTCCCTGTCTCTGAAGTAGAAGACAATATCTACAAGCACCATGGTATGTGACACCACCAAGTAGACATATATAGTCAGTGGGATGTGATTCACATTCTATCTTTGGTTCGACAACGGACCCATCTTCTATAGCAATATTTGTCGTGTTCGTCATGTACATACCACAATCAATCTGATGACGTAATATTAAACAATTTGCTGGAATCCCGGTCGCGCAGGTTTTACCCTTTTATGAAAATTTGACAATATGTCGATTTTTTCTCCACATGTGGAGAAGTTCCCAGCCCCTTGTAGAAGAATAAGGTAGTACTGGTAAGCATACAGTCCAGGAAAACTGGTTAGGCAACCGACCGCCCTATGTAACTGAAAAATTGTTGAAAAAACGGCGTTAAACCCAGTGAAAAAAGTAAACGATTAGCACATGCTTTGATGCCAATGACATGACACAATTTCCAACATTTCTGGAAAATTCTTGGATACTAGCATATGTTTTCTGTCAATGGTTGTTTGAAAAAAATACACTGAGTGCCTTAAATTGACAGGAGTGAATGTTTATGGTATTTCACAAAGAAGAGCTCGTTTAGTTGTCATTTTATTCGTACATTCCGTGTTCTTGAAATGAAATTTTACGTTACTGTAGTATTTGTTAACTTTGTCCATGTATGCGAACTTTTTTTTCAAATTTTATAACCAAATTTTATCAAATATTCAACTCATTTATACAGATTTAAAGTTTAGATGATAAAATGATAAGCATGTTAACACTTTTCCATATATCACTCCTTTACATAACGTATGGAAGCGCGTTTTTGACAGATTTGTGTTAATTTGGAAATTCCGAGATTAATCCTGCAAATTCTAATTTTTAATTCAGTAATCGAAATTTTCAGACAAAAAATCGAAAAGAAATACCAAAACATGTCAGCATGTAATTACACATAAACATAAAGGCATTGATAAACTAACGGTAATTGTTCTTATAATTACACTACCAAAGATAATGGTTCTTATAATAACTTATGCTAATAATTACACATGAGCGTATTGGTAATGATCAACTACTAATGTTAACATTTTATGACTCACCGTTGCAGCATTTGTTGTGTCGAAATTACAAGGTCCCATGTGTTCAAAATCTATTCGGAGACCGTGACATTTGGCACGAATAAATTCACAGGGGTTGTCTACAAATATGACACGACAATAACATTAACGTACTATTGACAATAACAAAATCATGATTGAACAATATCATGATTTACTGCAATACGATCATATTCTTTTTTATATAATTGTTGAATGCAATGCGTTCATATTCATTTTTATTACATGGTCGAATGCAATACGCTCGCATCCTTTTTATATCATGGTTCATATATTTTTCCCCGGGATTTAACGTCGCACCAACGACCAGGATCATTTGGCGACTTTTTTAAGCTTAAACGGTAGAGGAAGACCTCAGACGTACACCTGGGTAGAAATTGATGGTGAAATGGGTCCCAATATTCTAAAATTTGAGTGTATGTTCCATTCTTAAAAAATGAATTAGCACTTAACTAATTGTTCAATCACGTATCCACCGTTACACCATTTCATTTTGCCTACATGTCAAAAATTACTATATGTTGAAAAACTCCACCAGTTTTCTACCAGATTGACCGCCACATCGTAAAAGCACATCAAATAAACAACTTACCGTAAGTTATATTGTTAGAGGCGCACAACAATTCTAAATCTGGATGTACACACATAACGTTTGGATCAGACATTTCAATACACGTTGTGTTCAGACTGACACATACTCCCATGCTTTGTATATTGAGGGACGTGCCTCTTTCTTCTGCATTACATTTAGCTCTCTCGAATTCGCACATGGTTGCTAAAAGAAAACTATTCATTTCTCATATCATAGATACATAATATATATATGTGTGTGTGTGAGCATATATACATATAGAACTAGTCATTGCCTTATGCATGTATCAACTCTTAAATCAAAGCACTCGCTCTTATCTAACCACTGTGAAATGCTGAATTACAGGATTCTTGTTAAACTTAATTTGCAATTATTTATATAATCGGACTATCGTTAATCACAAGACCCAAACTTCTAATCCACCTCATGTGGCTTTTACATTTAGCAATATACGTAACACAGAGAACAAAAGCATTCGAGATGTGGTTGTCTGAATATTACTGTACGCAGCTATTTGAAGAAAAGTTAAAAAGATGAACTGAAAATCTGTAAAGGAACGTAGTTATTTGATAAGAATTATGAAACATGATTATATGTCTACTGAGGATAGTTATAGACACGGTAACATTCATGTACCATTATCGTATTGTATTACCTTAACACGCACGATTTTCTATTGGAAAAAATCCTAGATTCTCTTCACTGCGTACTTTATGAGAGAAATACATAAATGATTTTGCTTAGCAAGAATACACTAGAAAGTCCTTACAATAAAGGATTCCATCAGTACCACAGACAGGTATCTCAAAGAGACCTGTCTCACATATTTGGTCGCAGGAGGATTGGCGTAACAAGGCTGCTATGCTGCTATTTGTCCACAAAAGCACCAGAACTGCTATAAAACAATATAATTACATATACTCGTGTTCTAATCAAAACATGTTTGTAATTACTACCACTACAACTCATAGAATCAACCAAGTTTGACTTAGGTTGGAATACAGAACGGATGGAGGTAAAGCTAATATTTTTTTTATATTCGAAAGTATGATATTCTAAACATATTGAACTGAGCGTCTGTATCCAGTATACCATGAACGTATTATTATATTTTATTCAGTACACGCACATGATCCATCCAAAACTTCATTTTGATTATCATACGACAGAAGTGTTTTCAAGTCCGAAATCCTCCTCACTGACTTTAGTCATAATCGCGTATTGCCACACTCGGATAGAAGGTCTTATTATTCAGGGTTTGTCAAAGTAATCAACATCAACACTGGAATTATCAACGCCTAATATAACTATGTTTATTTGTACTTACATACAATAGTTAGTGAGTTCATCATACTTGTACAATGGTCAGATCAATTGCTTATCAAGAGCCATGCTTATCATTAGGTCAATTGTTATTAAATAACGCCAGAAATTGGAACATAATAAAGGGATGTAATCCTTAGTAAATCTTGACAATGAACCGTGGGTGTAATGTTTGAAGAGCCGCAAAAATTGCCTAAGATCCATACATATTGAATTTGTTACTCTTTTTTTCCTTCCATCACATTTTGTTAACAGACATTCAACGAACATATTCATAAAATTTCATGAAGAGAACAATAAACCAGTTCTAATAAGTAATTGAGACTACAATGATTATGTTTTTCGGTAACTTCCATTTTTTCCGGTAATTTCCGTTTTTTTTCGGTAGCTTCCGTTTTTTCCGGTAAGTTACGCTTCGTACAGTTTTTCTACATTTAATTATTGTTTGTTTTTTAATTATCATGCTTTTGCTTTGTAATGAGTTGTTGAATATATTTAAATAAAATACCCAATATCAATAAATCTCCTGATTCAAAAATATAATTTGAACAACTGAATAACACAAAATTATTATTACTTTTTGTATGGACATACAAATGTCTGCCCGTGATGAAACCATTTTTTTACTTACATTTACTCTGATGTCCAACTGGGTATCATAACTCATTACAAGTTGGTAGCAAAATATTTATGAAGGAACATTTGACTACAAAAATATCATACCGCTTAACAGATATAATTCATATTTTTGTTTTGCATTAGCGTTAAAAGAACTATAATGGTGGAAATACTTTCTACGGTACAACATCATGATTATAAATCTTACAAGCCATGGAAATAACATACTTATGTACTAATATAACAACACACAGCCTCTAAGGAACTTATATTTTTCCAACATTCTGTCAAATTATAAACAATACCAGACTATTACAATAGATAAGGCAGTCCAAGACGCCAGGATTCCAGCCATGAAGGAAGTGAGTCAAAATGACACAATGATAGAGATGTCAAACGCCCAGACATTGCAAAATATTCTTAAATAAACAATCTTGTTGAAAGGATGTTGATAACATGTCTGGTACTTTATCGCTCAATAACGGAAAATTGTCTTCAATATCAATGTAATAGGCTTCAATGTTAGGTAAACACACAGCCAGTTTTCCTTCCCCATAGCTGGACACAAACACTATAGGGGAAGCATTCTTATCCACAACTTTGTCATGTTTTCTTACAGCTAGCACCTCCCCGATATCCGCTGTATGACTTGGTGGCATTGCGTCATGTATAGAACACATGTTTAGTAAGATGTTACTCCCAACTAGAGTGACTGTGACAACTTCAGCATCTTTCCTCTCCCTAACGGGGACTAAAATATTACATTATATTGTTTAATTTTAGCTCAACTTGTTGAATGGTCGGCATAGAAGTTATGGAATGTCGAGACACCACTAAATCCGCACCCATACATGAAACGTGATAACAATATGACCTCATCACGTGGTTTAAACTCTCAGCCAAGAGACACGGCCAATTTATGGATAGTAACGTAATAGTAACGTAATACATCTTTCTAAATGGTCATTGTTTAGAACAATCTAGAACTTCAGAAAATCATCAAAGACGTGGACAGAGCAATCTTAAAGGAACAATACAACTAAAAATCAATACATATAATATTAGTATGATAACTCTACATTGAATAAAAACCTTGTCATACAAGGACCAGTAATAACAATATATTTACGAACATATCACTGCTTTATAGTGCACGGTTTATCTAGTAATAACTCGATGAATAAATAAGGGGACAATACATCCAGGAATTTTAAAAGATCTTTGGTTAAGGAAAGTTGTCATTAAAAATTATTCCGTATAGAATTCATACAACCTTATAATTGTGAGCGGAGTCTTTAGGGTGTAGTAAGGTAGTAGATTAAACTAAGTATACAAACCGTCTATTGTTGGTGATTTGAATATAAGATAACCATTCCCTACGCACAAACATGCACCACCTTGATTAACATATTCATTTAACACAGACACCATAGTCTGGTCAATCGATGAAGACTTCAACTCACCAATGATAATTAATTTGCAAAACAGTGGTACACCTAAAACGTAAAATATGTAAAATATTATAACAACACAGCAAGATTTACCTTATTCATACTTCACAAGATTAAGTGACAGTCCCTAAACATATAAATTAAATCTAATAGTCATTACGGAGGATGAAATTGTACGTATTGAACAAAAAGAAATAGATATTTTTATCTGGAAATAATGACTTGGTAACTGATAATATAAATATAGAGTTAAGACTTTTCATGGAATCATTTTAGCCAATTTTGCAACTTAAAGCGAATACATGTTAAACGATTCTCTTGATCGAATATGATTCAGCGAGTTCAGCATAAAAGTTCATCTTATTGAGTATGAAAATTACCACAGCTTGTATCTTTTATCATACCGGATGTATTGATATAGTTGTGTTTCCCTACCGATCATATTTTTGGCACAGACCCTAAAGTTTCTAAAAGCAAAATCCAAAGTACGAAAATATTTGGTGACGAATCACACCTCCGAAGTACAAAAGGTATTTTTAGAAAAAAATATAAAAAAACTAGCAATATGTCTACCCCATTTTGTGGATCAAGCAACCTGAAGTATAACTATTTCTACTGGACTAAAATACAAAATCGCGAGTACAAACTATTTGATATAGATTTGATAACAACCCAGAATTACAACTCTACCTTTTTTAATGTGATCGAATGTGACCGACTTAACGTTAAACTCAGCAGTGTCAACTAATGCAAAACATAGTTTCAGTAAGAGGTCATGGCTCCAAGATTCTAGGCTAGAATCGGATAATATAAACACTTCTTTGTCTGGCTTTGGTCTGACGGATATATCTGCATTACTTACATCAGTGAACACATCACCCGTTTCAACATCTGAAAAATAGTCAATCACTAAATATTAGTGAAATAATAGCATATATCTATTGTTTATATCAATGTACTTTGATCAATATTACGGTAAAACTTTAATTTTAGGACCATCATTTGAACCAAAGGAATTGGTCATATTGAGGTGGTCTGATTATCAAATTAAATTATGGAGAAAAAAGTGAAAAACTGATATGGAGATAACAAGTGTTTGTTATGTGAGGTGGTCATAAAGTAAGGATCCGCTGTAATATTTACTATACATGAAAATACTTTCATTCTGGTTGGTTGATTGGTAGTGACATTAGTTAAATTTGTGCTATTTTTCGAACACTGTTCCTGGCCTTAACATCGTAACAAAGTGATGCATCAGTGCGCTTTCCGAATTATCTGTCAAACACGTTTCATCGTTCATGTAGGGAGTGAGGTCGATATACAAAGTCAGTACTCCCACTTGGTACATATGGCAAATTTCAACTAAATACAGTCACATGTAACCCGGTAACACGGGTTCAAATCCCGGTACCGGAAAGCCATAACCTTAAATGAAACCGTGACAAAATTGTCGATTTTCCGCCATTTGTGAAGAAGTTGCCGGCTCCTCCTTGAGAAAGGTCAGTTAGTACATGTTAGTATATAGTTCAGGAAAACTGTTTAGGTGTACTAGCCCCTATACATAACTGAAAAGAATTGTTGAAAAACAAAAACTCTGTTAAACCCAGTGAAAAAAATACAATCACATTAACACTTAAAATGGGTTTACAATAAGCTGTCGTGCCTCTTAAATCCACAGTCCAATCCTCTGTCACATTCTGAAACTTATAAACCTTTTCCTGACCAGAAATAAGCCAGGTCACTGATACCACATCTCCAGACTTAAATAAGGCGTATTGTTCAAACTGTTTATATAATGTCTCTCTTGGGGTTGTAAGAAGAGGTTCTAAGTGGTTGCAAATGTTGGCGAATACGTCTTCTCGAGACAACATTGAACCTATTTCATTCATAGTACTAGTTGCGATTCGGTACATGTGTGGGTCGTGTTTCATATCACAGTTGATATTCAAACCAATGCCAATAAGATATAGCAGTTTTTCACCAGAAGTAGCTACAGTAAGAAAAAAATACTATTACAGACAGTCTATATCAGGGTTATATGTAGTTGTTGAGATAAGTAATACAAATCAAAGTTTGAAAAATTCCAACGATTTTAATTTCTTAAGTGTAAAGTTCATTTGAATCATATTGTCAACAAAATGTTCAAAATGTGATAATTATATAGTCTAGTAACTAAATGCGTGTTTAAAATACCGCAGTACTCGATAACTACATATATACACGTGTAACTTCATGGTTTCTTAATCAAATTTCACATCAAATTATCGTAGGGACATAAGATATATAAAACACAGTAGCGAACAGAAAATTTCGGTGTGTATTCTCTCATTTCTGTATTGAAACTTTGAAATAGGAACAAAAAAATGTGTAAAAATCATGAATTTCATATTCAGTATGAAATAATGATAACAACTTGATGTGTGCAAATCATGAATTCCGCGTTCAATATGATGTATGACTCATATTTTCGAAATTTTACAACTACACAACTTTTTAAATAATATTTATGCACATAAAATGATGTTTTTGTAATTTGTCAGCGAGGCCGTTTTTTATTTTTTCAAAAATCCACATATCTCTAGAAATAGATCTTTAAGCGAAAATGTATCGGAAAAATTTCTAATCTTTAATCAAAAGGCTAAAGCAAATACGCCACTTCCGGATTGACAACTCATTATGTATGATCATATCAGATATCAATTCAGGAACCACGGTCAGCTGTTTGAGGCTATAAAACCCTAAATAAAAGTAAAAATAACTAACGCAGCTATCGTGAGCGCATTTTTCTAACTGTTAGACAAACAGTTAAACAGATATATCTTATTAAACACATATTGTCTATGTTGAACATATTCAATGACGTTGTACATTAATAGATAAAAATAATTGAAATAATATGATAGATAGAATATTTGTTCAAAATAAATACATATACAACTCTTAACTTTGAAATGTGTTAACATGACCCGATCTGTTTTTCTTTTTATATACTGACCTAGTAGTTTCCCCTTATATTCTGTAAGTACACCGAATAGCTTGTGACCTTTGACCCAAATGTCATTCAGCCATTTTATTCTTCCTCCTTGAACTCCAAACTTTTCTAGAGTTTGTAATGTGGCCAAAGCTGATGCAATACCCAAAAAGAATTCAGTTCTCCGATCCACATCTGGATCCACGCCCTTTAGTAAAATATGAACACACAAGTTTAAAACAAACATGAGCGTACAGACGACACTTGGTACAACAACAACACATTAATCGACATAATTAAAAAGTCACGATTTAACTCTTCCATAAAGGACATTATCATATCATATACATTATTACATTTTTATATCACGATATAATATAAACTTTCAGTTCCTCAGTTACTTCTCGTAGTAAATATTATTATATAGGTGCTATACCGTACTATTGCGCTTTGAAATGCATACATGATAATATCATTATGCAAACAAGCTTTGAACTATGTACAAATAATTTCATCATTGCTGGAATAATTGTAGTGTACTTCTTTTGTTTTGTTCTGTTCTGGTTCTCAATTCCTGTGAAATCTTGATTACGCGTATGATGTATTTATTTGCCCCGAGTTTTTGTCGTTATGAATATTAAAAAATAAAACAGCCACACGAATAAATCTATGAATTTAACACCTTGACTTAAAATGCAAACATATAATTTACAAAAACGTTGAAGTATAACACAGTGGACAAACTATTAAATTATCTTTAACTCCTCAACTTGATTTCTGTCATTTTCTAATTATTATCTCCACTTCTATTTTATTAACATTTCCGTGTGTTATTGTTCTTGTTTTTTTGTAATTAGGCGGGCATTACTATCTTGAGGCGAAACGCTATACAGATATTTGATTTTTAAGGTCTTACCTCTAATACAATTCAAAACAATTGAAAACTCTGCCAAAGTGTAATTATAAATAAAACATTGATCAATTGTTTAGTGTCTGAAATCGCATTTATACATCAAAAACGTCTTTTTACATACAAAGTGCTTCATACAGAATTGTTTTTAAATAGATCAACTTGATAAGAGTAGTACAGCAGCACATACCTTGATCTTCTCCCGGAATATGATAAATGTGAAGTAAAGGTTCCCTGTACTATCAGCTTTCCATGTACGGCCCTTACTGCCCCTAGCACCTGTTTGTCTATCAGCAATATAAACAGTTCCATCTGCATCACCTACAACACAGTGAATTACATGTGCATTATCAGGAAAAGTTTTAAACAGTTCATACGCATTTCGTCAGCTAGTTTCTACAAACCCGTAACTCCATTTTTGGCAATATTGGGATTCTGGTATCATTCATTTTATCTCGATGAGCTCCTTATAATGATCATACTTATCTGCTGGTAGATCTATCCTAAATAGTGTTAATCCCAATTCCACACACCCGTAACTCGCTTAAAGTTGTTGCAGTTCAAAACTTCAAAAGCGATTTTCTCAAAATGGGACAAAAATGACATACGGGTTTGTACAAATAACCCGAAGATTTTACTACTCAGCTACTATTTAGTTACTCTAAAACGCATTCATAATACACAAGTGCGTGAATCGCATTCCAGTTCTTGCATACACACAAGAATAAATGTCAATGTGTTCAGGGATTCTTCATATTCCTTAGTATCTGCTACTAGATGTTTGACTCAAGAATATTTGCCTGCGTATGATTTTTTCGTGTGTAATCCGACTTTGATATACCCTCACCTGACCTGGACAGATATATTCAGTTATTACACAGGTGCATATCTATCGTTTTTGTCCTGTATCTCGTTCAATCAATGTTCAACGGCGAGCTCAAATGGAGATAAACTAACTATAGGAGTGCAAAGAAACTTGTGGACGAGAATCAATAAATTTAAACCTCCCATTCGTTATAAAAAATAGTTTAATAGTCAGATACTGGACATTTAACCTGGAAGATGAACTTGTAGTATAATACTCAACGAAGATCAGGGTTCGAATCCCAGTCGCGACAGGTCATACCCTTCCATGAAAATTTGACAAAAATATCGTTTTTTCCTCCATATGTGGAGAAGTTGCTGGCTCCGTGCGGAAGGGCATACAGTCCAGGAACACTGGTTAGGTGAACCGGTCCCCGTATGTAACTGAAAAATTGTTGAAAAATGGCGATAAACCCCAGAGAAAAGAAGTCACATAAAACAAACAAACAAAACAAGTATAATACTTAAAATGTAATCATCACATTGTACCTTTCTCTCTAGCACCGTTTTCCGCATCATCCATCGTAGTTTTCGTCACATGATTGTAAACAATGCTGCGTCCTAGATACTTGGTATTCAAACCTTCATTAACTCGGGTTATGTTAAAGTGGGACATCGTCAGAGAACAGTCATTGAATCGAATCTCAAACTTTAAAATAACGCTACCAATTATATGTGATTTATTATGATATGACGATAGTCAAACAAAAAAAAAACCTTAACGTTAGATTGAGTTAATCTGCTCTTGTAAAAGGCAACATGCTTGTCTAACTCTACACAGAGTGAAAAATGTAGCACATCAAAATAATGAAGACTGCTACGCCCATGACCCGCCCTGTAGAAGGCAGGTATCTCGTCCACAGTAAATGTAGAAAACATCGGCTAAGTTAATATATTTCTATTACAATAGATAACAGCCCGATAAAATATTTCGATTACAGCAATTATTCTTCACCTTTAATTCGCACATCGCCAGCAGGTGCGGAGTTAGTTTGTTGACTGTACATTGAAGAGAAGCTTATGAGTTGGACTTTGTGTTCTAGTTCATAACACAGGAGCACATGTTGAGGTAAACGCCATTAAAACAAACACAACAGAACAAAGCTAAATACGCCCCTGTACTGAAATGAGGGCAATCAATTTACACACACATAATCAGTAGTTCAGGTACACAAAAATAAACTTAGATAAATCTGTACCTGTATAAAGTTAATCAATTATATAATTACAAATGTACTTACTGTTTACGTCAGCTGTAACCGCCTAAATACATGTAGACAGTCCGAAAACGAAAGTTACACTCAGTAAGTGTAATGATTTTAACCTCATCTGTTGAACACAGCGTACCGTGAGTCATACGAATACATATTAAACCAAGCTGCGTATGACAAATGAACGTCGTTAATGGAATTTAAGTTGTTATGCTGGTATGAATTGTTTTATAAACATGAATAAGCCTACGCTGCATGTGCATACATCTGTCGTCTGTATAGGTTATACAGGGGTGTATGTGGAGGGGTTTCCGCATCACCGACACATCTGCCATTCCTACAAACTGGAAGGGTGGGTCTTGAAGTTATGCCAGAGCAATGTCAAATTGATTCAAAAATATTTTGAAAAATTCAATGCATTTAGAAAACTATTTATAATGAGTACGTAAACTGACCCATTAAACATATTAATTCAGCTTTTCGGCTGACCTATTTAACGAATGAATTCGTATGGGTCATCCTTTGAGCCGAACGGGGGCCAATAAAAATACCCTGTCGTCACAGACATTTTAATTAGTTGGACTATCGACTAACGTGTGACTGACATGGTGCACATATGGTATGGTCTGGTGTAGTATGTAAATCATTCTAAATTTTGCACTGATTTTTGCCACCGAAATTTGTATTTCCGCTGTTTGGGACACTTCCGATGGTAATAGTTCCTATTGTTCTAATTCACGTTCTTTTGTTTATCAGAACATTACTGTATACAGTTACAGGTTGCTAGTATTCAATGAAACATGGTATATAATTACCAACAAAAAGCACGTGTAAGTTCTCTAAGTACATAGAAATCTTTAATAAATCTGTCACATATCCTAATCTGTTGAGTATAAACTGTTAAACAACTAAGCGGACAGTATATTCACAATTACGAAACGGTCTCATCCTTAATGTATAACAAAGCATTGTTTATGTACGGACTAATTGGATGTACCACGTGTGATCAAGAATAACGGCATAAGTGGCACATACTTGAACATCTTTAGAGATAGCATAAATAAAAATAATAAAACACTTCAGAAATTGAAGATCACTTTAATGGGGTTTAATTATCCAATCAGACCGTTGTGGGAGCAGGCACCAGTGTGTAGCGCGTGGGCAACCATATTACCCATAGCTGAAATATAAACAGCGCAAGATGTAAACAAAAATGACAACTTTGAACTACCTTGCAATATGCTTTTAATGAACGTTGTAACGATCGAAAATTCCAATATGTCAAATAATGTGTGTGTATATGTATTCTATAAAATGTTTGTTGGTACAGGCGGAGTGGATCTGTGGAAATTTCAATGATACAGACATCAGTACAGATTTGGAATTGTCATGCTCGCTTACGTAAATGCATTATTGAAGTGAGCAACATTATATTCACGTGCCTTTGTCAATATCATCTACACTAAACAGACAAAATTAGGACTGAAGAGTTACTAGTATAACACGATACAATGCATATAAACGATGAGTCGCCACATCTATAGTTCAAAGGGTGTATAATACGACGATCATATAACGAGCGACATTATTTTGTTACGTAGAATGCTTTTAGTGTAAAAATAATTCATACTGATAGATTCCCATCTAATCAATGGTATGAAAACGGTCAGAGAACATCACTGAGATTGAGAACCACATTACAGACGGAATAACAATGGATTCATTTAACCGGATATGCGGATGTTTATCTTTAGACACATACTTAGCTGATGACTCGACATGAAATATTGACAAAGCTGGCATTCATTTGGGAAGGTTCGGCCGTATATGCCAGCATATGCAGTATGGACATTTGCACACACAGGATCGTAGACTCTGGAACATGTTGCGTGTGGTATGATGGTTCCAGATTCTATGGCGAGATTTTGGTTTGTGTCATGGTAGTATTGTGAACAATTCACCTGTTGAAAGAAGCAATAATGTCAAACAGAAATTCATTTTGTCTGATTAAAGCTAGTTCTGATGAAATCGATCTCACAGTGTTTAATGCTTTTATTTCTTAATCCCTCCGCGAAGCCATCGACGTCTTAATTACCTTTGGAGTCCATGCAATGGTAAATAACGAGTTGTTTTCGCATTACAATTTATTTCATATGGAGAAATCCGCGCAAAAAAAATCAAAAATATTCTTGACAATGCTATGTCTTCTTAATGGATAACTTACCTCCATTTGATTGTTTAATTCAACAATACAGGGTCCCATATGGTCGACAGTAATTGGTGTTTCGGTGGCCGCTTGTTGTATTTTACATTGAGCGTGACGGAATGAGCACATACCACCTGGATTCATGCACATGTAAAAAACATTTACCAGCATTATATACATATACATTGTTGTGGCATCATTAACACTCAGAATTATCATTATGCAAGATTTATGAAGCGCCCTTTTTATATAAAGATACACGTTCGAAGGCGCTGCACAACTAACACTTAGCTATGACATCAAAAGCATTGGCTATATGATATTTACATTTTTGGTGTTTTTTTTTATTTCCATCACTGTACGAATGCATGTTTTACAATTTCAAGCTGTCGGATACAACAATGATGTCCATAAAATGCAATTTTAAATTATACAGGGATCAAGTTGGAAATAGTGTATAACAAAACATCAAACAATTAATTCATTAAACTGCAACTAGTGTCTACATGGTTAATGTTGTCAATGAATGAATGAATGCAGGACTTAAGTGTGTATCAAAATGTTATTTCTGAAGATGAATGCAATATGTATACATGTATAATATATAGATGAGATGTTGGGTAATTGATGGTGGTGCTGTCTGAAGGTGTTCGTATAAAATATTGTTTGAACAGGTAGGAAAGAGTGAGGGCGCGAGGAAAGTTTCTTTTTTATTTGAAAGTTCCATATTTACCAAAGACTGTGTCAAGTACGGGGTGTTTACGTCACAGTATCTTATAACTAAACCGAGAAATTGATAAATATACGGCACAGACTAATTACTACTGATTTAGAAGATGTACAACCACCTACTGTAAGTTTGTTTATTTGATGCGCAGATCAACGCAGATTTGTCACCATGTGTGTAATAATTAGTTGCAATGCATCGAGCTTGGAGAGCATCAGCGCATGTAGTATTGAGTGTTACACAAGGTCCATAGTTGCCCATAAGTAACGTGTCTCCAGCTTTGGATGCAGCACATGTCGCTTTCGTGAATTCACATCTTGTTTCTAAAACGTTTTGTAATATTTTATTACGACGGAAATATTAACTAGTAAAGCAAAATTGTTCTACGTTATTTTTAGACGGTCATGATAACCTTGTTTGACTGACCAACCAAGCTGAGATAAGTGAGGTCAAACTGTAGATGCGTAAACGTAATGTTTAAAAACATTCTAAGAACGAAATCCCCAGTATTGGTTGTCCATGTAAAAATCGGATTCACGTAATTCAGAACATAAAGGCTTTATTCCTTTTGCTCTGATTTCGTTCGAATATCAAATTAGTATGCTTCTATATTACCACTGATTTTTCAAAATCTGTCACTTTATGTATTACGTTACAAATAATATAGATGAAATAACAAAACAAAATGCGCCACAAAAAAGAAGGCACTGAATAATAATAGATGTAATATTTTTAAAACTAGAAGAGAGGTTACTGTATTCTATTCCATTGGACCCACAAATAGACATCTCGTGTGTTTCCTCATCGCAGATTGTGTCACACTGACTGTTGGCGTAGTAGGGAGCTGATGTTGGACGTATGGGGTCTATAACAATTTGCCGACGGACGCCGCCGTGAACGCTTTGTAGAGCAAGCAAGAACAAACCTGATTTCAAAAAATACGACATTTCACAATACATTTATGTGATGTCATAAGTAAAGGAAATATATATATAAAAGATTACCGCATATAGAATTAAATGAATGTGAGTTTTTTATCATTATGAATGTCAATCAAATTGTTTATTAGCGACATTGAGGCCTCCAGGTCCGGACACATTCCGTATAAATTTCTCTCGTCATGTATTGTGTTTTTCTATTACAGCACAGAAAAGAAAATGGGTGGGGTTGGTAAGTCCGTATTAAATCAATTTAGTCGATCATTAATAAACTTAACCTTTTGCCTCCTAAGCATATTTTGACTCTTCCAAATTCAAAGCTTATATGTAAAACATCAATTCATTTAAGAAAAGTAGGCTATTTCTCACCGACATAGTGGAAAACATTGTGGCAAAAGAAGCCATTACTAATTACAAGTAATGACTTATTTTGCCACAATGTTTCAAAAGTCGTCTGCTTCAGATGCGAGGAAATGCGATATTATGAGGCAAAGAGTTAAAACATTAAAAAATACAAAATATACGAACTTAGCATACTTACATACGTATAACGCCATAATAATTTGAGCTACACCTAACCTAAATGAGAACTAGGAGCGTCTGTGGATCTTATCTTTGACCCCTGACCTTCAGAATATGTATATATATATATAGCGACAAGGTTACATGAATAAGTCATACATTTGACTGACATATATACATCTAGATGTTCCGATTAGGTAAAATTATCTCATAGATTTTTAATTCATAAACATCATGAAATCTACTATAAATGGACATAGTTAAACTTAGTCAACTTTCACCAATATATTCATAAAAGGATTTCTGGGTAAAAATGCGTAAGGAAAACTTACTTTCCCAAAAATGCTACCCAACTTAAACCCACATTAAAACACGCCCGACACATAGAAAAATGAAAAAAAAAATAATGATCGGGTTGTGTGACAAGAAAACGTGCTATAACCGGCACTATACCATCATCGATGGCAAACAAGATTTTTGTCGAAATATTACCAATGATGGAACTCTCTCAAGGTAATGATGGAGACTAGCGGAATATAAACGTATTAAACTTCTGAATAGATTGTTTTGAATTATATTACCAGAGGTAACAGTCACGCCTCCTCCCTCATCCAACAAGGATCCGATGTGAACTCTTGTGTGGTTTAAATGAACATACATTTTGCACTAATAGATGTAGAATTTATGATTTTATTTATGACCATGATACCATTTTCACATCGACGAAACAACACAACACGTGATAATGATTTAAAAATTTATATTGGAACTATTTATTGTGACAATGAAAGTTTTCAGCCAAGAATTGAACTGTGACAAACTCCCTCGTGTAAAGCATATGCTGTCATGTTGTCCTTGCCTGGAAGTATAAAATAATGTATATGATAATAATAATATATAATAATGCATATATTGGATGAAAATTAACATGATACAGTATAACCCCTAGAAACCGGACCCCTTCCGGGTTGGGTCAAAAGTCCGGTTTTCTGAGAATTCCGGTATACTGAGACTACATTATAGAAGAGGAAAGATGGGACTGAAATTGAACTAGTTCAATTTCCAGAAATTTCGATTTTCAGGGTATATGTTGTACATCCCTAGTCTGGGGCACTGTTCAGATGTTCGTGATTGTTATGAATATTTTGTGCATAACAGAAAATGTTGTAGAGAAAATCAGGTTGTGGGTATTGTTACAGTAATTGTTTATGTGAATACATTATTTATCCAATAAAGCCAGGATATAAAGACCACATGTTTGCTTTACAAAATGGACAAATGTTCTTGTGTAGGTAACTGACTTCATCCCTACTATAGGGGTGAAAGTATGCTTGAAACAGTCGTCAGGTTAAAAGATCACAAGCAGGTAAATGTATTTTGATCTAATTGTTATGATCTTTAGACTCTTTTGGTAATGACATCAGTGGAATTCATGATTCACAGAGCGTGCGTAAAAACGACTTACGCATGAAGTCTTACGCCGGACTGTCAGGTTTTTTGGTTCGTTTTGCTGTTTATTACGGAGTGACACTCTTACACTAATTAGTTATCACTCCCATGGATCCCGTTGCGTACAAAACTTAAGGAAGGTCAAACTACAGAAAACGAGTGAGACAATTACAATCAAGTGTCACAGATCTTGAAGGAATATCTGGAGAGTGATGAATGTAATAGACAAAATATATACAGTGGTTCCTCTACAAAACGGTTTCCCCTCTAAATAGGCCAAATGTTCTGATACCGACTTCATTACTAAATAATTTAAAAATTCCCCTCTAAACTGGCATCCCCTATAAACCAGCCAAATGATATGGTCCCGGGCTCAGCCGGTTTAGAGGGATTTCACTGTATTTCATTTTGAAATGTTTTCTCTGCGAGGTTATATATTTTTTTTAAAACAAAGGTAGACGCCTTACTTAATCTATGCAGTGATCTCATGTACTGACACACGCCACATTCATTACTAAATGTTCTTGGGGTAGAAAATGTACTGAACATATTGTCAAACTTAGCACAAACAGGGTGATAATCTTTAGAGCAGGTTATTGCTGGCACGGTGTCAGGTGAGGTTTCGATGGCCAGTTGACTGTTACCTCCAGCTGTTGTATACTTGTTGCAGTCAATCTAAAAGATATTGTATAGAATTAATTACATTGTCAAATTTAGATACATACTCCTTATGATAATTGAAATAGGTCCAATTAGAAAATTATGCGTGTTACTAAATAAGAAAAACAAAAACGCAGTCTGTGATTGTGCAAGAGAAGCAGTCTAGCAGTCACCAGACATAGACACGTTTTAATTTAGCTAAAAAGATGCTCGGCAGAAACTCGTTGTGTCCTATTGACGTATATTGTTTTCGCAAGTAGTTATATTTCCACAAAAAGCACGATGGTTCTTAAATTAAAGTATGCAAAAAATGTTGTTATGAAGTTTTTACTTAATGAGTGGCATTAAACCTACCATGATTTGGTTACCGGCATCCATAACACAGGGTCCAGCATGATCCAATGTTAATTCTGTCATCATGTATTGTTGACGTTGACACTGGGTGTGTCGGAACTCACATTCACTCGCTTTTCAAGTACAAAACAAAAACATTTAACACTATATTTAAGAAAGTCGCTTTGTGACAATAAGCTATAACTGGACTGGAATTTTAATCACATATTAGATCTACCTTTAACATAACGGATCTTTATTTATAGGATTAGAATAATCAGTACTATTGGATATTAGACTCAGATTCATATATACACACGTAAGAAATCCAAATATATAAAAAAAACTTACTGTATGTTTTCTTGTCAGAGCCACAAAAACTGTTGGTTATAGTGGCTCGTCCTTTATTAGTGGATGTCGTATCAATGAAGTTGTTGATATAATGCATACATCTGGATTTCAGGGCAACATCACACGTTGTGTTTAAAGTAATACATGGACCATAGCTGTCAATGTTAAGAATATCACCTGCTTTGGACGCCGTACATGCTGCGTTGTTGAATTCGCATTTCGTATCTGTAATCAAGCATTGGGACATTATATTGACGTGACACCATATAAACATATGATTCGTAGTGAAGGTGTTATACTATGCAAGCAACCAACTAAGCTTTCATATTGGTTTTGTAGATTTTCCACCAAACATTCAACCATAATTATCATTTTACCAAAGCACTGTGCGTACATTTAAACAATCCAAACGTAAATTGTGTTTACAGCCACATCAAATGAAAAGTCAAGCAAGATCATTAATTTGAACTTGGTTTGATGGGAGCAGAACGTACGGTAAAAGTTTCCATCCGAGCCACAGAGCCCAGTCTCGTGTGTTTCTTCATCGCATATGGTGTCACAGACTTGTGTTGTTCCGGGCAGAGGCATTCCAAACCCAGGATCAATCAGCTGACGCCGAACATCTCCACACACAGCGTGTAACCCAATGAGGAAAACATCTGTAAGTTATTAATATACAAGTAATTTATACCAGAGATGTTTTATGGAGGACAAGCAACTTCAGGAATCTACTAATATAATGGTATGTCACATCCTTTCAACATCTTGTCCGTTTTTTGTTTGTATAAACCATACACGTTTTTAATCTTCTGTTATTTCATTCAATGAATATTTACCGTCTTAAATGATATCAAATACACGGCTGTCTAACTTCTGTTAAATAGTGCTGATATATTTCTAAAACCTGCGCAATTGTAATATATCCGCTAAAATTAGCAACAACAACAGCAAAAAACAGCAAAAAACATGGGCAACAACAAAAGCTGTAAAAATCATACCAAGTTACTTACAAACAAACGCAGCCATTATCACTGTTTAATGATATTAGTCTAAATTTACTTTGTTGTCACACTTTCTTATCTATAGTCTTATCAGAAAGGAACAATCATGTCACCATGTCATCATTTTGATCGTGTTTGTTATCAGAAAAGACCTATTCTGATCTTGAACGAAAACAAGTACACCACGCTGACCAGTTCATTCCATCACAAACTTGTCAACGTAAACATGTCCGATACAAATTTGATCAATATTAGAACATTAGAAGTATTTGCCTAATTGTATGAAAATAGTTTTTGTCTTTCAAAGTTAAATAAATTTATGATAATCTGATTAGCTAGCTTACCGAAGGGCTCTACACATGTGTAAGCGTGGGGTCTAACTCCGCTGTTAAAACTGGAAAGTTGCCATATGGTACTGGCTGTTGGTGTGACTCTAAACTCCAGAGAAAAAAAGTTAAATAAGAGACATATAGTGTAGAATACAAGGTGTTTCCAAGTCAGGAACAAAACAAAAACGCATTTTTTAGGCTGTTAAGAGTACATCACAATACAGTGAGCTGAGTATGATATACTGGCTATCATAAGAAATTAACCAGTAAGTGATGTTGGTATAAAATTTTATTTCATAAAAGTTATTATTAAAAAGAGCATTTTTGTACACGCGCCAAGAGTAAGCCAACCAACTAATACTACCGTAATTTTTAGTAATTTCAGTGAAATATAGGATTTCATTTCACCGATATAATTCTATATTTCACTGGTAAGCATAAAATAAAATCAACTATTACTACCGTTATGTGTAACCATATTGTTATCCATTATTGACTATACAATTGCTGTATACCATCAAAATTTCAAGGTCAGAATATTAGGCCAAAATAGGAGAATTTTTATGATGGTTACTTTCTTATGACGGCCAGAATAGTTAAAGTGTTCAACCATCTCAATCCAATAAACAGCATTTACCTGGACAAAAGAAACCTCAGTATGTTATAACAATTTCTGCTTTACAAGATCTAATGCTGATAAAATAATCTACAAACAAATTTTTACTGCAACAACAGGACGTGGTAAAGAATCCATTACCGAACGGTTACATTATATTCTTTTGTACTGAGGGGTCACTACCGACTATCTTAATTAAATCACTGAAGTTGACCGATGATGAAACCCAAAGTTGTTGACGACCATAACTGGAGCGTGAATAAAAAGTTTTATGAACTATCACGGCCATGAGAATGTCAACACTACGTTGTAAAAATATGAGGTGACGAACGAGTCGTTATATGCATATCACCGAAAGAATAAAGAATTATAATGACAAGGTAAAACTTCGATGTAGCGGTTGTTCACTTTACCTTGAAAAACCCTAATTGTTTATTGTTCAGGTATGTAGATTTTAGATCACTCTTCTGTTAATGTTAGTGTTTATACATTAGTATAGAAATGAGATCATTTTGTTTATAAATGTTATTATGGAAATGAGATCATTTTGTATATAAAAATTATTATTGAATGAGATCATTTTGTATACAAATAAATATTTTATAGAGTTTATAAATATCTGAGGAATGCAGTTTAAGGGCTGCGAGCATCCCCTATTTTTAGCATTTTAGGGGCGGCAAATACCCCCTATCTTAAGCATTTTAAGGGCGGCAAATATCCCTTATTTTTCCGGCATGGTACTGTATGATCAATCATTGTATAATGGAAAATAGTTCTTTATTCATCTGCATCATTCATATTGTAACTTTACATATATTTATAATGTGTCAAAGGTTCTTTATCACGTATTTCGCATATGAGAATTCTTTATTTATTAAGATATTTATTGCAATTACCCTCCTAGCAGTTTACTTGTATTAGAATAATCTACATCTCTACAAAGATGATGTATTGTATAAAACAGACACTTCATATTTTCAATGGTTTGATCACTCTTCAATTATTTAACTATGCAACTGAGTAACAGTACGTTTATTTATTTATTTATTTATTTATTTATTATTTTACTGGAATCAGTCTGGATTCTGGCTCATTCTACACGCTCTCGCGGCTTTTGAATGCAGTATAAATCAAGGATATATCTAAGTTATTACCCTTACATCCAGTATCAGATCAGACTATAAACATGTTTGCTAATCCTGTGGAATGATTCAGATTTTCTTATTTCATAACATTTTCAAAAGCAAAATTTACACGTGACTGCGACATCTTACAGCTAATATTGTACCATGAATATAATTTAATTTAGTTATTTCTGTATCTGAAATTTCTCTAGACAAAATAATTATGGGTCTCTTTAAATACACCTCAAGGATAACTGGACGTGTGCTACAAAACTATAATTATAAACATTTATGTGATGTTCATAGTTTTACATCTAAGTACACTTTATTTGAAATTTCATTGTGTCAATTTAAAGGTTTCCAGCGCACTTGTTCGTTCAAAATATTTATCCTTCACTTGTATACGGACATTTGCCTAAGATATGCAAATAACTACTCATCATGTGCACTCAGTTTTGTTATCAAAGTAATGCTTGTTCCGAAATACGTGAGTACGCTTCAATTAAATTTGCTTCGTCAGCGCGAATCTAGGAAAAATACGAATTCACTTCGGAGAATTGGACAAAAATAATACGCGCACATCTGTTCATGAAAATAACATTCACCAAGCCTGAAGTATCACGTATAACCACGATAAATACGTTCAAAGATATTTAAGATTACCATCATCGTTTAAATTATTTTTTGTTGTTTAGTTTAAATTCAACCTTAATTCACCTGTACCATTGTGTGATTGACCTTTTTGCACTACAATGTTAATGTAAATGTCCGTGTTAAATACGAGTGTTATAGTACACTTCGAAAGTATGTCAAAGGGAAAATGAAATATTGCAAAACCGGTTCTACAGACTATGTATAGGAAGGTCGGATAAATTAAGAGGACATTACACAGACTGACATATTTTCAGCTGTTTTGAGTATTTGCAGACACTTTGTAGACATCGATTAAACGTTATAAATACGACCCTTATATTGCGGTATTCTTAAAATAGTTCAGTAGTTCATATAGAAGAAATTTTAATAAAATGGATATTTAAATATAATATTTATTTGGGAAAAACTAGAAAAACTTTGTTTTCTTTGTAATAATGATCCTTGTATTGCGGTAAACTCGGATTAATTGAATAGTTCTTAAAGAAAAATGTGTCAGCAAAAATAAGACACAGGAAAGGAATGCTTATGTGGGACAAACAAGAATAATACATGGGAAATAATGGATTGCGACCTCGCAGAAAGAATGCGTTTTTTATTCAATTAATTCCTTGTTTTTATTATAATATATTTTTTATTTCAATTCAACTATTTCCAGGTCTAAAATGAGGGTGGTTTTCGTGTTTGTGTTAATTCTGGCATCCAGTACGGTCAGTGCTCGAAAGATTTACGACCTGACTCATACGTTTGACGGAAATGCTCCCCAATATCCACTTGGATTTCTCGGTATAGATGAGGATTCGTTCACATCCTTTAAAATGACGACACTGACGGAACAATACTTCGGAGAAATGTGGCAAGTGTTCATCACAAACATAGATTATCTCATTTTAGTTGTGTAATGATTTCAATAGTTCTTCGGTCGACATACATCTAATTTATTGTTTGCGATATGCTAACGTCTCTTACAGAATATAGATTTGTTGATATTTTTTTCCTGAATAATACTTTCAAATATACAAGGTAATCATAATCTGTTAACATAATTCCGTATAGTCAATATTTGATCTTTTTTATCATGAAATAATAAGTATAACATAACATTTAATTCTATTTAAATTTGGATAGTAAAAATGGTTTATTCAGGCATTATTTAACTATGTGCTGAAGTCCCTCTCTTGTCGGTAATAAGAAATATTTTTAAATATTTGTACACTTTATTTAAGTACATATTTACACTGTTATCAGTGGTGAGTTTTACAATAAAGGTTAGCTTTGCGTACAGTTGAATTTTACGAACATCAAGGTACACATATTGACGCACCCTTGCACTTTGGTAAGGGACGGCAATCATTGGAGCAGATACCACCAGAAAGACTGATTGGTCCTGGTGTTGTTATTGACGTCAAAGAGAAAGCAAAGAGTAATCCTGACTATGCTGTCACTGTACAAGATATAAAAGGTACGTTAGTAGATAGGAGAGGTTATAGTTGATTTCTATCTGACACATTTTTTAGTATGAAATTATCCTACGCTGAAATGCTACGAGAAGAGATGATAAGCCGCATTAAAAAACGGGTACTTTCCACAAATATCGTGGAAACAAGAAGTAATGCTATAAAATCTAAGGCGGGACAGGTACACAATATAACACACGTAAGCAAACGTGAAATAGAATGAAACGAATTCTATCACAACATCAAAACTGTCCAGTTCCTGATTTGGGGGGAAAAGTTACAATTTTCGAAGCTAACAACCCAATTATTAGCTTGAATAGAGACTTGAAGATGACTGAATCGTGTTTATTTAGTAATTATGTTTTAACAGACTACAAGTAGTAGCATTTCCAAAAATGCTTGGAATCGCCGTTCAGCTACGTATAAGAGCTAAGAATAGAATTTTGAATAAAGGTTTCCTAGAGATTTCATTTCTGGTTTCATTTCTTATTGAGCGTTTGCAACACATTCTATATTTACGACGGTATTAAACTGGTTCCCGTTGACTCTGGTTGTACGGAGACAACGTTCCTTTGGTGCACTGCAACATGGAACGGGGACCAGTTAACGACGATGAATTGCCCCCAAAGAGCATATGTAAAACACATAACTAAATATCGAAGTATCGCATTCAAATGAAACAAAGGACTTCACGATGAATTAAACTAGCATTCATATTTTAATAGTCATCAAACAAAATCCTCCTTTTTATAGAAATAGACTCATTTTGTAACAATAAAGATTTTGAGTGAAATATTCGAAATACTGTTTACCCCGCAGGAGCCTACAAGTTGGTCTCGAGCTTCATACATTAAAAAGGGCATGACATATATATAAAGAAATAACCCGAAAAAACACGGCGGATGATGTGCCCCGAAGGGGACCCTTTTGAGATCGTTTCGTCCGCCATTTTTTTATCATGTTGCATTGAGTTCTCCTTTCTGATTGGCTTAGAGCAAGCGATGTAAGGAAAGGAATGGTTAAATCTGGTTATTTGTATATGTCGCCGTCCGTGAACGGCGACAATGGAAGAAATATGACAAAATATAATTGCGTTTTATAATGGCACTACGTGAGTTTATTTTGTCACCATGTTATTCACAGATCATGAAGCAAAGTACGGAAAGATTCCACCAGGAGCTATAGTGTGTATGAACTCTGGATGGGCGGAGAAATACCCAAATCCTGAATTAGTTTTCGGTAGCAACCAACTAAACGACAGTTCCACTTTCCGTTTCCCGGGATTTAGTCAAGATGCCTGTGAGATGTTGCTCAACCAACGCCAGGTAAATTATATTTACTGTTTCTGAAAACTGGACACATGTTCTACAACGATACAGTGCGGACGAATACTGTAAATAAAATAGTATCTGACACATGACACGACAAGAGCGGTAAAAGTATTTCAACGGCCGATTACAGTCACAAAGACATGGTATTGTTATGAAAATGTGCGATGGAGATCCAATCTACGGCCGTCCCTGTTCACAATGACAGCTTTATTGCAAAAGAATGGTAATTTAAATCAAAGTACTGAAAGTACTGATTTTAAAAACATATTTTAATACATACAAGAGGACGACGATATCGTTAGTTATTTGTCTTCTTGTTCTCTGAACGCGTCTTTTGCGTAACCGCGAGATGTGTAAGAAAATGTAAAAAAAATTTGAGTCATGCAATTATTCATGTGTTGAACACTGCTGTTGTGCTTACAAATTAAATGTACACAAACATAAACAGGTTTTACAATTTTTATAAGAATGTTTATCAATACTTTTTACTTCTCAGGAGAAGAATTATTTCCTTAGGGGAAAATACGTCTTATGACGTTAATCTAAAAATGTTCTCGATCGGATAGTTACTTAGATCTATATTTAAACTGGTTCCCGTTCCAAATTGCCATGCGCCAAAGTCAATGAATTGCTTTGGTTTATACACTTTTTTGACATATATTTGTTTTTCTTCGGCCCACCCATGCAAACGAATAATACAACATTATTTTAGCTATATCATGTACATTCATAGCATAGCATAGCATAGCATAGCATAGCATAGCATAGCATAGCATAACATAACATAACATAACATTAAATTAATTATACCATGCTGACTCATAAAAATACAACGTACCAGATACATCAACGTAACAGATCTAATTACTTCGATCTTTGCTACATAATTATCCTGTTACAGGTGTCTGTTGTTGGAGTAGACACGGCCTCAACTGATCCCGGACAGGCGGCAGAGTATCACTGTCATATGTATTTACAACCAAACAACGTCCCTCTTCTGGAGTATGTGGCCAACTTAGACAGCATTCCTGTCCGCGGTACAACCATGGTACTTGGTGCGATAAAGACACGAGACGGTACTGGTGGTCCGACAAGAATATTCGCAATAATGGAAGAGGAGGGAGACTGGGAGGCCAACTCAGCCAACATTCCTATTAACAATCTATTGTATGGCATATGTGCTTTCATCATTTCGTGCATATATAACCTTTGAACTTGGGGGATAAGTGACATCAAAAGGATTGAACACCTCACTTCGATTTATGTATCAATGAACAATGAATTAATCAGAATTGTATTTTAAAAAATGGAAAAAATATGTCTGCTTGCAACTCAGTATGTAATTGAGCCATTATATATCAAAAATATTTCATTTGTATGTTGTTCTTTTGGTGAGTAGTTTATTTCAGGTCCGGTTGTATTAACATAATGATTGTGTGTTCTACGTACATGTAAACATATTATCTGAATTATCATGTTACTTTTGTTATAAATATCTTATATCTCCGTAATCATTGTTAATTATATAATATATACATATAGAATATATCAATCATATAAACACCATTCTAATTCACTGTCTTGGTTATCAATTATTTTACAATTTGCATTTAATCGACACAATCGTACCAATATCACAGGCGAAAATTTATTACTTTTGCAATGCGACAATAAATGGAAACATGCCGAGTTTATCGTCTTACAAAATAAACTTTGATCAATCCATTCACATTTTTCCAAGAATTTACACGTACTTTTGTTTTGTCTCCAAAAATATGGACTGGAGAATTGTAAGCAAACCACTGACTTACCAATATTGAAGTTAAGTAACTCTGTATGACTATTTGTTCCATTTTCATAGTGTTATCTCCCTTGTTAAACTCCGCCTAAAATATGGAAAACAATATTACAGGCTTTGTATAACCGCGAAGTATCACTTATGCTTAGTGTAAATGTCCAGTCTCTTCTGTAGCTTAACACAAGCGAATATTGTCAATCACCAGAGACAGATCTAGGATGATAAGTTGGGTTTTATTTATATTTATGCTAATGAAAGCATATATACTATAGCCTGGATTACGCCTTCAGTTCCGCTCCTATAAAACATTGACCTCTTATTGGATGGTTTCCTCTCTCTATAATAAAACAACTGTCTCAGGTCGTCGTTCTCTCTAAGAGATTTGATTCCAAGTATATCGATGTATAATAAGAAAATAACAGAACTTTTCTGTTCTATTCTGTTCTGTTCTATTCAAGTATGAAAAGTGCAAGTAACAAATGCTTTAAGATGTTATGATTCGATCTCATGTCATCATATTTTAAGAATGTCATGCGCATTCTTCTAACATGTACATCATGAGGATCTAATGTCCAGATATAAACAAAATGTCACGTGACAGGGGACCGGAAGTTGTTGAGACTTTAGGTGTTGAATGCTGGTATTGCCTTTACACAGATAAAATAACAACATCGCATGTATAGTTGAAGTATATTTACTTTACTGTACATTTTATTACAAGTATTATAACCATCTACAATGTGTTATGGCTCTCCTGGCATATACAGTGACAACAAATTATATATTATTACAAGGATAATATATAATGATTATGTGCGTATATACGTGTATAATAATGGTACGCTTTGACAAGTATGCAACCAAACTACATGTAATTAATCGTCAAACGAGCGTGTTACATAATCAAAATGTCATCATAGTTATGTAGGTGACTATCGGGAATTGATCAATTTTAATTTCTTTCATCTATTCGGATACAAACGAAGTTTTGATACCCGCGATACGCATGAGAAAAGTACTTGGAATTAATTTGATTCGACGATTAACACAGAAAGTGAAATGGATAGTGGAAATTGTTTTTATACAAAACATGTCTCAGACGTAAGAGCTACAAAACAATGATTCATGTTTAGATACGTCAAGGGGTATATGTTAGCTTAACTAAAACACAGTCAAACTTCGTTATTACGAGCATCGATCACCCGACTTATCTCGAGGAGTTTTTGAAGTCACGTTAGTTTTTGTCCTTAGTTGTACATAATTTTCAACCAACAAGCAAATACATGTACCTCGTAATTACAAGCACCACCTAAATCTCGAGCATTTAGTGTGTTCCGATGACTCCTCGAAATAACGATGTTTTACGGCAGGTAACAGGACTAGATGGCACAATTTTCATTGGGGACTGTCTAGTTCATTTTCACCAAAACGCCGTCGCGTACCCATTTCAGTACCAAAAAAAAAAACTAAAGAAAACCTAAAGAATCCTAATAGGATAATCAAGAGAGATACTCAATAAAAACTAAAATTAATGTATTGATTTCATCATATATGCAAGCAACCATCTTTCTGATTAGAATCATACGTTACAATATATGAAATGATGATTTATTGTAATGTCTAAAAAGTTTGTGCAAGAGTTCTTCATTATTTAAATTCTCTAAAGCGAAAACACAACCATTGCAGACATAAGGATGAACACAGACGTGTTAGCAGTCCTATCAGCCGACGAATAAAGTAATTTTTCTTCATCATCAAGCAGCGCAAATATTCTTGTAGGACCACCAGTACCACGTCTAACTTTCATCGACCCAAGAACAATTGTGGTACCACGTTCGGGTATACTGTCTAAGTTGGCAACATACTCTAACAATGGTACGTTGTTTGGTTGTAAATACCGATGACAATAATAATCGCCAGCGGCACCAGGGTCAGTTGATGGAGTATCTACCCCAAGTACGGATACCTGGAATTATCAACGGAAAAACGTGTTGTTGTTTTTTACAGTATAAATGCCACTTTGATTAACTGTTTCGGCGCCTATGTCGACGTATGGCCACTTGATGCTGACCGACGATGTCGCCTTCCGGCGACCAGTACGGGTCTGGACGTTAGAGAAGTCTACAGATCTCGGGCTCCTGTATTCGAAACATTGGTGTGACACATGATCTCTGTGACGATTTTGTGGAAGACATAGTGTTATACACAACTTATTTAAACAATTCATGCGAAGTTTGTAGTTACTAGCGGAGGACATGGTAAGCACAACTATGGAAATTCTACTTGGCGCTGAGAAATGCGTCTTATCAGAAATATGGCACCGAAAGAGTTAATGATTAATGCAGTTGTCTCCATTTATTCATTGAAACATTTGTGGATAGTAAATGTACCAATATGCAACATGCACCGTATAACGTAACGAGTTGGAAAATATGAATCAATAAACTGCACGTAATCATGGTTTCAAGCAACGTTGAAGGGTCACGTTCCATCACTGAGCCACTGGTATGCCGAAACAAGCTAAACGCCTGAAATTTCATGGCCACCTGACTTAGTAATTGATATAAAAGATGACCATAAACCTTCATACCCTGAACGTATAACAAAGAAACAACAGAATATCATGTAAAGAATAAATCATACCCGTCGTTCTGAAAGTAACATTTCACAAGCTTCAATACTCCAGCCAGGAAAATGAAATGAGGTAGGATCAGAGAGGTTCTGTGTTCCAAACACTTGCGTATGGTTAGGATATTTGAAACCCCAGCCCGAATTCATCATGATGATTGCATTTGACGGGATTATTCCATGTTCGGCTTCGTGTTCTGAAAAATGACAAGGCATAAAAACTGAGTGCATATTAACGTTAAGCCAAGTCCTATCAGTTTAGATTCTAAATTTAAAAAGAAACACCCTTGTATTTTAAGTATCTATTCCACCAAAAAGTAAAAAATATTCTCACATGAAGACTGATTGATATTTGTGAAACATGAAGACTTGATATTGGTGAAGTAGATGGTGTATATTTAGTGTGAGTGGATAATTCGAAAATGCTATCAAGTTGCGGCATGATCTGATTCTGAGCTTAAACATTCACTTTTTATCTGAAAAAGTGCAGCCACTAGAAATGATGTGTCCCTTACCACTTCGTATTCCGCTAGAATGACGTCATTTTGAATAATTTTTGTTAAGTCTTGTTAATCAATAATTACTAATGCAAATAAGACATAAAATTAGGCTCGAAAATATTCATGTTTAGGGCTACCTGACCAAAATAATAGGATGGGTAGGTCGAAAAACTTATTTGTCTGACTTTTGTTTCTAAACATAATTTCGCAAGTATGCAAGAATACGGGTACGAATCATTCTCTAATATTTTCACACTTTTAGTCGTTAGAAACTGTAGGGTCAGCGCAAAAAGTAGGATCGGTCAGGTAATCAAATGTAGGGTCAGCGCTAAAAGTAGGATCGGTCAGGTAATCAAATTTAGGGTCAGCGCTAAAAGTAGGATCGGTCAGGTAATCAAATGTAGGGTCAGCGCTAAAAGTAGGATCGGTTAGATAATCAAATGTAGGGTCAGCGTAACCGTACGTTTACACGACTATTTTTCCTGGCCTTATTACGAATCGTTTTATCATCGTAAATATCACTGACATTATTTTTTCTTCTGTGTGACAAGTTTGTTTTCAGAACACAAACCTACTTTGACAAAGTTTTTAAACGTTTTACGTATTCGTTGTCAGAAACAAATTTATAACAATCCATTGCTAGTTTAATTTTATGTTAATATTCGTTAAAATGTACAAATGTATGTCATATTCACTGAAGCTTGCAGCGATATTTTGTTGAGCTGTCGACTATTAACGTTTGTTGACTTTTTGTCTAATTTTACAGTTAAAGTAGGCACGCGGAATTTTGGAGCAATGAAACTATATCTTCATAATAATGTGACCATCAAACAAACGCTAGATTTATTTCAATCACGCCAAAATAATTGTGAACGATTCCTTCAAGCCTATATCAATTTTTGTTAAAAGTTACACAAATAATTTGTGGTAAATTCAGTGTTTAATTAGAATTAATATTAATTCAATATTGCTAAAACACAAACGTTAAAGTCCACCGACACTAATATAAATACAGCTATTAGGCGTTTTTAATACACGGAGATAACAGGAACCTTTGTTTTTTTAAACAGTTGAAAAATGCATGCAATAATAATGCTGATTATATCAGCAACATCTTTTTATAAACCAAAGTCAAATAGGCATGGCTTTCGGTCTACTGACTTCCGGTAATGAGATTGAACCCGGGATACGGGACCTGATCACTCTGACGTTTTGGTTGTAAGCCTTGCGACTTTGCACATTCCTCATCCACCGCCGTTTAAAGTAATTCATGTGGCGGAGGTAGGAGTTGCTCGAACATAACAAGGTTCATACGGAATCCAGCAACAATGATTAGCTTAACAGCCCGCATATATGTAAGTGAATTACTCATGGAAAAAAGGTGAAACACAGTCAAATCTGTGAACAAAGGTCACCCATAGGAAAAACAAAATGTGGCCTTCTGTATTTTACAGATTGGCCTTTATTCTGAAATGGCCGCAAATGCAGGTTTGAATGTACATGTATAAATACAAATTATAAACGGCTCTTTGTCTAAAACATTTGTCTATAGTTACCCCTGATATCCTCAACAGTTACAGCATAGTCAGGATTCATTTCAGCTTTGTTCTTGATATTAATAACGACACCAGGGCCTATCAGCCGTTCAGTTGGTATCTCATTGAGTGACTGTCTTCCTTCAGCAAAATGTAAAGGTGCGTCTATGTGAGTGCCTTGATGTTCATAAAACTCCATTGTTCGCAAGGATAACCTTTAAAGATATAAACGATATGCACACTGGAATACAATGTGCACTATTGTGTTTGGTGACACTTTATATTAAGTTTAATATTATTACATGTATATGATAATTAATTGCACTGAATATATTAACACCATAAATGAACAATAATGAATGTACATTGATTTTTACCTCGATTTATGATATTTGAGTTGCGTCTATTTTGGGGGATACTGGTAGGACAGGCAGCAGAATTGCACAAGATGCGCCATTTGCCTGTGAACATTTAACCATTACGTCACAGACACACACACACTCATGACCATATGTATACATGACTTACCACATATCACCGATGTATTGCTCTATAATTGTATTCACTTTCCAGTAAGTCATATTATGTGCTCCGAAGAAATTCAGAGGATATTTTGGAGCGTTCTCATCCAGTGTATGAGTCAAGTCAACCATTTTACGGGCATCTGTGACGCATATTGCGATCAAGGATATTACTACCATTGATCTAGCCATTGTTGGTAATATATAACTGCAATATACCAAAATAAAGCATTGTGATTACTTTGTTTGTGCAAGATTTGTAGTTACCACACCATGGAGTAGAAACAACAGTAGACTACATCTGGAGAATTAGTAAGATTATGACCAAGGAGGCATGGCGTCTAAATTCCTTCATACAGATCATGTCAACTCATCAGCACACAGGGTGATCATGTCAACTCATCCTGAATACTTTGTGTTATTGCAGATAATGATGTGAATAGCGTTATTACAGACTCTTACCTATGATGGAAATGTATAGAAAATAATAGGTTTTCATTCTTCATTCATTTTATATTTCTCTCTTACATCCCCTTATGATGGTGATTATAGTTTGGCTAAAATGTGAGGCCTTGAAATTCGTGTAGTAAATCAAAATATATGGATTAATTACGAGAGGACCACGTGATCATGTTAATCATACACAATAAAACGTCATTAAAATTCCGTTTTGTGTTGACACTGCAGTCACAAGAACAATAATTATTCATGTAGCACACAGAATTATTGTGAACAATAATGAGATTATATATGTCATCCTTGTTTTTTATTCTAAGGACCACAATGGAAATAAGGGATTTTAATCCCTTTTTGTGTTATCCTTTCTGTTTAAATATAGTTGACATAACTTTATTGTCATGTCCACTTTATAACATGTATAGTGCTTTTATGTTGTCATATATTTTATACAGAAATATATCTATCTATCTGACAAAATGTTTGTCTAGCCGATTGCACTTGTTAATACAGAATTCAGAATAATTCATCTAATTTGTTGCAGAATGCATCCAATCTGTTTTAAAAGGCCGTTCCTTTAAATTTCGTGCATCTTGAAGGTACGGTGCAATGCACGTTTTTAAATAGTTTGTGAAGATAATTAAAGATACCATTTGAGGTAATTGGTTAAGTAATGAATTGTCTTTCATAGCGGACGTTTTTCAAACCTTATTTTCTAACTTATAACAAATGACAGATTAGGTGTATGAGGAGTTATGCTGATTTCAATGTGGATTAGATGCTTTAATAACCCATCGAAATGAAATTACAAAAACATGTAGTTGCCAAATTGCATTTAAAAGCACATGCCATTGTAAGTTATACAGTATTTATGTGAAAACATCTTGTAAATTCAAAACAATCCTATTTGACTGATAAGCGTCCTAATTTTTGAAAATTTAAAAAAAAAATTTCGAGGTCCTAAAAAGAAACAGTCGTAAGAAACTACAAAATTTTATATAGTTATGTTTGTTTGTATCCGCGTCATAGAATTTCAAAATATAAATGCAAAAAAAAGTACAAAACTTTGTACCTGCACAGTGAAATAACCCAATTAAATCCTAGAGAAGCGCTCAATGTTATGTCAGTGTTGTACAATATGTACGTGCGTTCAGCAAGCTTGACTGCCCCCGGATTGTTTCACTGACAACTTAAATCAACCACCACACGCCAAACACGTTCAGTGAATAAAATTGTACGTATAGATGAGTCTTAATTAGCAACTTGTCTGATTACAATTCACAAGTAACTTACCGTTTTTGTTGAATGTATCGTTGTGTCTTTCAAGTAAACATAAACATGCATCAAATATTTAACTTTCAAAACGTGATAGTGATACATTGGAACCCCTCTATACCGGTCGAGCCCAGGACCAGGTCATTTGGCCGGATTAGAGGGAATGCAAGTTTAGTGGGGATTTTGTAATTATATAGTAATGAAGTCGCGACCAGAAAATTTGGCCAATTTAGAGGGGAAACCGATTTATAGAGGAACCGGTTCAGAGGGTTTCCACTGTAGTTTGAAATTGTAACAATTTATCACAATTTAAGATGCCCTGAATGGTTCCCGCGTTTTGTACATGTTTTACAAACTTTTCTTTGAAATAAGTTTCTTGCTTTCAAAACAAAATATGACAAGTCCGTCGAATCACCTTTAATTTGTCTGGCCTAAAATTTTGTAAACGTTGCTTGAAAAAAAGGTAATCATATGACCAATGTTTAGTCGCTTTAACAAAGTCCATGTTAGTACATTACGCTTGTTCATCTTATATTGTTTTAAATCTTTTGGGTAATGTACACGTATACAAGTAAGTGCAATGGTTCATCGATCTTGAAATATTTTATCATCACGTCAATTGCTCCGAAGTTAAATACTATTACACATGGATATGATCACCAGAAAACGTTATTACCAAATGCAATCAACTCTTTTTATTTGTGTGTATGTTGTTGTTTTTTTTTCAAAAAAACTTCATTTCTGAAACGTAATAAAGTATAAAGGTAGCTCAGATAATGTGTTTTATGTTAGTATATTTTCACGCGTAGTCTGTACGTGAAGTCTATATCAATTTAATTTATGCAAATTTGTTATAATATTGCCCGCTTAAGTCTGATTATTGCTGCTTCACAAACGTGAGAAAACATCAAACATCGTGGGTTTATGATAAATTGACGCCGCCAATAACAAATCACAAATACACACAATAACTTTAACTTATTATTTATTTTAGATTGTATTTTATACTAATTTAAATAAGATTTAGCTTAAAGCAATTTTATTCCTAAATAAAGAAGGTAAATTTATCATTATCAATCAATATGTCGTGCGCATGCATATAACTAACTCGGCAAATCTCGGTATAATACGTCAATTTGCTTTACTTTCCGTATTTTATTAAACTACGTGTTGGTTGATGTCTGCTCGTACGTATTGAGCACAGAACCGAATGAGTCGAGGTGAATCATTAAAGTTTTATACCCATAATGTCCAAAATTAGTGTCTCAAAAAATAGCGGACAGATTTTGGGAACTTTTATAGTTTTCTTAAGTTTTCTTGAAAAAATGATTTACCGTGAGACTTTTAATTAACAATGATAACCATTAGAGTTATTGTCCTATTTAATTTACATTAAAGTCTATTGGAGTAGCCCAAGTTTTGAAAATTAAAGAAAAAGGAATATCCATTTAATTGAAAATTCACGGTAAAAACTGTAAAAAACACAGTACCACTGTTATTTAATAAAGAAAAATATAGGTAACCATGCCATTTTTCATAAATTAATATTTTTTTCTATTTTTCAACGAGGACAATAACTGTTACAGATGTTTCAAAATCTGTCATAAAAGTAAATTGAAGAATCAAGAGTACCTGTCAAAGAGGTTATGGCAAAGCTATTTTTATGATATTACCATTTTTGAGTAGCATTGAACAGATACATAAAATAAGTACAGTATTATGGACATAATACCTTAAATGACTCGTGGTTTCATACTTGCGCAGTTGAATACCTATTCACGATTTATCAAATGATACAATATGGGAACATACAGTAAAACTTCGTTATTATAAGCAATGATATCACGAACACCTGACTTATCTTGAGGAGTTCTTAAAGTGCGTTCATTTTTTTGTTCCTAGTTGTGTACAATTTTCAAACAACATACAAATATTCGTTATTACGAGCACCCAGTTTATCTCGAGAATTTAGTCTGTTCCGTCGACTTCATTATATAATGAGATTCTACCGTATCTCAAATTGTTTGTTTGCGATTTACAAGTTGTTCAAATAGATTTCTGAAATCTTAATGAGTGTTTAGAAAATAAATTAAGAGTATACAGAAGATTGATCAAACAGAGAGATAAACATTTCACTTGTAAATTAAATAACTATCATTAAATGTTTGTTTTAAGTAATTACAAAATTTGTTTAATGTTGTAAATAGAGCTGTATATTAATGAAGTCGTTGTCTTATTGAACAATACCAATGCTCACGGGCAATACTGTCATTAAAAAAGCATTTCCATCACACATGGTGCCTACGTTTGTAGAATATATCAAAGTGCGCATGAGCTGCTCCAAAAAACGGGCCTGGAGTTATTTCATGATGGTATTTATACAGTCGTATGCACAAAATTGGTGTAATAATTTTATAATATTTTTATGTCATATAAGAAAAATTAATTTTCATTTTATATGGATTCATGGAAAAGGCTTCTGATGAAAAAGGCAACATGAGGGCCGATAATCCTAACGGTTTAGTCACATTGCCAATTCGTGCGCATAACACGCGACAGAAAAATATTTTTAAGAAAGTATACCATTGGTTGGATATTACTTAACACGGATATGACTAGAAAAACTAATTGTTGGCTTCGTGATCTAGTGGCTATTGTCTCTGACTTGTTAATGTCTAGTTATTAGTCGTCTTTTATATTTGTACAAAAATTAAAATAAATGTCAGATACCATTTCACATATGATTGTTAACAGTTCAGACTCGCATTATCTTTATTTTAAAGACTTACAGCAAAATGCAATCAAATGTCCTAAAAGTACTGACCACAAGTCCGCTACCAATCGTATATTATCGCCATTAAATCGCCCAGTAGCATGATCTGTTAGTTATTGTATTTTAAAACTCTTTGATACCTGCGCAATTTTCGTTCGCCACTCGATAACCTGTCTCACCGATAGAAAACTAATTGTTGAATCATATTTCGGAGACTCGCAGCCTTTTTTTGATTGCTGGAAATTACCAATGGCGTAATGTTCGTTGAGTTATTACAGCACAATCCGACAATTTCGAAAAATCAAAATAACCATTTCCTACATAAATTAAATATAAATGAACCCACGATTTTACGACCATCTTTGGGGCCCCATTATCAAGAGGGTAAGTGAGGCGTTACTGATTTTGAAATGATCGTTATGTGAAGTTTTATTGAATTTAAAAAAAAATGGTCATTAGCCGATATTGTTCAAACAATGATAATCATTATCGAAGTCACCTAAGTTGTACAATCATATACCCCTTGTAGCTCTTTAGTGATACGTCAAATTTTGTTTAAAAAGTGTACAAACATGATCGCTTAAATATTACTTTAACCCTTTACCTCATAATACCGCATTTCCCCGCATCTGAAGCAGACGACTTTTGAAAACATTGTGGCAAAAGAAAAACGGCATCTTTGTTAATGTTTTCCACTCTGTCAGAGAGAAATAACCCAATTTTCTTAAATAAATTGATGCTTTGTATATTAGTTTTGAATTGGGAAGAGTCCAAATTATGCTTATGAGGCGAATGGTTAAAATATTCCAGAAAGATTCGGGACTATGGTAGTTGCTTACTTCATACTGTTAACATTATGCCCACGCGCTAAAATTCGCAGTTACTGTCAATGTGCAAATTTGATTTCTATATCAAATGATTTCTATGTAAGCACTGGGCAAATTGACAATTTTGGTCAGATGATCTCGCCGCCAATTTTAACACAAGCACCGAGCACATTGACATTTAGTTGTTAGGTGGTTACAATCATGAAGATGATTAATGATGTTTTGTGTGTGAGGATTGAAACATTATTTGGTTCTTAGCGAGGATAAAGCAGTGTTCATAATGCTTATTCATCTCTTTTTTCCAATAAAGCAGCGCCAACAACGAGACACATTATAGCTAACTAACTGGAATGGAACAGTTAGATGGCACGGGCTCTCTAACAGTGCTTCTCTGATATTATTAATGGATATGACCACTCCGTTGTGTTTTAAACAGAGGTTATTTCTCACAGTCAACACTAGCAACAACATACTGGCTAGTATAGTCGACTGTGAATAGCACCAGTGCTCCAGCACGAGGTCTGTCCGTTTGGTTTGAAACTTGTGTTTGAAGTTACATAATGTTTACGGATACATAGCTGACAAGTTGTGTGTCAGTTTATAAAGGATGAGGTTAATGATTTTTATTTTATTTATAATTAATTGATTATTACAAGATGTCGGTTCCATTATGTCGGTTCTGTTAGTAATTTCATCACAATCTTGCTTTGTAATTGCCATATTTTATAACATTAAAAATATGATATATCATGTAGTCATTATGATAAATACAAACTAATACTTATATAATTCATACATGAATTGGAACAACATTGAACGACGTTCATAGATACTTTTGTAAAAAGTTACCATCAGTGAAATCGAAATGGTTACTTTTCAGACCACGTGCACACTTCACGTGGAATGCATTTGGGTATAAAAATAAGGAATAAGGATATAGTCGAAATACAGTGCTAGTTCAATGTTGTTTTCCTATACCACGTGGTAGCAGGATGTTGTTTTCTCCAGCATTTGATTGTTATACTTTGCATTCGAGTGATTGGGTGATATATATCTTAATATGCATATACAATATACATGTATGAGTAAACGTTTTTTTTTCTTGTTTATTTATTCCAGTGTGAGGGATGGAACGTGCAGTTATCGTTCGATTCAACTGGGTGCTACTTGTGAAAAACACACGCAGTAATATATATACCGCTGTTGAAATGTTGTATTTTTTCCTCCATGCCGCTAAGTGAAATGCTAATTGAACGCACCCTTTATTGTCATTGTAGAAAAGGAAGACAAAATATTCTTTAAAAACGATAGCAAGTTTTAAACAAGCAGTTAGGTCTTCAATATAGAGACGTTTGAATGAAATAGTAACTGTATGATTGTGCGGATATTATGTATAATGTAAACACCATGAATTCGACGAGAATTCTGAACAGTCATGATGGCACGGACGCATTAGGAATGCTGGATCCATCTTATATGTTCATATGCATTCTTGTGTCATTGGGGATTCCAGGAAATATTTTGTCTATCTTGGTGTACGGATTCCAACTGAAATCTGCCATAGGACGGTATGCCATCATTTCACTTGCCGTATGCGACGTCATAAATCTCGTTTTGAGCATTCCAATAGAATTGTATATAATGTCACGGTACTGGGCATTTGAGAACGCCGCTCTTTGTAAAATGTCCAGGTTCCTAACATATTCAATGAACAATTCGTCTGCTTTAATTTTGCTGGCCATAGCCGTGGAGAGACATCGCGCCATTTGTTCGCCATATAAACCTAAAATTCAAAACTCCTGTATTCTACGAGCTTGTTTAATACTGGTGATAATCGGAACTCTTCTGGCATCACCGTCATTATGGATATATGGCATTCAGACAGATCTATGGTATTACAATACTTCTATGACACAATCTGGAATAGATATGGACAATATGACGTATGTTTACCATCCATACATAAATCTATTTCCATTGTCAAACAAGATGAAAGACAAAGAAATCGATATACAAATAGAAACCAAACGATGTCTGATCGACGACAATTATAGACAAACATGGTTTGCATATTCTCATTTTGGATTTGTAACAATCGGTAGTGTTATCATTCTTTTATTGCTAATTGCTTTTTACATCCGTATTGGTAAAAGAATCGCTGGTCTCAGACAAAGCAACAGCTGTACCAGACAACCGGAAGAGGAATGTATTCGTAACTCCACGAAGAAGAAGACTAGGGCAACGTTCGTGCTTTTCCTTATTACGCTTGGATTCGAGTTCACTGTGTTTCCGTTTATTGTCGTGACAAATATTCGATTTTTCACCAGGCAGGACTGGTTTCATAATCTTTCACTTTCAGGAAAGATGACTTATCATTTCTTTTTGCGATCTTACTACTTTAATAATGCTGTCAACCCTTTCATTTACTGCATCAGTAGCAGCAATTTCAGAAAAGCGTTATTAAAAATTCTACGGCGAATCAAAGGGAAAACAATGGATTGTTGTGTACCTGACAATAATAACAGCATGCGATAAAAGATATTTCTTTACGATTTAAAAACGTGATATGCTTGTTAGGATAGAAAATAGAAAACTTCAGAAAATAGAAAATTTATAACTTTAGAATTTTCTGGTTTCAATAGGATAAATATGTTTCGACAACTGTTAGAATTTGATATGCTTGGTGTAGATATATAAAAACTGTCCATTTTTATTTTAATACTGGATACAATGTCATACCAGTGATAGTGTAAATGAAATAACAACATCAAGTTTCGTCGTTATAAACACAAAATTCACTTTAATATGATCATACATGTTTATTGTCTACAATTTAAAAATAAACGGAAGTGTACATTCCGTCTTGCAATGAAACAATTAAGTGGGTAATTCATGAGTCAAGATTCTGGTGGGGGACCAGGAGGGGGACCAGGGGAAGCAAATTTGTTTCTGGAACCAGTAATCCACAGGTAATAGAAGAAGATTTAGCATGTATGGTAAATCTTAGCTGTGTTTCTATATATTTGCATATGCAACATGAACATTTTGTAAACAGCGTTTGCTTTCAAAAATAAAGTGGTCAATACATATGATGTCCCTATTTCATGGTCCTCTATCCTCCCCCCCCCTTTGTCCCACTGACCCAACCGAATATTTCTTTTCATGAAAATGTTATTTACATATGCTCTCACGTAGGTTTCTAGTTGTATAAAATTAGTGTTTATATCTTTATTAACCATGCATTTCTTGTCCGGACATTTAGTTGACATCATAGCGTACAGATCAGCGAACGTTGAATCTAATAGTTTTTTTCCACCTCATTGGAACATAAGATGTACTTGACCATGCAGTATGTACGACAAGACGAACCAGTTTTGATGTTTATTACGAAACATGTTGTATGTAAATTGTGTTAGTATGTAATTCTGATATGCTGAGCACCATTTTTGTGCGATGGCATCAAAGTGATATGATTTGGTAACACCATGCTGTATGTACGGCTTTGTTTCAATGTTAACTCACTACATGTATTGTGTCGCGTTATCGCGTAAAACATGAGGATTGCGTAAATATGTTACACATACAAATAGCCATGAATATTTGGCTAACTGTTATGAATTATTAAATTTATCGGAATCTTTCCGTTAATTTAATATTCATTTAATAGCATACATCATACCATATAAGTATATTTTAATTGAGACTCGACCTTCTGAACTGTTTCATTCTCTTTCATTACAACAAATATTTACTCCAAAAATGAGTTTACAAGGCAACAACGTAAAAGTTTATATTCGTGGTGACGGAGTCAGCATCTGAAATACAAACAGAAAACTTTTCGAGCTAAAGCCAGCCTTAATATGACAACAGAAATGTATCAATGGCAATCGAAAACTTGTCTATTGCCAATATCGAGTGAATGAAGCACCGACATCCGCTTACAATGTCGAGGACTAAAGTCAGCTGTTGGTCGATTGAAAACACGGTTTGGTTCCTTTATTTAATGAGCAATTTATGATAGTAACAATGGGTGGTTCCAATTTCAAAGGTAGTTAATTGGTGTCACCAAACCTAACCACTCGAGTCATGGAATGCTCATATTTCTTTTGCCCACGGACAACAAAATATACGAACATCGTACATCTCGGCATTTATATTAGTGCGGATTTGATTTCGTGGATCAGCTGCCCCAAGAAATCCACGAAATTAAATCCCCAACGAATATTAGTGTAACACAGTATTCAAAACATTACATAATTATTACATTCATTTTACAATTTTGCCAGAAATAATATCGATTTTGTGCTTGATGTTTTCAGTAATTGTGATACGTTATTTCAATAAGGTGACATGATGTATGTCTACGAAAACAGACGAAAACTGCTCAAGTTACGCTTAAAGCCATTGGCACAGGGAAAATACATGACCAATGGGCTGAGTTAATGTTCCCTATTACATAATCATCAAATGAATCGTCTCTTAAGTGTCCTGTTTTAACATTACATAATAGTCTCTGAAATACGAAGAAATTGGCTTGAACGACTTGGCAATGAAATAAAATATTGTTGATGTTATCGTTAATAGTATAAAATCACGTAATGTCTTAGTTAGTTCTAGTTGTCAAGTTTCACAGAAATATGGACATGGTGCTAAAAATGTGCGTCAATGTGTCGATCTTCATTGGATCAATATATGATGAGATTTATAAATAACTTATAACTAAACTGAATCAATGAGACTGCGTGTCGGGCCATTTTAAAGAGATAATATCATTCCCCAAATCATCATCAATATTCTCTGTACAGTAAGCCACACGTATCTTACTGAAAAGTGTAATCATTGTAAGCATCGTTTAAGTGTATTCATCCACTAAGGTTTTTTTTATATCAGTCAGGATATTTGATTTGTTGCTGTGTTGTGGCACATTTCATCATCATTTCTTTGAAATTTTCTCCCATTGAAAATGGTACCATTGGACATATGACATATTTCTCTCTTATTATAACTATGTTATGGATACAATATGCTGTCCATTCAGAGTACTACGTTTTACACTCATTCAAGGTCACAATCATTAACACGAATACCACCCCTTAGCTTAGTGACATTATATATTGGTGAATGATTTCCATACAGTCATGCATTTGATAACCCACTCTCCTTGTTCCTAGATACAAAAAGCTGTGTATGCACCACGAATCATCTTTTCTGTTAAATCATTGGAACCAACATCATTGGCAGTGGTTTGGCATGTGAATAAATTTTAATTATGCAACTCGAATTGTTTTCAACTACAAGTGCCGGAAACTCTGCAAAATCTGACTTCCTCACACCCCGAGGTTTTAAAACTTGAGGACAGTCTCCGAGCTCAAATCTCAAGTTCATAGGTGAGCCATTCTGGTATGAAAGATATTGCAGTTTAACGATTAAATACATTTTCATATCATTTTAGCTGGCAGTATAACGTAGGATTGAAAATATCATTGTTTAGTAATAATTAAGTGAGAAACATCGAAGGACTAAATATGAGATTTGAGCTTGGAGACCAATCTCAAGTTTTATTACCTTAAATAGACCCAGTATTCTTAAAGTATTATAATCCGGTGTAATTAATATTTATTACGAATGTTGATGGTATCTGTCACATACAACACACAAACAGACACAGATTCTCTTTTAGATGTCAGAATGTCGCAAACCCTTACAATCAAGAAATATAAAAGTAATTAACTTGCTAATTATATAAAATGTACGTACGGAATACAGGGCCGAAATTTGTGTAATGGTAATAGGACTCCGTTGCTATATTCTGGATAGCATGACCAATAAACTTCTCCATACACGGATCAGTACGCTAATTAGTCGTTGTTACAGTGTTTGTATACAGATTATGCTCCATGATAATATTAAACATTGATAGTTGTATATTTACAGTGTCTGTATAACAATGATTCTGTTGTCAATAGAAACTCGTACCATGTGGTTTATAGCTAATAACCCGCGAATATTATTTATTAGGAAAATACGCTCTTGTATTTTTTCATGAATACTTATTTATGGCAATGCAAGTTCTAAGTGTGCCTCGTAGAATTTTCAAAATAATACGAATCGTATTATGTAAATCAATAGTAGAAATGTAATTGATATCCCTATACCATTCAATAAGCATTATAGTCCGTAAATTGTTAATATAATTCAGCAGACTAAATGATGAACCGTAAACAGACGTCTTGGTTTTATAAAATAGCTGTTGTTGTTGTTGTTGTTGTCGTCGTCGTCGTCGATATCATTGAACAAGCTCTCGAGATTTCTGTTCCGGCAATCAAAATTGTGAAGCTGTAAAAATGATTTTCATAAACATTGTCAGATATATATTTCCATCGTATGTTCCGTGTTTTCCCATTGTTAAGCGCTGATGGTATGACTGTGTCCATGTAATTAGTCATAGCGTGAAAAATGGTATGTTTCACAACCGGTGAAAAAAGAAAATATTCCAATGATTGGGAAATATATAAAAAGTGGATTTGTCAGCTGAATGACAAATGACATTCGTACAAATAAAGCATCGTCAGTAGAATGAGAAAAATCACGGTCTCTTTTTTGTCATCAGAACAAAATTAATTACAACAACGAGCACGCAAAATAAGAAATGGTCGGCGGAAATTGGAACATGAAAATATCAAAATAAAACATTGAAATTGCATTCGGAAAGCCTCATTTTTGTCATTTAGCTGATAAACATAATCAGGGATGGCGCTTACTGTATTTCGTAGTTTGAAATATTTGTTAAATCTCTCATTCCGGACAAGTCCCACATAAAACACTAGTATCTTGATATAACACAAAACACGGAGGCGTTAAATAGTCTACCTAACAAGCTTTTGTCATGAACATCGTCTCCCACATTAATTGAGTGTAAATGTAGTTTCAAATAACCATTCTCGGTGTGTCAAGTGTAAAATCACCCAACAAATTGCTTTGATGTTCCACTGAGAGTAATTTCGGATCAGCTCAGATTGAATTTACGTAGGAAATACCTTATATTCAGGCAGACTGTAGTTCGTTGTCATCCCTCGGGTACGTAACACAATTTATACTAATTTTAAGATACTTTATCGCTTTACAAACGCATACAAAATAAGAATTTGCTTGAAGCAGACAAATATGGGTCCTTCGACGGTGCGTTATTTCTACGGAACATGAGATCTACCATCTACAGTATACATTATAACATCTGGCCATATGAAGCGTAATAAAAGTTGCGTTATAAACAAAAATGTTGCAGAGTTTTTCATAGACTCCTTTGAATTCATATCTCCTTACTTGTGTAAATTTTTTAACCATATTTTTGATACCGGTCTATATCCCGAGGTGAAATTATTCCTATCTTTAAAAAAGGTGATCCAAATTGTGCGGCTAACTACCGGGGTATTACGATAATTGATGTTGTTGCTAAATTATTCTCTTTACTGTTGCGAAACAGGATTAACAGTTGGTGTGAAAATGAGCACATTTTTGATGACTCACAATTTGGTTTCCGAGATAACAGCTCCACGCCTGATGCTATTTTTATATTGCACAGCTTAATCCAGAAAATTTTGTCTAAAATCAAAAATTTATATTGTGTATTTGTTGATTATGAAAGAGCTTTCGATTCCGTTATACGTGATGCATTGTGAGTTAAATTAATCAATTCCGGTATGAGCTGTAAAATGATTTCAACTCTTAAAGCCATATATAAGGATGTTAAATCATGCGTGAAATTGTCTAGTAACATGACAACTTCTGAGTTTTTTAACGTCGCGCTGGGATTGAAACAGGGCGAACCTTTGTCCCCTCTTTATTTATATTATTTGTAAATGATATTAGTAACGTCATAAATGTTAATAATTTATCATGTGACGATATTGAATTAATGTCTAGATACTTGATTTTGTTTGCAGATGATATTGTTCTTTTTACCACATGTCCTATTAGCTTACAATCACAACTTAATCATTTAAATGCTTATTCGAAAAAATGGGGTTTAAAGATAAACATTGCAAAGACAAAAGTGTGTATTTTTGAAACGCGTGAAGTTCACCATAATGTCAGATTTTTTATTGATGATGAGTGTCTTGAAATTGTAGACAGATTTATATACCTAGGTATTCATTTTACACGTAATGGTAATTCTAAGATTGCTATTAAAACACTATCTGATCAAGCTTTAAAGGCTTATAATAATCTCCAATTTCTATTCGACCGTGTTCCGTTAGATATTAAAGCGAAACTACGCCTATTTGACACAATGGTTGTTCCAATATTGCTTTATGGCTCTGAAGTATGGGGTGTTTATGATTATAAAGAAATTGACAAACTGCATGTAAAATTTTGTAAATCATTATTAGGTGTTAGTAAACAAACTCCGAACATTGCTGTTTTGAGCGAATTAGGTAGATTTCCCCTGTATGTTATAGCCAAAGAAAGAGCAGTAAAATATTGGCTTAAAATTATGTCTTTAACTGACTCCCCCATGTATAAAATTTATAATGAATAATATATAATGTATCAATTCCCTCGTTGATCATTTAGGTTGTTCATATATAAAAACATTTTATAGTCGTGATATAAACTATTTTCCGATATTGAAATCCAGAATTAGAGATCAATATATCAAATCATGGAGAACTGCTATAGACGGTGTGTCAAAATTGTCATATTTTTGTAAGTACAAAGAAAATTATTCATGTTCTAAGTACATAGAAATATTACCGAATATTAAAATGATTAAATTACTTGCTAAATTTCGATTAAGTTCGCACTCTTTGGAAATAGAATTAGGACGCAGAAATAATATCCCGAAAGAAAATAGAATCTGTAAGTTTTGCAGTCTTAATCAAATTGAATCTGAGTATCATTTCTTAATGTGCTGTACAAAATATAGTGATATTAGAAGAAAATATCTATCCAACACTTCCTGGCCATCTTTAGGTAAATTTGTTTCTATCATGTCCTCAAATAGTAAAAGAAATCTTTTAAACTTATCACTATACTTAAAGGAAGCTTTTTTATTACGAGATAATTCACTTAATTACACATAACAAATTTACATTATACTCATTTATGAATATGGTCCTATTGACCTATTTTATTTTATATGGATAGTATATAGATATGTTATTCCCGTTTCATGTCATGCTGTTTTGTGTTGCTGTATATATATGTGTGTGTATGTTTGTGCGTGTATGTACAATGGCCAGTACTTGCCGATTTCTGTAAATAAACTGTAAACTGTGGTAAATGTGATATATGGAATATAATGATATATAATTATAGAAATATTGAACTTCCTTAATATACTATAAGCCGGGTTGCATGACACAAATTACTCGGATCTGTGATGTCTAAATGATCATTTAAATCTCCAAGGACTGTTAAAATTGCGCACGATTTGTTTACAATAGAAAGTAATGGCATTTTAATCTGATGTCACAGAATTTGCTCTGGAAAACATATCTGAAAACTGCGATACAAATATCAATAATATTTAACATCAATATAGCGGACTACAACTTGTAAAATTACAAAAAAAAATTGAAAAGCCTTGTTGTGAAGATAATTGATAATTATCAACATAAGCGTGGCGTGAAGCATATTTCCGCCGTACAAAAATGCAACTAATGACTTATAAAACTGATTTGCAAAGAACGTAAATCTATGACTAGTTCTTCTTTCAACAATAATTATATTACTTAACTTATACAGTATTATAACCCAGTACAGTGTACTTGACATTTTGCAACATTCATGTAACAGCAATTCGATACTCAAATATCCAATTGTCAAGTATCCATCAATCAAGAAATCGAAGAAATAAAAGCAACATCTACAGGAGAACCCCTCTAAACCGGTCGAGCCCGGGACCAGGTCACTTGGCCGGGTTAGAGGGGGTGGCAGTTTAGAGGGGATCTTTGAATTATATAGTAATGAAGTCGGGACCAGAACATTTTGTCGATTTAAAGGGGGAACCGGTTTATAGAGGAAGCGATTTAGAGGGTTTCCGCTGTATCTGTTTGGGTACACCAAATGTAGTGCTTAGTGGAGACCGTTCTGATGACGATTCATTTGGGTTTGTACGAAGATCGGGCTCTAAAATTAGAATTAATAAAGTAATAAACTTAGATTTATGAAAATATTTTTGCTCTCTAGAAAAAAGTAGCTTATCGTTCCTCGGTGTAGTATGGAGAGAACTAGTTGTTAAATATATGTTATGTTCAACGTTTGAACGCACTATAGTATTAGTGCTAGCCAAGGGTTCGAACCCTCGATCCCGAAGTCCTGGACCTTTGCTTCAGCTTCAGTCTGTGTTTACACACGCTCATAAATACTTACTAAATAAATCCATTCAAAGAAACGTATGTAATTTTTAAAAGGTTAACTTATAAATGTACTTAAATGACATGGAACGTTCAAAAGCTAGCTCATCACTTTTTGATTGACATCATAGCGTGTAATTACTTTCTTTGTCGTCATAGGAAGTGTTCTCCGTCATTGATGAGAATCTTAGCAGCAGGAAACTCATTAAATAAACACTTGTATTATGTGACTAAATACCACAAATCATTATTGTTGTAGAAGATACTGAAAGAACCAAACACTGAAACCAATATAATCTTCACATGAGCACTTTCAATCATATGGTCGATAGACGAAAAACCGGAGTTCTGTTAGCAATGAAGTCATAATTGAGTACATTTTCATACATTTACACTCATATTATTCATGCACTGCAATGTAGCAATGGTGTACACTTTTATTAAAAAGTTCACTCTTTGTTTCCATGTACATGGGTATCAGTTATTGATGGTGATTGCAATCACTTCTTTGAGCGTGAACTTGCTTCAAATTGATTGTTAACTGGATGAATGATTATCAAAACTACAGCTACATCGAAATAAGTTTATTTAATTTCAGTAACTTACGTTTATCACTTCATAAATTTTGAAAGTGACACGTCAGTATTTCTTAAGAAATTTTCATTGGTAAAAATCTATGCTTTACAATAATCCAATGCTTCAACTGGGACCAATATACGCATACTAGTATATCAGTCCCTAGCCTCATGTAGGAAGCGACATCGATATGCTGTTTCCCACATCCTGCAAACAATGTAGTCAATATAATTAATTGCTATTTTCAAAGATCTATTCTACGCTGTATAGTAGAGGTTTTTGGAATTTCGTACACTCAGCGTCATTCTCATTATCAAAACATGTTTTGATAAAAAATCAGAGCAATTCACCTATTAAAAAAATACAAATGTTGTTATGCAATATTATGTAACAAGGCTGCCTCACGTCCTGAACGCGTATGAGGAAAGAAGTGTTTTATTATTGATATAACAGAAAAGCACCAATATATACCTGACCATATATGACTTCACAGACTCAACGAGGCCCAGCAGAGGTTCGTTATAAACTGGTTCCCGTTGACTCTGGGTGTACCGCAACATGGAGCAGGGACCAATTAAGGTTCGATGCGGGATAAACTGGTTCCCGTTGACTATGTCTGTAAAACGCACCCGTGGTAAACTACAGCGTGGAACGGGACCAGTTAAAAAGAACGGTATGAGCTAATCTTTAGTTCAACCCAGATTACAACAACAACCGTAATGGCTGCGTCCATGAGTTGTGTACGAATGTCAAAGCATATGTTGGATAGCTTCTCAACTTGTATTCGATTTGGAAGGTTAATATGAAATGTTATAGCTTACATGGCGAAATTGCTAGTTATTTCGCGTTCTTTATCTTGATAATACAGGCATTAATTCGTTTTTGGTTAATTACGTAAACATTTTCTACTGATAATTTCATCATCTCTTGTTTATGTTTGTCTCTATGGATCTTGCTATTCGTAAATTGGTAATTATCTACCATAACCAGGATTTTCTGTTTTCGAAACAAATTCTGATAAAAAAATGTGTTAAAACTACCGAATCTATTAGATTCATGCGACGGCGTTACTCTATAATCAGGCAAATAATATGTATGACTGCTTCCTGTTACAGTGTTAGGTTGGAGAAAGTTTATATATTTTCATTTTTCATTCATTGTTTAACCGGTAAATGTGACAAAAATGATTGGACTTGCTGCTGTTCTATTTGCATTTGGAATGTTTCACTTTACTTGCATGCAGGGCTTTCATTTGACCCTTAAAACAGTATTTTGACTATTGAAATCAGTACAATGAAACTTAATAGATGACTGGTATATGGCTCTTTATGACTTCTAAAAGAATTAGAAGGGAATTTTGTTGGCTGTTCAAATTATCATCAGCCATGGATCATTTTTGACCCTTGACTTTTGACGTCTAGTGAAAACCATACTTGCATGTACAGTAAGTTGGGCAGTATCTGATTTCGGGCAGCAACAGATTACGCGCTTGGTCTTTTAAAACCCACCTGGTCTGTCAATGATGTATTGATAAAAGAAATATTCAGTCATCAACCTGGTTCCATTCCACAAAAATTCACGTATATTTGAAAATGTTGTGATTCTGGGTAAGTCTACAAAACCGTGTAGTTCCGAATGCGGTCACCAGATGTTTACGTTTTTTATATGCGCAATAACTTGTAGTTAAAACTGAAATGTGAATATCGTCAAACTTAACTTTCAAATTAACCACAATTTGGTACCATATTGCGTATAAATATCCCATTCCATTGTCCAACCCAATTATCTTGCGTATCATTCATTAATCTGCCCAATTTTAGTGAAAAATGCAAGGTCGGTGATTCGGGTAGTAGGGGATTGACGATTTGGGGACTGTGTCAAAACCACACATCACTCTAGAAATGGGCGAGTTTTGTTGTTGACGAGTGGAAAAACACATTTCTGTGTAATTAAGATGTTAAACTTAGATTTACATGCCTGATTGCATATGATCATGTCCTAAACTGTTGGCAAATTGGTTGTAATGCCAAAGTGTATTTTGAAATTGTGAAAAATGTTTAAATCATGCATTTATTACATCATCACCTAAGCATTATGTTGTGACAATCCGATGCAATGTAGTTAATACTTCAATCAGGGGATGGGTGATATGTCTTGGTCTGATTAGATTACAATATTCGCTACCAATTTTGACGGGGACCTGAAGCAAAGCCACAAGTTGGACTGTTCAAGCCTTACAGAATGGGTAATAGACTCAAAATGTCAAATAACATAGCAATCTGTATATACACAATCACACTATCAAATTTATCTGCATCCCAAGCAGCCGACTAGACTAGCAGGTCTGAAGATCAGTAGTGGTGTTCACGAAACATACTAGAGTTAGAAATTTCCTAAAATGGTCCACCCATGTCCATTACACATGAAAAGGCAGTGAGCCAGTATAGCAGAATATACATAGATCGATTAAATTAGGAAAATATCTTTGATCTATGAGATGTTATGGAGAATACCGCCCCTGAAAAACAGGTTCAATGAGTGGTAACAGAAGTGAAATGAAAGGTCATAATATTGATATTTTTTCGAAATACTGATTATTCTGATTAAAGTTTTGCAGATTTTTGTTTCAATATATTTTCTTATACAAATTAGAATATTTTGGCCTGCTTTACTTGAGCATCTTGAACTATATTGAAATGTAAGTATATGTATTTGTTGTTCTTGGGCCAATGGAGATAGAAATGATGACATAGGAAAGCAATGATACATCGCCTTCAAAAGATAAGTGTTCAATGATACTAACATTGAGTTAGTAGCTTATCTATGACTTAGTGGTAACTTAACCCGCTTTGAGATGCCCCCTTTTGACATTTGACCTCTATGTCACTGTGTGTATTCTGATACTGCCTGAATCAATCCACTACTGCTGTAATGAGTGACTTACAAAATTCGGCATTTAAACCATGAAGATGAAGGAGTAGAAATATTTAATTTACAACATCGGAAAGGTTACAAAATTTGCTTTTAGTCAGTATATATTTCAATAATTCATACGCCCTATCAACAGCGTACGCAGTGAAAGGTTTGTTAGCAATCCGCTACTGCCTGACTGACTGTATTCTTTCTTTGTTCAAAGTATGACTTTTGTTTTTAAGTTATATAAATACACAAATTAATGCTTCCATCAGCAAAATGACCAAATATTATTTTGCATGGATCAAATACACTATTAATCACAATGATCCAAACACAATAAACTTCACTGTAAGAGGTCAAATTATGATTGTCTTCACAAAAGTATTTGCAGTGATTTTTTTATTTTTCAAGCTGCCTGTGGCTTACTGAAGGGAAACTATAGCAGATATAAAATATAAATCAAAAATAGGGGAATATTTGAAAAACTATCACTTATTTATATAGCATTTTAGGGGATAATGTAACTTTTTGCAAATAATGAAAACAGCCGATATTCAGCTGTAAAATATACAAAATAAATCACCAATTTGGGAATGCCAAGATCTACTTCCCAGCAAAATTGGGTGGTAATCGACTCAGAATTCTGGAACCAACTTGTTTGTGATTGCTAACCTACATGTACTTAAATTATCATTATTATTCATTTAATATTTTTCTTTCAGGCATTTCCCTGTGTGTTTTGGAGCTATCCTTTTGACTAAAAGACACCACCAATGTGTGGCAAGTCAAGAAATTTCCTGTCAAAGCAATTCTAGGAAAGTTTCAAGCATGTCTGTGAAACCAGATTTGTTAGCACAAAAATTTGGCTGGCTCAATAATCATGTGCCGTGCTTTGGTGTTAATGGTGACAATATTACTGTCATCAATGAACCGAATGATTTTTATACAACCTTTAAGGTATGATTTGTATGAATAATTTGCTTTGAACGATTTTATGTGTACAGGATTTTATACTACAGCTGCTTTTGTAAGTTACTTGTTAGCTTTTTGTTTGGTCACACTTTTATTACAAACATAAATTATTATCATAATAGATTTAATATGAGCTCGATTAATTGTCCTGATATTCAAACTAAAGTATGACAACTTCTGATACTGTTTTTATACTTTTACATCTTTTTTTACATCCAGAGTATGGTAAAAAGCGCCAGGAGTCGTATATTAATTGCATCGTTATATCTTGGCACTGGCTCACTGGAGTCTGATTTAGTAAGTGACATTTACATTACTTTCGTTGACCTTCATTCTGGGATTACATCTAATTGATTTTGTATCAAAGTATACTGTATTACAAATTACTATTTAGTGCTATTCCATACATTTGCTTGTGCCAGGTGTTTGCTTTACTATTTGGAAAAGTTTTTCTTATTCTCTGCTTGCCAAATAGTGTCAACCTTATCAGACTATCAGACAGAAATTATAGCTACTTCTTTTATTTTTTATATAGTGCATATTCTGAACCTGTGCATAGAATGTTTAAATGAATTACCTTGCAGATGTGCAAATTTGTCATTCTCTGTTTACCCTGATTTTATGTGCTTATTTGAACAGAAATTTAAAGTGTTGTTGATAAAATTCTACTTTTACTTTAAACCAGGTTCATTGCATTGAAGAAGCTTGTGAAAGATCAGTGCAGAATAAAAATGACAACTTTGAGGTTCATATTCTTTTGGATTACACAAGAGGATCAAGGGGAGCTAATCAGAGTTCAAGAACTATGTTACTTCCCTTGTTAGAGAAGTATGGAGACAGAGTGCATGTGTATTTATACCATACACCAGATCTAAGAGGTTTACTTAAAAGATTCTTACCTGAACGATTTAATGAGACTGTGGGATTAAATCATATGAAAATATACTTAGCAGATGATGATTTTATCATAAGTGGGTATGTATTTTACGCCCTTTTTGGAAATTCGGAATCTAGATATTTTGCTTCTTAGAATTTAAACTAAGCATGTCCTGTATGAATTATGATATTACCTCATGGTAGAAGTCTGTAATTGCATTTGTCTTGTGTCTGATTTGCAGAGTTGTCTTTAAACAATGAGACTGTTGAATTACTTGAAAATTAGATTTTAGGAATGGTTAGTAGCTTACTGTGTACAAAACATGAGTTTAGACTATTGTAAAATAGTGAACATTGAGAATTAAGAGCTAGTGTATTCAGTAATGATAATAAGCATCAGTGCAACATAGGTGAGCAATAAAAGATCATTTTCTTAATTTCCATTTGCTGGTAGTATGGAAAGGATATATAAATTTACTACCTCTGTTTACTTACTTTGATTTTGGAGCTTTTATGCTTATGCTTAACAATATTGATTATTTGTAGGGCTAATTTAAGTGATAATTACTTCACAAATCGACAAGATCGTTACTTACAGTTCAGATCCTGTCCAGATATGTCAAGTTATTTCTGTGATCTCATTCATGCTGTGTCCAGATTTTCATTCCATCTGCAGTGCAATAACACCACAGTATTTCCCCTTGGTGCACCTCATCCATATGATGGTCAGTAAAACCTTTTGGATTCTCTTGAATGTATATGTTACTTTAAATGACTTTGTTAAAAAAATTGTTTTTTAGCATAACTCAATTGGGTTCCAATCTTCTTGTCTGTATGTGCGGAATAATTTTTCTTGTGGCTATATTTTAATGGTATTTCCAAATTGTCTTTCTGTCATCTTTGATTGTTAGTAAATTCAGCTTCAAAAACAGACAAATAATCTGTTGTGCGTTGTTAATTGAAAAATAAGATTCTAAGCCTAGGTTGAAGACAAAAGGTTGAATCTGTTGATTGGATCTCTGCCATACCTGATTTGCTGCATTATTGTAAAATCTTGTCATTGATTATCATCAGAGCATTATTTTTGTTTTTAGTAATGTTTTGCGCTATTTGAGTCACAATTTTGTATTGTTATGATAATTATTTCAGGCTCAAAAGAGATCAAAGTGTTCAAAGACTTCGCTGAAGAAACTGTATCAAAATTGAACAAATTTTGGAAGGAGTCTCAACAAACATCTAGCATTAGTGAAAACAATGGTGATATTGACACTTGGCTTTTTCCAATGATACAAATGGGTCCCTTCAATATCAGAGATGATGAAAAAGTAATGGAAAAACTTTTAGCCAAATCTGAACTATCCGATAGAGTATTGCTAGCATCTGGATATTTTAATTTAACTAGTCGATATGTCAATTATGTTGTAAATGATGCCGAAGCTGAATTTGATATTCTTACTGCTTCTCCTGAGGTAAGTGAATGTATTCTTTTACTAGAGTAGATTTTTTCTGTTACAAGGATTTTATTACAATGACCCATGTGTTAAGTCTCAACTAGACATTATTTTTAGGAAATTGATTCAAGATTATACTTACTTTATTCTTTTTGAAAGAACTCGGGTACCTTCGTTTGCCGATTATTGGGGCCAAAGGTAGGGTGTTACTAGGGTGTTCATCATGCATAAATAACATGCTGGTAATGGACAAATACAGTGAATATTAGTTCTGGCCTGCTGGTATTTCTGATGCATTCATGGAAAACATAGAAACTTACTAGTGCTGTTTCCATCTGCACATAAGTATTGAATCATAAAATGATTTTGAATGATTATTTTGAGGTATTAAAGGATTTTGTAATGTTTTTAAATAATTTCTCTTGTTTACCAAATTTCCTTAAAATTTGTTAACACAACAAGAATTATAAGTTATATAATGATATACTGCTTGTTTTCCTCATGATGTTTAACCCTTAAACATGTTCTGTGTTTTCCGGTTTTGCACTGGTTTGTTCAATTTGCCTGATGCTATTCCTTCCAGACAAATGGCTTTTTTGGTGGGTCTGGAGTGTCTGGATTCATTCCTGATGCATATACACATATAGCAAAACAGTTCTATGAGAGAACATGCACTCAGTGTCAGGACCACAGAATCACTTTGTATGAGTACTACAGATCAAAGTGGACATTTCATGGCAAAGGTTTATGGTATTACATTACTGGCTCAGCACTTCCCGTCCTCACATTGATTGGTTCACCTAACTTTGGTAAGTACCCTGGCACTATGTTTTTGTCAAATGACCATGACTCTTTTACTGTTGCCTGTCTTTTGTATTCATTGTTGTAATCATGTATTATATATGTGTGTATTTGTTTGATTGTACAATGCCATTGAATATGTTTTCTATGTAGAAATAGGCATTTAAGCAAACAAATAAGTTTCAAGTTTCACTATATCTGTATAAGTCACATCTTATTCATAGAGTTTGTACTATCAGATCGAGATTGGATGTAGTACTTTTACACTTTTTGTAATGATTATAAATTGCCATGATGCTCATTCTTATTAATTTATGGTCCTTTTACTCAGTTAATAAATTCTTCCTTTACCTTTAAATTTAAACGTGCACTACATGACCACTAGTTGTCGATGGGCAGTAAAACACCATTAAACCATTACCATGATGCTTAAGATAACAATTAATTTCAAATAAAGGCCACCATTTGAGATTTGAGTGAGAAAATCTCACAATTATGGAGCTATTTTGTCTTTGTCTTTCTTGTCATGAATTTTTGTGTGTTCAAAATGTTTAATTGGATTAGTTTCTAAAGTTACTTCAAAGAGCATTAAAATATTTGTTTGTTGTTTTTTTGTGCATGTGATGTGAAATAATACGAAGGATACTATCATTTGCTGTGACTATTATTGTTCTTTAAGTTCCCTTAGCTATACTTAATGATCTTGAAATAATGGAGTTTTTGAAGTTGAGTCTTAATGGGGTAATTTTTACTACAGTGAAATCTCTCTAAACAACCAATTCACTATATAGACTAACACATTTGTGCAAATTCTTTTTTTGGTTAGGTTTTTAATATTTCCTATTTATTTCAACATAATTATGAACCCTCCTCAATATGAAGACCAATTTATTGGGTTCCAGGGATGTAGAAATGCTTTCAAGTAGCCAGTAAGCTTTTTAAAGTAGAAGGGGATCTGAGGATTCCCCCTTGTATGGGACAAGGGGCATCACCCCTTTAGAGATAAAGTAGCCAGGGAGAATGCTCAAATAGCTTGTTGAATTTTCCGGCTTTCTGCTCATTTCTACACCCATGGGGTCTGACAGTGGTCTTTGAATCAGGGTTTTATTGTAACACTGTATAAAGAGTTTTCTCTCTAAACTTGACCTTGATTTACTGTAGGTTACAGATCACTGTACAGAGATTTAGAATGTCAGGTTGCTGTTGTTACATCAAATTCATCCTTACAATTACAGCTACAAGAGGTTTGTTATGAATTGTTTCTCATATCATGACTGCTGTGTTATTGTAAAATCTATAATTATCCTCCCTCCTTTATGTGAAAATCTGCAATTTTTACTTTTCCATGGGCAGGTGGCCAGAGTTTCATATTGAATTTGTTTATCTGTTGTCAATTAGATATCAACCAGGCATTGCACAAAGTCACATTAAAATTTGGTTGTTGTATCATTAATCATACATAGGTTGCCTGAAGTTTACTTGACTCGGGATTCAAAATGGCAGTTTGTCAAATTAGTATGAAAATACAGTATAACCTTATGAAGACCACTTTGACTTGTCTTTTATATATATCTGTTTGTTATGCAGGAGAGAATTGAAAAAAGTAGGATTGTAAGTTTCAAAAGCAATAGTTGTATATCTTTATATCTGAGTATGCCTTAATATATTGGTTTAGAGCAGAACTGTTAATAAAAGAGGTCATTGGTTTGACACCTAGCTATTGTCCCTCTGTAGCAGTATGACCATATTGTTTCTAATGAAGACTTCTGTTTATTTCAGGAACATAAGAGATTATATGATCCTTCGTATCAAGTGACTAAAGAGACTTTTGAACAAGAAAAAAGATATGTACCCATCTGGGTTCGAATTGTAACGAGGATTATCAAAAATTTCTTATAGTATTTCTGTTGTTTAATGTATTAATCATTTGACATGATCAAAAACAGAGATTTTCAGTTTTCCATTTATCTTATTTAAAATTTGGTTTTAAGCTATTTTTGAAGAAGATGCATAAATTATAGACAGTTTTCTTGCTCATATCTGTTGGTGCATCAGAAACCATTTGGTCATCAAATAATTTTGCTCTGATTTTCATGAGAATGTGTTTAGCTGTTCTGTGATACCTTTTTTATCCAGTCAATTATGAGTCTATTATACTTGGGGAAACAATTATACAAAAGTCCACAGTAGATTTTTTATACAGCTGTTGTAGTTTTAAATATGACAAGTTGTTATTTTCATTGAATTAAGCAACAATTTTTATTGTCAACAGTTCACGATGGTTTTGTTTACCTACCTTTTTGAATCAGTTTGACAAATATTTTATACAGCTGATCAGACAGTTTATTTTTTCTTGGTCATGCAAGTGATATTTTTCTCTGAGACAGTTAAAACTTTAGATATATCTATAGTTATTTTTGCCCTCCTATTCTGATTAACATTTAAAGAGAAAGTTCTTATCTGCCTCTTCAGGTACTCATTTTATTTGTTGATAAACTGGGAGCAGTGGTTTGGTCAAATGATTTCTAATCAAAACAGGGAATCTGTTGGTAGATTAAATAACATTGACATTCATAAATCCAATCTATAATGATTAGGATATGTAAAATTTAAAGTGCAGTTTTCATCATGAATTCATCCAAATAAGTTTTTAGAAAGGTAGTTACAGTTAAAAACAATGTGAGATCTGTGATTTTAATTTGTATTTTAGACAACTGGAATTGTTTTGTTACCTTAACTGATTGTTTTATTTGGTATTTTATTTTTGTATCTTATTTTATGTATTGTAATGTTCAGTTATTTTCGTAGCGTCAATAAAATTCAAACAAATGTTTTATGCGGCTTTATTTTCTGTGCTATTGATTGTAAATTTGGAAAAGGAATTGCTACAACATGCTTAACATCAAGAAGAAATTGCATTTTTATAAGAAAGCCATTACAGTGCACATCTTATAATGCTTGGACAATAATTTGATATTCCAAATGATATTTCCTGCATTCCCAGCTTAAACTTCTATGTTGTGTTTTCTACACATGCAATTTTTTGAAGTGTTTTCTGTGTTCAAGTCAATGAATCAAAATATCTCATTAACCCTGTGCCTCATAAGCATATTTTGGACTCTTTCAAATTTGCAGCAAATATTCAAAACACCAATTTATTTAAGAAAATTAGGTTATTTCTCTATGACAGAGTGGAAAACATTGTGGCTAAAGAAGCCATTACTCATTACATGCAATGGCTTCTTTTGCCAGTGTTTGTAGATTTCGAATAAACAATTCAACAGTAGACTTTGTAGGATAATAAACTGTTTTATATTGTTTGCAACACACACACATCAATCAGTTCCCTTTTGTTCCTTCTCTACATTAGCTTCACTTGGGGAGCTGTAATTTACCATTTAACGGGCTTCCTTTGGAGGAGGGACAAACCAATTCAAAGACCTGGTCCCTTCAAATGTATTGTATTGCTTTTTCAATGCAGTTTGTTGAAGAGGTTGGCCATTATCCTCGGTTGACCTGGCATCCTGATGTGGCTGTAACAACCAGTCCATTGCTCTTTTGTTTTCAAATGGTAGGTTTACTCCGATTTTCGATGTCTTTTCTTGAAGAGATGGGTTCCACCAATCCATTGCTCTAGATTGTTTTGGTGGGGGATTAAACGCGTGTGATCTGCTTTCTGAATGCAATGAGTCTATCTCATTCGAATTTGATCCAGTTATGTGTGGTAACCACCTATTCAAATTTCCTGCTATCTTTGGCCGTAAAATAATTCCATCAATAGAGCTAGCCTCAGTAATTCCGGGAAACCACCAATCCGTTGCCCTAGTTTTCTTAGGTAATATGTTTGACTGGTCATTGGATTTGGTAAGGAATGGGAACCGCCACATTGAATTTCTTGTTGTCTTTGGTGGTATGATTAAATCATCTTTAGTCTTAGCCTCGGTAATTCCTGGAAACCACCAATCCATTGCCCTAGTTTTCTTAGGTAATGTGTTTGACTCGTCATTAGATTTTGAGTCAGTTATGTATTGGAACATCCAATCCAAAGTTTGTGCCTTCTTTGGTCGTAAGATAAATATGTCGTTAGATCTAGCTTTAGCAAGATGATGAAGCCACGAATTCATTGCTCTTGTTTTCTTAAGTGAATCATTGAATTCATAATTTTGTCTACTCTGCTTTGGTGTTGCCTTTACCTCATCATTTGAATGAAAGGAATCCTTAGACCTTGTGTCCATAGGTTGAGGGTACGGACCGTTTAATCCAGCTGCTCCACGAGGGATCTCGGTATTTTCCATTGACCTGGTTTCTTTATTTGATGGGTACCATGAATTCCAAGTCTTAATCTCCTGAAATGGTGGGTTTAGACCATTTTTTGATCTGATTTTACTAATTGGTGTGAACCACCAGTCCATGGTTCTCGCTTTCTCAAGTGATCGTTTTAGTTCCTCACCAGTTGATCTACTTTTCAACGGTGATGTATTTGTCTCCTCGCTGGACCTAGTTGCTGTTATAAATGGAAATCTCCAATTCAAAGCTCTAGTCATAAATGGTGGGTAACGCCAGGACCTTCTGGACCTTGCATAAATTTCATGTCTTAATGGAAAGTTAATTCTAATCATTTCTACGCAATTCGGATTATCTCTGTACAGTGGGACACCATCAGGAAGATTACACCATGGTAACTTTGTACACTGAAATAAATCATTGAAGCTATTCATCAAAGTAATCCTGCCTAAGTTGAATAATATAGGACTTTGGACTATTTTGCAAAAAGCGCAGATTTGATGATACAATTTACAAACTGAAGATCGCCAGCTCAGAACTCTACACTTAGACCACCATACGTTCCGTAAGAGGCTAGCTTTATGATATTACTGAAAATATTCACTGACAGAATGGAATCAGAAGATACAGTTACAGCATTATACAGGTAATATAAATGTATCAAGTCGTTTGTACAAAGTACAATTTGACTAGTCTTTTCAAATGAAACACATCTTTATATTAAGAGAAAAATTGATTGACCGTTGGGTAATGAAGCATCGTTCAAGAATAGCAGTCTCCCAGTTCAATGTTTCTGCACTGTAATTTTTTACTTGCCTTTTTCGAAAAGAATTATTTAAACGATAATAGAATCAAAGCACTACCTGACAGTGCCACTTAATGTGTAATTGCACTTATGATAAATCAAGTACTTAAATGTACAGATGTCGCAAAAGTTCGCTGAAGAAAAACATGAAACAAACTGATGATAAGTATCAAATTCCTCACAGCGATTATCTCCCCAACAGGGCGCTTCGTGGTTTGTTCATTGTGTCAGAGTATGACATGCTTTAAAACACAGATAAGGAAAATATGATTTCTATACTTAAAAACACCATACATTTTCAGAAAGAAAAGCCCCACTTTTTACCGATTGTATATTGATTAACACGTATCGCGATAACCTTTGAAAGTTTGAAACATTTGATTTTCTACGGTGAGGTTGTAATATACAAGATACTTTAGACACACTGTATTTCATTGTTGCAGGCACATTATGTATAAAGATTTTATTTTCAATCATGAGGCATTTGACAAACGTGAATCGTCGTTAGTTAGATGTCATGCCGCACAATACATGCTATTGTGGCCTGAATTTTTACTCAAAGTTCAATATCGTAAGCATCGGTTCTACTCTTAACTGAATAATAAATTTCTACAACATGCTTGATAATCGTCAGTTGTTAAGTAATAAATTACGATCCTCTATGAATAATATAACGATGCCTTCAAAACATTTATCTAATGATTAGAAAAGTGAACAAATAGTCCTTGACAACCTTTATATACAACAAAGCACATGATCACAGTCGGAGATAAAAATGTTGAAATTTTAATAAGTTATATTAGCTGAATGCATTGTCCGGTGAACAAACGATATTATTGTATTGTCTATAGACTGTATGGTGTTAGGAAATGCAATGTTCATACAACATTGCTATGACATTTTGCTTTGTAATGTTTATTGTAGGAAATTCGTCATGAGAATTTGGACTAAAGAATTTTATCTGGTTTCATATATACTAGTACCGTCAAACTTGTGAACAAGTGCCACCAAAAGAAGATAAGAAATACAGCTTTTTGCACAGTCTGTGTGTATTCAGTACATTGATCTGTGTTATCAATATCTGTCCACAAATGTGACTGTTCTTCACAAGAAACCATCATTTACTAGTGACCGTTAACTCAGGGGTGGCCTTTATCTCGGGAGTGATCATTAAATCAAGGGATCAAGGGGTAACCATTTAACTTTGCAGTGACCATTAACTATGAAGTGACCAGTCACTTAGGCGAAGCCATTAAGTAACTCAGGGGTGACCTTTATTTCGGGAGTGATCATTAAATCAAGGGGTAACCATTTAACTTGGCAGTGACCATTAACTATGAAGTGACAAGTCACTTAGGCGAAGCCATTAAGTAACTCAGGGGTGACCGATAACCCAGGGATGACTGTTATATCAAGGGTGACCATTATGTGAGGGGGACCTTACTTTAAGAAATACAAAATGATTGGAAAAAAGTTGTAACTTATTGGTAACTTGCAAGCACAAGTTTGTGAAGTGTCCACAGTACACAACTGAAATACTATAAAATCTCATTATCAGACCGCCTTAGGGAATAAAAATGGTCTGAATTTGGTGGTGGTTACATTATCAAGCAGAAATGTACAACATAATTATACAGAAAACCGGTTTGGAAACAAGTGTATTTTATAACTTGTTTTTTTTTCCTTCATTTTTTCTGTTCGGTTGATTGATGGTGTTATCCCTACATAAAAGAGAACTTACCATAGGAACTCCGTCTCCAGAAACACATCTACACGTGTTACAGTACGTGTTCCGCCTTGTTACTCCTGCTGGTATGAACACATTAGCCACCGCACAGCCTGCAGCACCAACAAAATGATCGTTTTAATACATTGAAACCTTCCTGACCCAGACCCCTCGTATCCCTAAATCCATTTGGTCCGGACAATTGTCGGGACTAATTTTTTGTTCATTTTATGGCAGTTGTTTTTGAAAATATATTGTTCTTTTTGTTGAATAAATTCTTTTACAACGACATCCATTGCCCTTTTGGTCTATATAGTTTAAAAAGCTAATGATCCTTTTTGGACCATTTAGTCGTTCGTTCACGGCGCACGACGGGACATAGTACTTTGATGCCCCTTACAGTCTGCCGTATAAAGTACATTCACTAAATGATTTCTTACTCTCTAAACACACATAATCACTAAATGATTTCTTACTCTCTAAACACACATAATCACTAAATGATTACTTATTCTCTAAACACACATAATCACTAAATGATTTCTTATTCTCTAAACACACATAATCACTAAATGATTACTTATTCTCTAAACAAACATAATCACTAAATGATTGCTTACCCTCTAAACACACATAATCACTAAATGATTACGTACCCTCTTAACATACACAATCACTAAATGATTACGTACCCTCTAAGCATACACAATCACTGGCATTTTCTGCCCGGCAAGGCTTCATGTCAAGTAAATCAACGCACTGTTCCCCACAGTCACACCCAGAGCTGCAAAATTGTTATCAGACATCATTTGTCTTTCACTCGGAACAAACTCAACGACACATGATTTTGCTGAATTTAAAATCGTTCATGGTTTCCCTTATTTCAGGTTGCGACCGTGGTCTAGTGGTTAGTGAGCTGGACTTGTAACCCAGCGATCCGGGTTAAAATCCCGCAGGGCAGGTCATACCCTTGTATGAAAATTTGGCAATTTTCCCTCATATATGGAGAAGTTGCCGGCTCTTTGCAGGAGAGTTAATTTAGTACTGGTTAGTATACAGGCCAAGAAAACTAGTTAGGTGAAATGGCTGTCGTGTATAACTGAAAGATAGTTGAAAAACGGCGTTAAGCCCAGTGACAATGTCACTTAAAAACAAACAATTCTTTTGCTTCAGTTTTTATGTAGTAGCTACTATATCCGGACCCGAGTAGATAGCAAAATATACATCCACAATCATTCGTACATTTTAGTATTGTGGTTTTAAAGCCCTTTTTACCCCAGGGCAAAACAGTTTAGTCCATCTCCAAATTTAGGCTTCTTTGAACGAACCCAAATTTTTGGTATCCACCAAAGGTGGTCCCTAAAGACCGTGCTGGTCCGATTGATTTTGGATGCGTCATTGTCTAAGAATAATAAAAAATTGAACTTGTACGCATTTATACCAAAAAAAACAACGAAAAGCCAGATACATTATATGTACTCACAAAAAAGATATCGTAAATCGAACTTACATGTCACTGCATCGATCTCCTAATTCACGGGTGGATCGTCCATGGACTTTCTGAATAGGCCCCAAGTTTACCAGTAAAAATAAAAGAAGGAAAGCGGAGCACCAAACACCGTTCATTTTAAAACTAAAACTCATAATGCGATATAATTCTAAGGGCGAGTGTGATTTCACCATGTCAATTACATGTAAGTTGTGAATGTCAGCGAAAATTGGCTTTATATATCAGGTTCGTAAAGAGGGAATGACATTATAAACTGTAACTACGGCTAAATATAGAGGATGTCTACTAGATCATTTATGACAAGTAAATAAATGCATCATTCTGGTATGGAATAACAGGACCATTAAAAACCATTTGTCAATTCAGTGGTACAGTGGTATTTCATGATATTTTTAACGCCTATAAAAGGACGTATGTGGATGAATTTATATATACATATCGCTCATCTGAATGGAAACACTACCTACATCCCTTCCGACCATTGGTGGTCGCTGTTTCTATTCATGCATATATATATACAGAATAACCCCTGAAAATCGGACCCATAACGGACTTGGCTAAAAGTCCGGTTTTCTGAGAATTCCGGTTGTCAGAGAAGTATGGATTATAGAAGAGAACAAGAAAATCGTCCGATTTTCCGAGAATTCTGGTTTTCAGGGAGTCCGGTTTTCAGGGGTTTGCTGTATATAAACAGTGACCGCCAACGGTTGGAAAGGACTGTAGGATAGTGTCTCCATTCAGATGAGTGATCTTCTAATGTGGCATGCTCTCCCTGTTGCCTATTACAATATCCACTCCCTCTATTTGTGATGGGACATCACCTTACTAGATTCACGATCCATCCCATCCAGTTTTTCCCGATTTAATGCTCAATCCCTGCTTATGGAATTGTGCGTCGCCTTCCTGAGCGGTGGAGTGGTGTATGTTCACTCAGAACATGTCGCATTTTATTATATAATATCACTAAATTTGTGAATTGCATACATTAACGTACCTTCCTACGTCTTGTTTTGCACCATCGAACATTTCACTGACATTTAAGAGTTAACTAGTCATGAAAAACAATGATAATACCTATGGTATATAACATAGTTTAAGTGGGAGGTCGGGACAAATAGAGCACTTACTTATGATAACAAAATTAGATAAAATGATGTTTTGAATTGTATGTTGATTGCTTGCAATAGGATATGATTACAATAATAATGGATGTGACATTCTTCTATTAAACATTTTTTAATGGTTTGTTCATAAAATGTAAAAAAAACGCAGAAATTGCGCATCCCGAAATGAAAATCAAACACAAACTTTGCATGAAACATTGCATTGTAGTTTAAATAATTTGCCACTCTGTACAATACTTATACGAAGTTACTTAATACCTGACAAGACTTGCAATTAAAACTGTTTTCGAATACCGAACATACCACAGAATGGTTGATAACCCTGTATATGCATTTTAAACTAATAACACTATCCGATGACTTTTGAGTGAACTTCATTTCGCCGTTATAAACATATCGCAGTGATTATTGGCTTGCTTTCATAATCCCCGTTAAGACGAAAAACGTTCGGTAAAATATCGCCAATATTTTATGTACTCAGTCTAATTTATACCATAATAACACGGAACAAATCTAGCATTTTATCTAAATAAATCTTTGATAATCCACATGCGTTGATCTTAAAGGAGTTTGACAATGCGTCAATTGGAATTTACAAAATGCCTAATATGTCGGAGTACTTGAGGTAATTCGCGCTACGACGGGAACACAAATTAACACTCAGCACACCTCGGTCATTATCCATTCTCTTTCCAGTCCCTTTAATTACAGACACGGTAGGGACCGGAATAGACAAAAGTCAGTTAGTCGGTCGGTCGGTCGGTAAGTTGGTCATAATATTGTCAGCCAGTAGGATTAGTTCTGTCTCAAGAAAGATCAATCAAATTACTTATTTTATGTGAAATCAACAACTACAGTTCCGAGTAACGCTACTTACAACAAATAAAACAAGTACGAACAGCCTAGCTGAATATAGATACAAACTTCTTAATAGAATACAGATAGATGTATTTCTAAAAATCCAGAAAAATATATCTAATCAAAATGCTATGTTCACCCTAACAGATTGCTTCGCTAATGAACGTAAACGCGCATGAAACAAATTCATGTAATAAACTCTGTGTATTTGTAAAGGGAATTATCTAAAAAATTAGTAATAATAAACACTATGGTTCTTCTTACGGTTACAGCTTGTATCCTCTGTCTTTTCATGTATTACTGTAAAACTGATAATGCATGTATGTTACACTTATTGTAACCTTGATAAAACTTTATATTGAATTATTTGTATGAATCTTTTGTATACACAATTTCTTGTTAAATATATAACTCCTGATGCTACTGTAAATGTAGACTGAGTATATAAAATAAACTTGTAAACTAGACTTGCGCTATGAGCTGACTGCTTTAAATTATGTCTAGTATGGTATATCTCGTATTAAAGTGTATAGAAGATCAATATTCAAATAAGGTTATCGATTATAATGATTATATCCGATAATCTTTCTCAAAGTTACCTACTCAATGTAAACATTATTATGGATATGTTTGTGGCTTAAGCTTAATGAACAGAATGGGCAATTACTAATTAGTCACTTAGGAATTGTGAGTTTAATGTGTTTAAGATACGCGCACCGATATTCACAAACTAAAGAATTTCAAAAAACATTCTCACAGATAATAATCTTATAATCTGTTATGGGTAACTCCCTGGTACAAATTTATGCAGATATTATATGCAACATACGTTGTGGACGGTTTACGTCTTTGTCATTTATTACTAGTTAGGTCCCTTTTGTTCTACAGTCAGACCTTGTGTAGAACCTGACGGTGGTTTTCGAATTACGCCTTCTGTATACAGAGTATAATTCTGTTTTTTTTTGTTTTTACTAAAGGGAATAAAAGAGTTTAAAAACAGGTGGCCTATGTCCAAAGGAAAATTTGACCGCAAATTATTTTAAATGAAATTCCAACTTCAAGACATGAAGGAACAAATTAATTGACAACAAAAAACTTCTTTAAGAGCAATTATAAGTATACATGTACATGTAGTGTCCCCTTATTTGTCCCCCTTTTGCTCATTCTTTAAATTGCGATTTTATTGCACATTCACGTCATCTACAGTCAGCAAAATATGATCATGAAGTGATATCAAGTTTATGCTCTGATGTGTTTTCACTTCTACTTATTAATTTGTAATAAACGAGTTTTATCATAAAACTGATTACATTCAAATTGTAACTTGAGGTATAAATAAGTACAACAATTGTTCCACATACCTTAAAAGTTAACACTGGTAAGTCAGTGAAAGTTGTACTTGCACACCTTTTATGATTTAAAGTTGACTGGCAATACAACTGATACCGAACCTGGTTGTTTGAAAAAAAAGTTTCACTCTTTTATGGTCAAATGAAGCCAGAATTCGTTATGGCCCTTTGATGTGGTCTACCCAACAAGACTACATTTGTACTAACACATTAGTGATAACTGCTTTTGTGTTTGTGTGTCTAAATAATCTGCACCAAGTTTGTTTGCATCAATTTCAGAATCAGCCATTATATCTATATTATCCTCTACACGCTTGTAAGGCTATAAGTTGTGTTGTTAACTGCTGTCATAACACTTAGAAACATTCATTTAAAATCCTATTCATAAGCTCATTATGAAAACATGAACGTCATCAATCATAATTATATGGATTGTGTTTTACTTTTTACTTTTCATACAGATTTCTATAGAACATTCCAAACAATACGTTTTGTATTTAAAGTTTTAAATCATGGTAAATCCTTCGTCCCGTCCTTAGGTTTCCGCACACTGGATTTTAGACGGATACCATGATATAAGTCTTTACACTGTAATGTTAAAACTGTTGGACCTACTTTCACACTTTTCTTGATATTTGCGCTCAAAAATAAGTAAATTCCTGTGTAGCTTTGCTACAAACCGTTCCTACCCTCCGGAAAACCGGGTTTTATCCTCGATATTTTGTATGTTTCTATGTGTTTTGTTGTTTGTTTCTATGCGTTGGGTTGTTTTGGGTTGACGAGTTTCAGGGAAGGTAGTGTTTTGGGGAAGGTGTGATTTTTTGTATTTTTTCTAGAAATAATACCCAAAAAGAAAAAATCTTCATTTTTCAGGCCCTACTGTGGATATTTTCTTCATATTCCACACCAACATTTTTTCTACATGTTTCTACATTTTCTACGCCTATCAAATAAATATGATCTACATCTTGTGGATCTGTAACTGATATAGGTCTCAATATAGTGCAATTATCGTTCACGAACCTAGTACTCTTTGTAGTAGCTGAGCTAATTTAACGCTGCTCTACATTCCATAATATGACCTGGCCAGCCTAAATGTTCCTGTGGGATGCATATAAATTATGAACTCAGACATCACAAAGCATACTCAATGTGTCTGGCGTCTTAGCGTGTTTTTAATAAATAAATAATTCATTGATACACACGTAAACATTGTTTGTTTCGAAATTGCTATATTTATATAAGTATCAAAAATAAATAGGGTGAACACTAACAACCAAAATATATGTAAACGAATGAACAATAATACCCTTTTCTGTCTTGTGTTCCCAGAGAAACGGGGTAACATTCTCGAACAATTTGACAAATATCTTTAAAAAAATGAAAATATGAGTCTATATGTTCTAATCTCTACACAATTATAAACGGAGTGTAAAAAAATAATTTTGTATAAACATCACGTCAAAAATATGAAAGCAAAATTTTTAATTCTGTATACATAGAAAAATGATGACATAAAATGTCCAACACTTAACTTGTGTCGTACTTTAATCATTCATTTTTTATTCACGTATAAAATATATATTTAAGTATATCGCATATATTCATGGTCACGCACCTCATGGACAATGTCGGTAGTTGTTAATCCTTAGCAAAAAAGCGCTAAAAATAAAATGATAAACATGGCTTTTGTCATAAATGTCACAACCCTCTCAGACACACAGTACGTTACAATCACATTCTCACAAAATAACATCTGATTCAAAGAATAAATACATTGATGTAAATTTTGAGCATTATGACAGACTACACGTAGTCAGATTCTGTTTCATAGTTTAGTAAACTATAAAACCTCACTCAGAGACGACTTTATTGTAAACACCAACTTATAATGAAGTCCTCTTACTTTACATCCAGTTTCTACAACTCATTTTGATAATGCGACCACCTCGTTGTTTGTCCCCAAAAACTTCGGACGTAATAATATTTGAATATTTGACCAAATGCATTGGAAATTTTAGCCTCATTTGAACGCAAACTAACTGACTTCAAATGCGTATTAATCTGCTTACTTGTACTTCATATAATGCTGATCAAGATTGTGATAAGAAAACAAAACTGGACCGAATAATTCATACCTCGACGTAGATTATGGCTCGAACTAGTTCTGATAAGAAATGTTTGTACACAATTTTTGAAATTTGATACTTTATATAGCCCAGGTATGTGGGTTTGCTGTGTACTTACAAATATCCAAAATCTAAAGTCTAATATAAATTTAATTATATACAAACGTTCGAGAATATTGCATGCGCAAATGAAAGGGCTATAGTATCACTCTATATACATTAAGCAATCTTACTCATTATGAAAATATGCAAGTTTCTTTTCAATAAAATCTGTCATGATTCATCCAGATTTAAGCTTTGTGTGAATTTATTAAGACGCAATTTCGTGTTTTGATGATCAATATGCAAAATGTTCTAAATTACGACCCAAAGTGCATAAACGAACAAAAGCGAACCAACCCAAAATCTTTGAAATTCATTTATATGTATCTATGAGCGAGGTCTTGTTTGCTAAAAACAAGCGCACTAGGAAGAGAACATTTGAGGCATATCTTAAGTAATATTCGAACAAGTTGTTTATGCAGTCAAACCTGTGAACAAATGCCACCTTTGGGATATACAAAATGCGGCCTTCATTGACAGGTTGCCTTTATTCGGAAGTCAGTTTGATCTAAATAATCAGTGACGGTTTTTCAAAGAATGACTTTTATTCACATGGTGTCCTTTATTCGGAGGTGGCCGAAAACACCGAAAAACACGGACAGTACTTAGTGAGTGACAGATTACTATAACAATTATACGATACTTAAATTAGCGGCCATTTGATATACTTGTTTATAAATAATCACAGCTTGGAGATGAATGTCTTATAATAATCTTGAACCAATTATCTTCTAATTATTACAACTGAGGCATTTAAATGCAGTAAACCCTCACCAGAGACTACTTCAATGTTTTAGCAACCTTGGTATTACGACCATTTTTTTCTGGCTGGTTTTCAATATTTTTTTCTAAACTCACTTGTTCCTGAGACGAACTCAATATTGAGACTCATTTTTGAGATGGTCTTAATATGGAGGTGTTGCTACATTTGAGGAAATATGAAACAATTGTGACTATATGGTTAATGTCCTAAATAGAAACATGAATCGTAAATGTCTAAAAAAATGAAAAAAATACACAAAGGTCAAACATTCATAATGAATTCAAAAGAGTAAAACATCAAACGTTTTGTGCATAACACAATTTAGTGAAAACATAAAAATGAAACAAAAATTCAATTCAAATGCGAAATACATAGACGGTCAATCAAAATTAAGCGATTATAAATTGGAGCTGTCAACGCAATTCAAAAGCAACATGACAACGTTTAAAATCCTTCTTTATATATCATTTAACACTAAGGGTTTAAAATACTGAAACGGTTTTAAATACCATCACAAATAATTTAGAAACAAACGATCTTTTTGTACTTGCCTACACAGCTCATTGTTTGGAAATTTATCGATACCGACCTGTAGAATAACTCCATTTCAAATGCAGCTCAAGTGTCACTAATTGCAAAACCTACATGGGTGCGAGCCCGGGGCTCACGCGCGAATTCTTCAGCCGGGTCTCGTTTATGAAGCGTTTTCGGCCTTCCTTGTAGCACTGTGCTGAAGTCAGCACTCGATTTCGGAAAAGATACGTGTCTGATTGTCTGGCTCAGTTTTTTCACATTGAAAACATCACTCTGAATTTCGCCATTAGTCTCAAAGTCGCGTTTCCCGTTCACCGGGTCTTGATTATCTGGTTTTAAACCACAAAATTGAGCATCTCCGCCCGCATCATAATTTCCGTTTATACTCGAGCCGGTAGCTTGCAAGGCGTGCTGACCATTTGTGTGTAAGATGGGCATAGATTGCAAGGTCCCTAACGAGGAAGCGCTCACACCGGACCAAGGTGGTGTTCTACCGGTTGAGGGTGATAATGAGTCCAATGTTCGACTATTTTGCCCACGAAACGCGCTTGGAGTTTTACATCCGAGGGTGGAATGAACTTTTGATCCACGAAATCGTTGATGAGGTGTGTAAGTATGCGTTGACCGTGGAGTTTGAGTCCTTTGTCGAATTTTAGAGTAATCACTTATTGAACTTTGACTTAGCGTATCATCAATACTTGATGAGGGTTTGGGAAAATACCGACCGGGTACACGAATACCCCGTTGAAATGCCGGCCTTACAGGTAAAGCGTCCCGCTTCATCTGCTTTGGTCCCTTTTTAGACCCTTCATTTTGTGTCTCACTTGCACTATTCAATAATCCTGTTCCCGGAAACTGTACCGTGTTAGTTACTGCCATATCCGTGCTTTTCATTTCGCCGTCTTTCACGCTAACATCAATCAATGGCAGAAAGTCCGGTTCATTTGTGGTTCGGTTTGATATTACATAAGTATTAAACACTTTCTGTGGTCCTGCTAATTTCAATAACAACGAAAACGGCAGAGGTTTAATTCCACGTTCTAACTTCGTTGCTGACACACGGTTATAACTCTCACGAAACTTTCTCCAATCTAAATTATTCTTTCTGAAACCGTCCGATTCTAGATCAATATTAAATACGTCAGTCATAATAGATTTCAATCGAATTCTCCGGCTTTAATATACAATAATAGATTTAAACAGCGTTTGTGATACACAAACTTGATTTATACGTACAATCCACTGGGCTCTGCTTAATTTCCATTCTAATGCCTAGAGTTGATTACAGTTATAGAATAAATTCCCAGTCTTATTCAGTGTCTATAAAGAGCAAGAAAATGTCGATTATTTGTCTAGGCAATTAGTTTGAAATACATCCATTTTTTTTCTTAACCCTCTTCTATTAGCACGCACAGATTTAATGCGTCTTCGATTTTTACTGTCAAATTTATAACAAAATCAATGTACTAATCTGTATTTTATGCAACTAACTTAATGAATATTACATACCCACTGTCTTAGTATGATAGATAAAGCTTAGCTATTGAAATTAATTGTGTTACACATTTTGTTGCTGGTTTACGAGTGGCATGAATAATTCAATATCGCCCAGACCAATTAGGACACAACTTTATGTAAGGACGGTCCTAATATAAATTTAAATAGCTATCGTTGGATTTTAATCTCACATTTAGATCTTACATACAAGGTCTGTTTGATCGTGCCAAAAAAACTCTTTGCCAACACAGTGTTATTGGCATTTTATGATAATCATTAGTAGCAAACATTTTAGTATACAACTGGTTGCGTATTCGATATAACCTCAGATTATGACCAATTTTCCACATTAATTCAGCCGTTTAGATATGATTATATTTACAGGCAGGTTCTTATCCATTCGGTTGATCTGTATTGGGAAATTAGAGCTCTAAAAAATGAAACACGATCACTAGTTAACATAACATGCCTTAGAAGTTTAATGGCGTAATTTTGTGTTTCTTGACTAAGCTTGACAATGTACTTTTTTTTTAAAATGTAACCTTATTAATTACTGACAACATTTTTAGTCAAGACGTCTCATACACGTATATTTGTACAAGACTGAAACTTTGATTGAAGTTTTCCCCGTCTATTGCTGTTGCCCTGTGAATAAACCTGGTCACACAATGTGGCTTAACAATAATATAGTACTTATCCAGCTTCTGTTTTTTTTTCATTAGAAAGCGAGTGAATCAATCTTAGACAGAATTTTATTAAGTTTGTGGCTCAGCACTAGAATTGAGGAGAATGGATTCTTGTGAAGAATGGAACTAAAATACTCTTAAAAATCATATATTACAATGATGTAAGTTGTACGCGTCGAAGGACCGGTGTTTAGGAAAATACAAATGTTGGGTAATTCAATGCCGCTGAATGTAATAATATTTTATGGGAGGACTTTTAATCAACTAACTATGAATGAATTTAGTACATTTGTATTTCTATCGTAATTTCATTGTGTAAAAACAAATTATTACGTCGTGTTATGGTTTGATTTTTTAGCGATACAAATTACGAAAATATTGATACATTATTTGCCGGCAAAATAGTGATTACAGCAAAATTAAATCATTTATAGTTGTGTTTTGTGTCAATGCAAGTTCAATATGAAATGCGAATCGCTTCATGATTATTGTGTACCGTTTTTGTATGGGATTTAAAGTTTGCATTCGTTTTGAATAGACATATGCTACGACTCTGAATAATTCTTTTCAAACAAATATTATTCAACATTTCCACAGACTCTAAGGCCTATATTAAAGGATTTGTTGCTTGTTTCCGCCCGACATATCAATTTTCAATCTAAATACACTTATTCATAATTAAACGATGCATTCTATATCCATTTACTCGTAGGCCAGGAAAGAGGTCCTCATTCCTGTTATCCGATCGACCCTATTTTAGCACCGACCCGAGTCTAATAGTAAAATCTTAAGTACGAACAGATTTAGGGATGAATCATTCCTCGTATACTCACAAAAGTTATTTAGAAAAAAAAGGAAATAAGTGGTTTTCGACGTAACTACTCTACCATTATCAAAGCATCATAAACATGACTTTTATTGTGTCCTTCTACGATTAAAATACAAAAGAAATTGCGATAAATTCTAGGCTGCCGATTATCGTCTATTTAGCTTGAATATTAATTAGCAACTTTCTGGTTCTGGAAACCAGAGTTCCCAGTCACATAGACTGGTTCCCGTTGACTGTCGACTCACAGAAATAATGATTTGGTGCATCGATTCTATTGTACGTATACCAGACCACCAGTCATCTAGATAATTTTCCACATCATGCATTGACAAAATCGTAATGATAAAAATACATTAATATTTATGTAAACAATATATTTAAGTTAAAGGCATAGGTCTACGTCAATAACTTCCAAATTGACGCAATAACAATTGAAAGTATTAAAACGATTTATTTACCCTTAGTACGCTGATCGGGGGTGACAAACCAGGAAATTTTATTAGACGCCCTTATTTAAGGACGTCTATAGAAAATTGACAAAACAGTAGGGCGTGGCTAACACAATATACCCACGTTTCTAATAGGCAAAACAAATATCACGACAATAGACACTTGCAAGGTTACAATACAACTATAGATGCATTTATTTATTCAAAGGATTAAAGGACAATTATAAATGGTGCCAAAAGATGTCAGTATATTATAAAACAGGCGAAAATGTAACGAAATAAATCACACTACGAAAGCGACACACCAACTTTTCACTTCACGATATTTTAGGCTTTTAAAACACTCTAAAATGCATATCATTTCTACATTAATCATACGTTATTTTGCAAATTGCCAACAGTTATAGGTTACTCACCAGTGTTTTTCTTCTTTGTTTGGGTCCGGTAAACGGACCCTTCCCAATCGAAAATAAAGACATTTCCCCCAAAGTCCCAACCTAATAAAATCCCGATTGGCCGAGGTTATAAAACTTGAGATTAATCTCCACGCTCTAATCTCATATCATGTCTTTTAAAATGTTCGCATTTAATTATGATTAGATAATAATGATATTATTGATTCGTTATTTTGTTATCATAATTTACTATAACATAAATGTTCTATATCTTTTCAACCGTAATATTGTGTGAACGGAACATTTAAACTCGCAGACTGTGCTCAAGTTTTTAACCTCGGGACCAGATTTTACGGTGATTAGAATTAAATAATTTTCACCTACCAAAAAAAAAAGAGAACAGGCCGGAGCATATTCGATGCTGGCTCCCTGAACTGTTGCATACCTAATATAAACGTCTCTGGTAATGGGTTATAGTATGTACCATTACATTCAAACGTAAGATTTCATATCATTTAGTAAACTTTTGTACCGGTTGAATTGGTAAGTATATTTCTTGTGTGTTTTCCAAAATCTTGTAAACGTGCATTTATTCTTTCAATTTTTTTTATTATTTTTATTAAATCAAATACTTCATTTGATACTAGATTCTGCAACGAATATTTGCAGCTTTCCTTAGCGATCGAAATACCGCAGAAACAGGCACCCGTTCATGTTTAATTGGCACTCGCTTGGCCCTGGAAACGGATACAATACCGTATAAGTGGATTTTAGACGTTCACATTGATGTAGTATCGGTTAGCCCCCCTCATTAAATTACGCCATTTGTAATTGCTGTTTTCACGTTGAAAATAATCAACGATGAGTCGCAATGTGTTTGACAAACAGAAGAAAGCGTGCTTATCATCTGTTGATTTAAGCAGGAAGGGATCCATTGATTCCCCTATTCTGGATTTAGTGGCTTTTATCAACGAACAAACGAACATGTTTACAACTAGCTCCTGCTCTGGAAGATTGATTGTGGTTGATAACGTAAGTTTTCAAAAATTAACTAATTGAAATCAAGCACTGTCTATGATTGGACTTTTACAAATGTAAAATGATTGAAGTCAAATCTCATGTTAGATGTGCAATTTTTAAGAAATGTTAGTGTGGGTGAAAGCTGTTTTAATATTTTGTTACATTTTTAATTGTTGGATTCAGACTTTCGCATTCATACATTATTAAAATGTCACATTTCCAAGTTTGTGTTGACTTATGTTTCTTTAAAATTCTATTTTGTTGGACTTCACATTAGATAGCAATAAATAATTAATTTTTGCCACCCCATATCCAATCTATCTAAGAATATACAAGATTCATGCTGTAAATATTTGTAGATGGAGCCTTAACTTGAATTTCTGCAATTAATTGTTCTTAATATGTGGAAAGTATTTGAATGTAGTCAAATTAATCATCAACACAGATTATCCAAGACATATATTACTCAATACTATCCTGTCAAATTTATGATTCATGCCTGTCCTTGTTTACAATATTAATAACTATTTCCTATTTGTTTCAGGAAGTTGATGGTACCATTAGAAAACAAGGTTGTAAATGGATCTTGACCTCCCATGACTGTATAACTCTGCAACAACTTGTAAGTAACACAGTTAGTATGAGCTTTGTACCATATAATTCCAAAGTTCTTTCCCTACTTAAAATCACTCTGTAAATGAGAAAATCACTTAGTATGAATGCTGTGATATTCCTTCAAATTATAGCCATTATTTCCAGAAATCAGTCTAAATTAATGTTACTTTTCAATTTCAGAAAGAGAAAGTTGGTGATATTGAAGGAAATGCTGTCTTTAAATATGAACCTTTTGTTATGCACATTCAATGTAGAACTTTAGAAGATGCACAAGCTATTGTGAGTTATAACAATATTATTTATTGGGAGCATGAAGTGATTATGTTATCTGTTTTAATGGTCCAGGGATTTCCCTGATGCAGGCTTCTTGTGTCCCTGACACAATATTCAGCTGAGGGACTCGCATTGAGAGTGACCACTGCATCCTCTGGACCCTTTCCAACTCTGAATTTGCCCTTGGCATTTTCTGTGTGGGACCCCCATAAATACCAAGGGACCCCTAAAATGTTGGAGATGGGAGTTCAGGGGATCCTTGCGTGAAAAATCTTAGGGAAAACCCTGATGACTTTTTTATTTTATTTCCAGTGAGCAAAATTCACAAGTATAAAAAACAAGTATTTTCTACCTGCAAATTGTTAATTCATACATCTTTGCAGTTACAATTTTTTAACAACTGCATTAAGAATTTAAGGTCATTAACTTAACAAATATTTACACAGATGCTCTTGAGGACATAACTCATCTAATTCATGATTTCTGTCATGAGTGCCTATATTTACTCCTTACACATAATCTTGAACACATATTTGCATGTGATAAATAATAAACTCATTGTAAGATTAGTATTAAAAAAGCCTCCTCAATTTTATAGGTCTAAATTTCTTGTATATAATTAGAATTTACATGATGTATTATCATTGTGGTAGTTTGAGCAACCACCAAATATTTTTTGCTTCAAATTATTTTAGTTGAGTAATGCAGTGGGATCAGGCTACAGAAATTCTGGTATCAGTGTTGGGAACAAAGGAAAGTTTATAACAGTATGTTAACAGCTATATCATCTTATTATAATTTTTACGCAAGAAAATCAAAACTGCAATCATTATATTATATAATAACATATTGGCCTGAATATGGGGAGCTTTAGTTTTGAAATTGTATATTTAATTGTAATTAGCTATTTTTAATAATACTTTGATTGTGTGTCCCTTAAAATAGAGTGACAATAACAACCTTTGAAATTAGTACACATGTACTAAGTAATGCTTATAAACTTTCATTGTGCTTTTATATTTCATACTACAGTTACTGATTGTATGTAGTTTTAACACCTGGTACATTGTGTGATTCATAATATATAGCTCTATTACAGGCAATCAGAAGTACTCATTCATTAGAAGTTCCTCTGACTTGCTGTGGAAAACTTTTAGTTTCAGATGAGGTGATCTTATGATTTCTGACTTTCAACACCTTTGTGAAGTTCTTAGGTATAGGGTTGTGTTTTGGAAAGAAAGATGAATTCACTTTTTGATCGGATTTAATGCCATTTTTCAACAATTTTTCACTTAAATATAGTGACCGGTTCACCTGACCAGTTTTCCTGGACTGTATACTAACCAGTACTAACTAACCCTTCCACAAGGAGCCAGCAACTTCTCCACATATGGAGAAAAATCCACATTTTTTGTCAAATTTTCATACAAGGGTATGACCTGCCATGACCAGGATTTTTACTAACAAACTACTAAAAGTCAGTTTTACAAAAAAGAATACTTCGAAGACATTAGTGTTCTCTGTTGTGGATGTTTTAATAAGTAAATTATTTTGGCAGTATATAAAATCACTAATCATTTTATAACTAGTATGAATGATGAGTGCTATTTAATAGTATTTATGGAGTAAGAAATTCTGTTGAATTCTTGTTGAATCTGGTAAAACTTGATGTTGTTTAAAGCTTCTTACCCTTGTAGAATTATTATATATATTATATATACATATATACTGACAAAGTATTATTTATTACTAATGCTTTCAGTACTTGGAGTTCATTGTTAAAACAGCCAATGCTAAAATGAAAGAGAATTTGGAAAGAATCAACAGGTATATATTTTATCATATTTCTATAGCTGCCCCTAAAATAAAGTACTGCTTCAGTTGCTTATCATTTATGTCTGAATTACCTGTACACCTTTTGCTTGAATTACTGTATTTATATCAGACATACTGTATTTATGTCAGACATACTGACTACTGTATTTATGTCAGACATACTGTATTTATGTCTGACATACTTGTTGTTTAAGGTATTATTTCTTGGTTGTATTTTCTTTCAATTATAACAACATACAGTAACATTGGAAAGTTTTAGTATAAACTGTCTCAATAACCAAGTTATTTCTGCTTTGTAAAGTACATGTATACAGTGCATCATTTACGTAATGAACGTACCTCTGTTTTTTTTCTGTGACTTGAATCACCATCTACATCGTTAAGTGTGGCTTGAACCTTAAGTTTACATCCAGCACATGGTTTATTTAACTAAATTTGCTCTAGAGTTTCAACTGTTAACGCTTTGTCTCATAATACAGCATTTCCCAGCATCTGAAGCAGACAACTTTTGAAAACATTATAGGGAAAAGAATTCATCACTTTCAAAGAGTAATGACTTCTTTTGTCACAATGTCTTCCACTCTGTCAGAGAGAAATAACTCAATTTTCTTAAATGAATTGATTTCGTTTAGTATATTTGCTTTGAAGTTGGAACAAAGTATGCTGATGAGGGAAAGGGTTAAAACTTAGATGACTGTTTTTAGTTAGTTTTTTTATTGTTCACAGTTGAATTATTTGAATTATTATACATCAATGTATCAGTATTTGAATCATTTCTTACTGATATAGATCTGGAAATTGTTGTAAACAGATAATAGAATTAGATCATAGTTAATGATTGATTACTTATTTAGGAATTCTAGAATGATACATGTAATTTATTGTTATAGCCTTTACAAATGATTATTACAAAGGATAATTTGTGTATTGATCATTTCAGATTATTTTCAAGTTTGAAATTATCATTGGAACAAAAAAAGCCTGAAGAGAAGAAAAGCAAAAAGAGAAAGGAACGCCCTGCTGAAATGAAGACAGAAAGCAAAGACAGACACTTAAATGAAAACGATAAACAATGTTGTGATGAAAAAACTGTGGAATTAATTGATTCATTTGAAGATTTGACTCAGTGTTCAATTTTTGCAGATGATATGGATACTTGATGCTGGATACCCTGTAAATTATATGATGTCTAGTATATGATGTCAAATATATGATGTGGAAGTCAAAATGTTTTGTTTTTTTCTTGGTATGCTTTATCGTTAGCGACAAATATTAAAACTCCTGTGTCTAGCTGGTCTGCTCATTTGTTAGAATACAAAAGTTATCATGTTAAGAATTCAAGATCTGGGCAAAATACCTGCTTCTCAATATTTAATATTCCTTATTGATGACAATATGAACAAATTGTATCTTTTGTCATTTACCTTCCATGTTTGATAACAAATCAAGTAAAGTTGAGTGTTACTTTCAGTAAGTGATAAACAGGCTTTTACAGGTAGGCACATAGCCTGTCTGGTTAATAGCCTGTCTGATTAGGTAAGCTGTCTGTCGTACAAAACTTACGTACAGCATTTTACCGAAGAAAAAACAACAGTGTTTATGTTTTATGTGACTTATTGTCACTGGGGGTTAATGCCATTTTTCAGTTATATACGGTGACCGGTTCACCTAACCAGTTTTCCTGGACTGTATACTAACCAGTACTAACTTACCCTTCCAAAAGGAGCTGGCAACTTCTCTATGTATGAAAGAAAATAAAAAAATATCTGCATGTTACAAGTCTAGCCCTCTAACCACTGGACCACGACTGCGGCCACTACATAGTTTATTAATGACCTAATATATTTCATAATTATAGAAGAACAATTAAAGGTGCCTCAATAAACAAGTAATGCATACATGTCCTTGTTGTTTTTTTCATTTAGCAACACATGCTATTAAACCTGAGAAAAAATATTATTAGATATTTCACTAAATTGATGTAAGTATAAACACATACATTAATCGTGGTTGCCATATATAACTGAAAAATTGTTGAAAAACAGCATTGAACCCAGTCAAAAACAGTACAGGTGTGGTTTGGGTCTAGACTGGTCAGGAGGGGTTCTGAATGATGTACAGTCATCTATAAGTGCATCTGCTAAATTTTCAATGTAGTCTTGCCGGTCAAAATAATGTACATGCACCATACATCTTTGGGTCTTGAGGAATGGAAATGTTCGAAAATCTTTGTCGTCCAAGCTATGGTATATGTATATATACTTTCATGATCAGGTGCATACCTGTCTTTACGCAAGTACCCAACTGAATTCACATATTTTTTTCCAAAAATAAAAAAGTAGAAAAATAATATGTAGTATAAATTATAATAGGAAGGTAATATGGCTTCAATAAGAAACTAATTAAAGTCTAACTTAGCCTGGATACGGGCTTGAAGATACCGTTTATTTTTTCACAACATATACGGAAGGTATATATTCGTTCTCAAGTTAGATGGTTCAAACAATAACATTCATATTTTTCTTATTTTTTTTTAAAAAATGTGTAGACATATTTTTTATTGCCAACGTGTAGCTACGTGACCGTCGACGTTAATTTCATTATTAATTTTATGTACTCAGTAAAGATATACTTGTGCATGCTGAATCAGTATTAATTTAAACAATATAAGCCTGCAAGTATACAAATGTAAGTGCAAAAAAAGATTATCTTCTGAACAATGAGGATATGAAAGTGTTATCTGAGGTTATCTCTGGGTTGAAAATGTTTAATCATTTTAGTGATATCATCGAACAGGAACAAGGTGTCATTATTATCAGAGTGGCTGGTAGCTGCGTTATTGTCCAATCTTCCTGTTAAAAGAGAACGTAATGAACGTAATGAACGTATTTGACTGTTAAAGATGGGGACTTTAAGTTTGTGGTACTTTCTTACTGTTTCTTTATTAATATACAACGTGCAGGCTCAAGGTAAGACACTGTTTATATTCTATATTTTATCAGATAACTCAATGTAAAGAGGTTGGAGGCAGATAGCACTGTTTAATAACTAAGAAAACTTTGACGCTGACCCCATATAGTAATAGTAATAATACGGGCCGATAATAAAACCATTTCTGGACGAAATATCGGTCTTAATATTTACGTGGTTTCCTGACCAAAGTAAAACATTACAAAACTAAATATGAAATAAGTAATATTAATGTGACCGTCACGTGAGGTTTGGATGTACATACTAATGCATAATCGGTGCGAGACACGAGCTTTTGAAATCGGTCGTGAAAAATATTTTTACTCTGCTGTTCACGAAATGCGAAAAATGCCACGTTTTTGCTTGTCGATGGTAATTTTAATTGTCATGAACGTGCTTTATGAGGTTATGAAGTCACCCTGACAGCATATATTATTTTAATAATACAGAAAACCTGTGAATAAAGGCCACCCTTCGGAAAGACAAAATGTGGCTTTATTGAGAGATTGCCTTTATTCGGAGGTCAGTTTGATTAAAAGACAAGGCGGTCTTTATTAGGAGGTGACCGAAAACACAGGTTTGACTGTAATTTAAACAATTCACATGACACAAAAAATCTGTGACGGTCAACCCAGAGTAAAAGATCACTTTTTAATAATGACCACTGGTAAACAACGGTAAGTGTTAAATATTATTCATATTAATGACAGGCCAAAAAACCTCCGCATAACTACCACTTTTACATAATAACCATGTCTTCTTCCTTCCTTCGCTGGCCTTTTTTCACGGGTTTGTTTGTATGCATTTAAGTAACTACTTTTCAAAGGTCAGGCACGTCTGGTTGGAGGTCGTACACCATCTGAGGGCAGGCTTGAAGTGACGCGGGATGGTGGCGAAACATGGGGAACTGTCTGTGATGACAAGTTTGACGTTCATGCTGCTCAAGTTGTGTGTAATATGCTGGGATTTACAAACACGGAGTGAGTTCCAATTTCTTTTTAAGACAAATATGTAGGTTAATTAAAAAGCTTTCTGACAACGGCCGTGGTCCAGTGGTAGTGCGCTGAACTTGTAGCCTGGAGATCCGGGTTCGAATTTCGGTCGCGGCAGGTCATACCCTTCTTTGAAAATTCGACAAAAATGTCGATTTTCCTCCATATGTGAAGAAGTTGCCAGCTCCTTATGGAAGGGTAAGTTAGTACTGGTTAGTATATAGTCCAGGAAAACTGGTTAAGTGAACAGGTCGCCGTATATAACTGAAAAAAACTGTTGAAAAACGGCGTTAAACCCCAGTGACAATAAATCACACAAAACAATAAAAGGCTATCTATAAATTTCATTCGTAGTTGTCAGATAACCAGCTTTTATTTAAAAGCTCGTAGAATAAAGCTAGAAGTTTAAATTATAGACCAATACGAAAATTTATGGATTTATATTTTTCAATCGAGTACTTCAAACATTAGATGGTAACGTCAATCTCGGCCGTATAAGCGATCCAATTCATAGGCCTACAGATATTTTAGCTGAGATAGTGATGTTAATATTTGAAAATATCGCCATCCAATAAAAAGTAAAAATGGTTGTCCTAGCCAAGATCTGTCTATGATACGAATATCAGGAGTGGAAGATTGTTGAGTACCTGACTATGCTTTAGAACATATTATTGATAAGCATAACAAAGTTTTTCTGTTTACCTGGCTGACTCTACTTTTTCTGCCGACCCCTGACCCTTTTTCGACTTCGGTGTATTTCTGTCCTGCCGACATTTCATATAATGTGCTACATGTATTTTTCTGGACAAAAACATGTTTGATGAAAAGTTCTGGGGAATTAGCAACACTACATTTATTGGAATGTTCACCGAAACCAGACTTTGTTTTTTTGGTCTTACTCGCCAACTTGATCTCACCCTAAAATGCTATTTTCAACATCACATTTTTTCCTCAAACACTGACTTCCTCATTCATTTGTTGACGTTATCATAAATAAAACGATATAATCACGAGGAGATATTTTTGCGTTAAAGATTATAAAGCCCGGTGAAAGTTTACCCAAATTCGTGAAGAATAATAACATTGTTCATGGTAAAACTTTGCGTTTTAGTCATAAGGCGTAAAAAAGATCCTGGCCCGAGGTTATAAAACTTGAAAACAGTCTCAAGAACCTGGGTCAAATCCCATATTTTGTCCTTCAAAGTTCCTAAATTAATTATTATCAAACAATGAATATTTCAATCCTACTTTATTCAGTCAGCTAAAATGATCTGAAAATGAATTTTGTCATTAAACTGCAATATCTTTCATACCAGAATGCTTCACCATAGGCTAAAATTTGTTGACATTTATATATGTATTTATGAAAATATCATATTTCATAATAGAAAAAAAACCCTTTGATTGGGCAATTTTAGAGGGGACGTACGCTGGGTCGCCCCCCCCCCTGGATCCGCCTATGTTCACTTATGAAACTGAGATTTGAGCTTGGAGTCTGATCTTAAATTTTATGACCTTGGATCCTGGTTTCTGCTAACCCGACTAAGCTGAGCTGGGGCAAGAAGGAAAGCTTTTTTGATATCCTGCAGTCCAGTTTTACATATTGGACAGCTTTCGACACCTAAATATCTACCACATACATTCGTACATCAAAACAAATTATTTGAAAACTGAGACTTATATCAGTTCTTGTGAATGAGTTAAGACGACGCACCGTTTTCACGGCGTTCTCGTGGAAAAAAGTCCCCAACGCTTGCTGGTCACGTGACTTCGAAGAGCGCGAACGCTTGGGGAATTTCGTGAAGCACGTGAATTGGTCTTTTCTACAATGTGAGGACGATCGACAAGGTCGTGGCACACCTGGCAAGCTTTATTGTTACATGTAATGTGTACAAAACTGTTAATTGTACGGGAAAATTATTCGAAAGTAAGTTACTTGAGCACGGAAATTACCTAAGTGTTTTTATACTGGTGTACTGCTGAATTCAGAATTTATTGTATATTTTACGTCACACAACATTTTTATCAGCTTGGATCAATATACATGTATGATAAGACATTTTAGGCTATTTTTGTTAGCGTTTGAAAGAGCCAAAAAGTTTTAAACACCGCGTAGATGTAAATACCAGGTGCCCTCCTGAAACGGCACTTTTGTCAAAACTGATTAGTGTTTTTTTATTAGACTTGACTGTATTATGACATTTCTTTCTGTTTGTTGTATACGATGGTCACATGGTCTAACAATGTTACCATCTGATGGAATAGTCTGTATTGGTCACAACCAGAGTTTATATATCCGGATAAAGTACAGAAGAATAAAAGACTTGTTCTCAATCAGAAAACACTTGCCTATGATATTTTCTTTGTTCATACAGTACATATTCTGTCAAACAAAAATATGTATAATATATTAAGAAACAGTTTCAGATATTCATAAATGAAACTGTAAGACAGCAAGACATTTTTTCCAGGCTTAGAGATTCACTCTTAAGCAGGGATTCTACATTACATGTAATGTAAGAGTACCCCTCTAAGAGAGTATAAAACAAACCATCCACAGACCTTGTTTATTAGGTTTGTGGTTACACAATATTACACCCTAGTGCGCAAACAATTACAGTTGGCAAATATTATTCAAAGTGGCAAAGAGAGTGTTATTAAAGTGCTTTTCTATTTTCATGATTATACTTTTTTGTCAGCATAATTTGAGTCTGCGTCAGTGCATGCTTGATTATTATTTGTCCTTTATTTATGGATATCAACTGTGTGTGAATGACCCCTCAGGCATGATAAAAACAATTATGTACAATATAAGTATCACGAAGCTAATTACTGAGCACCTTTCAGACCCTGCTACCCCAAGTATGATAATCTACCTTTATTTTATAGTTTGCAATTATTTCTATTTCATTAGATATGCTAGCGTAGAAGTGTTAGACAAATATGGTTCGGGTTCTGGACAAATACTAATAGATGAAACTGTATGCTTGGGTAACGAATCAAGCATTTTTCTATGCAACCACACAGTAGCAAATGACTGTGACCACACTGAAGATGTTTGTGTATCTTGTCGTAAGTATTTACATGCTAACATGTCATTTTCAGTATTGAAACCTTTAGTGTCTGTATGAAATACTGCTTTTATATGTATACATTCAAAAGTATTTAAAATAGGTTGTGATGCTTTTTTAACGTCACTCGACTCCATTTGACAACAAAAGTTCTTGAGAATTAAATCTTAGGAAATGTCAATTTATAATCTAACGTAGATGTTTTGATGAAGATAGCGTATGTACAGTTAAATTCAAATGTAATTGTAGCAAATCTTTTTCTCTGGGGTTGAATGTTTCACCTACATCCAGGGTCATAGGCGACAGGTGAACTCCTGGGTAGAGCCACCAATCTTCCATAAGCTAGCTTCCTCACATGTGAAATTTGGTGGGATTCGAACTCACAGCAGTGAGGGGTTGGTGACTACTGGTCAGGGACCATAACCACTCAGCAACCGGGGCCCCACACAGCAAATCATTTTCATTGGACTAATGCCATAGATATGATTTTTTCTAAATAACTGATAACCTTGATAAAGTCTAATATGTGTTGAGAGTATTTGAAAACAGTATTTAAATTCTTGAAACAATTTAATTTTTTTATAATAATTATTTGTATCCTATGAAAAAAGTTTCAATATTTTTTTGTAAAATAAAACCTGAATGTGGAATCTGGCCCCATTAATACATGTCTGTTTTCAGGGACTCCAATCAGGTTGCATGGTCCCAAAAAACATCAGGGACGTGTTGAAATTCAGAACCTCAATGGTACTTGGAGCACTTTGTGTTATGATGCCGTAGATGAAAATGTGGGAAAAGTAATGTGTCGGATGTTGGCTCTTAGTACAGGGTAAATCATCCACATTCTATTTATTGATCTGTCAATTTTCAGCTTCTTTTTATGTCTTTATTTTTATTTCGTCTTCATCCACTTTGTCCAAGACATAATTCTGAACTCGTTCATATTTTGTTTTTGAACTTAGAACATGATTATTGTTGATCATTTAAAGTGGTGTCTACTCCACAAAACTGACCATGACCTTGAGGTTCAAGGTCCTACAACTCTTGATTCCCATTTTTTTGCATCTCTCTACTTGATAATCACTTATTGAAGAGGATATTGAAGTATGGATTTTTGTTTTAAAAAATTGTTTATGTAATTACAGTGTTCCCTCTGAAGAGCAACACTTGTCAGAGTCGTAAAAGTGTTGTTCTTTGGAGGGAGTTGTTGTTCAGAGGGAATTGATACGTTCACAACAGGTGTTTTTTATTATGTGTATGTGTGCTTTTCATTGTTGTTTCTTGGAGAAAACCAGTCTTTGGAGGTGATGTTATGTGAGGGAGCACTGTAGTATTATACAATATTGTTCCTCATAGGAATGTGAAAGTGTCACATGTTACATCTGATGCAAGTTCTATCATTGAGAAACAATGGCAGTGTGATGGACATGAATCAGACCTCCAGAACTGTACAGAATTATCTACCAATTCTTGTTCATCCAGCAAAGTCGCAGTCTTGGAATGTAGTGAGTTTACTTATACTAAGTGTTAATTATCAAGGTTACTCTGTGGATAATGAGTATGTATTTTCATCTCTGTATCATTGTGGTGTTGTACCATCTACAATCTTGGACATAGGACAGTATTATATACTCTCTGTGGTAAGGACTTCTTCAGGTTCCAACCTCCAAACGAGTAGCTTCCATGCATTTGTTGTTGTACCTTATTCCAGAGATCCTAGCATTTTACTTGTTTGCGATTAAATTAAAAAAAAAAGTGGCACACATATATGTATAAAAAGAAATGGCTTACAAAACTACAATAGTTGATAATGCTGGCTGCACCACATTCTGTGCATTTTACATTGGAATCCATCAAACTACCTTGACTATTACAACATGTGCAGCGTTCAGTCTAGAGCGTACCATTGGCGTGTTGGCCCCCATTTTTTCAAAAGGCCCCCTGTTGAAAAGCTTGTGGACCAGAAAGCCCCCCCCCCCTTGAAGTTCATTCTAGATTGAACACAGCGATATGCTGGCCTTGTGCTGTTGACATCCATACTGAATAATGGTAGGGTCTAAACTAGTCAGTAAAACTTGTCCCTCATATTCCACAGTATCAATGTCAAGGTATGTTGATGCGTAACGTTCTTTGTTGATTATGATATCCGCAGATACCTTGGTTCGACTTCAGTCAGGTCCGAACAACCAGTCTGGTCGTGTAGAAGTTTTCCATCAAGGTCATTGGGGAACATTGTGTGATGACTCATTTGATGACCATGCTGCATCTGTTGTTTGTAGAATGTTAGATTTTAATCCAAGGTATCATGGTTTTCTTTTTTAGTATCAGTAAAGTTGATAAAACAACAAGAAAGTACTATTGATATAAGTCCACCCTCTAAGCTGAATAAATAGAGTGTCAGGTCTTCATGTTTATTAAGAAAAGCCAGGTACATTGTACTTGTAATGGATTCAATAGATGGGGTTTTATTTGGGAAAAAATATTATAATATTAAAAACGATACTTTCCAGGCAGGCTGTAGCTCTGAGGGGGTCAGAATTTGGTGAAGGAACTGGTAAAATAGTTATAGATGAGTTGAAATGCACAGGGGAGGAAGATGATATATCAGATTGTAAATCAAATACCTGGGGAGCTGAAAATAACTGCCATCATTCAGAGGATGCTGCTGTGGAATGTGGTAAGAGTTGATAATAATTTTAAGTTGTTTATTTCTGAAGTGTCTAGTCTCCTAGTTAATTATGATTTATTTTTTAAACTCAGAAACTCCCTCTTTTTGACGGCACAGCAGTGATTGATTTTGCAAATTTGAGACAGGGTCTGTTTACCAGACCCAAACAAAGACGGAAAAATCACTGTACAGTGAAATTGTTTTAATTTACTTGGAGCATGTTTTGATCACATGGCAAACAGGATACAGCACAAGACCTGTAAATTAAATCGACTTACTGATCTACAGATCATAGGTTTTGTGATAAGTGGAGCTAATGTTAAGATCTGTATAATTTCAGCAATACATGGTTACAGTGAACTCAGACATCATGAAATATTTTTTTCTCAATTCTACCCTTCTTTATTTTGTTGTTGTGGGTAAAATGAAGTAATTTCAGGTCCTTTGAATTTAATATAGCTGTGTTTTAAGTAAAATCAGATTGCATCAAGAATTTCAATATTGTGTTCATTAATTGCTGAGGTCTTCATATAGAAGCAGAAATAAATCTGTAAGCGCGGCCATGGTCCAATGGTTAGTGCGCCGGACATGTAACCTGGAGATCGGGGTTCGAATCCTGGTCACACAGGTACTACTATTAAAATTTGACAAAAATGTTGATTTTCCTCCATATGTGAAGAAGTTGCCGGCTTGTGGAAGGGTAAGTTTGTACTGGTTAGTATACAGTTTAGGAAAACTGGTTAGGTGAACTGGTTGCCGTATATAATTGAAAAATTGTTGAAAAACGGCGTTAAACCCGAGTGTCAATAAGTTACACAAAAACAAATAAATCTGTAGCATTAAGCAAATATATGATCATGTTATTGTTATATTGGCATTTAGCTGAACTACATTTTGATGCTCCTACTATTGTTTAACTACATATTTATGTAATTCTACATAATGTGATTTTTTGTCATAAATCTGGGAGTGAACCCCTTTATTAAACAGTTTCTCACCATAAAGATCAGCAAATTATAAACATGCAATAAAACTGATGTAAGCATACTACTTGATTATTTATTTATCTTTTGTAATTTATAAAACTAGTCAGCATATATCCTTCCTCATTTTTGTTGATCTGATAATGTACATTAAATATTATTGGCTACCTGTGGAGGTCACTCTTTTGTACAGTATGATTAGCTGATGTAACACTGAGTTTGGATGCATATCTTCAAGCATTTGTTGATGATCTGTCAAAAAATGTGGGGCCTTCATAAACAGTTTAATTAGTTGGACTTTACTTATCCAGGAAGTTTTGTTAGTCAAGTGTTGCAATAATTGATAACAAGTATTAAATAGTGATATAGTGCTGATTTATCTCTGTTTAAGTGGTAAGTCACTGATATTGAATACCTGTGTGTACATTACAAAAATTTCTTAACTGATGGAAACATAGATATATATATACTGCAAATTCATTAAATGTGAACAACAGCCAGACCTGAAATGCACATTTATTGATATAGACCAAATTAACCTCTGAATTTATGTCAACTTTGCTCAGAGACTAAAATTCCTAATTTCAATTTGGTGGTCATTTTTCATTGGTTTTATTGTTAATTTCATATGTTTTAATACTAAATAGCGATAGTACATTCAATTATCAATTGATATTCCATATATTTCTGCCTATGATTAGCACATTGTTTTTTTTAAATATGCACTTTTACGTAGGGAATATTTTCAACAATTTGAATTAATATTAAACTAACGAATTAAGTGAAAGAGAATAGGATGGTTTTAGTTATTTTATTTTATAGGTACATTGATAAGATTGTCAAACGGGCCTTTGAAATGGTCGGGACTTCTTGAGATAAAATCTAACGGATTATGGTCGGCTGTCTGTGATTCTATGTTTAATGACCAGGATGCATCTGTAGTGTGTAGAATGCTTGGATACCATGGAGGGTTTGCTTTTTTTTTTTAAATATTTTTAAGTAGACACAGAGAGATATGTATCATTCTGAATTATACAAAGTCTGTTAGTAGGGCTCGACCGATCCACTTGTCCATTCATTATTACAAGTAGAAATTGACTTGGGATGAGTTGAAATTACCGTAGAACTAGTTAAATTTCTTAGCTGATTGTCCTGCAGGAAGAGTAGCCTGGAAAAATTGTGTCATGCTGTGATAAGTCATTTGTTTATCAGGAAGCAGTTTGCATTGCCATATATTTGATAAGCTGATAACATGAATACCTCATCACCTCTTAATAAATCTAATCAATTTATTGTATATGTCTCAAACATTATGATATGAAAATATAAAAAATGTCATGCGATTTTTTAATGATGTTAAGTCACCGATATTTTGTATAGTAGTTAAATTTAATTTATCTAGTACTCCAAAGGCACATGCAGGGGCATACTACGGTGAAGGAACAGGGCCACATTTTGACTACAGTAGGAGTTGCTATGGAAATGAGACAGATGTAATTGATTGCCCAAAAATAACCACAGCAACTTATTGTAACCATAGTGATGATGTTGGTGTTAATTGCTGTGAGTCTGATTTTAAATTTTAATTCGACAACACCCGATTATATTAACATTGCTAACCCTTTGCCTCATAAGCATATTTTAGACTCTTCCAAATTCAAAGCAAATATACAAAACATCAATTTATGTAAGAAAATTGGGTTAATTCTCTCTGACGGAGTGGAAAATATTGTGGCAAAAGAAACTGTTACTCATTATAAGCAATGGCTTCTTTAGCCACAATGTTTTCAAAAGTCATCAGCTTCAGATGCAGGAAAATGCAGTATAATGAGTGAAAGGGTTAAATTTAACCACTTAGTTAAATTTGAGGTTAGATTTTTGGTTAGTGTTTGGTAAAGTAATATGACAACAGTGGGGGGTTCTAATTTAGCTGAGTAGGTCCAATAACTGTGTTGTTTTAACATGGGGTGCAGTTTTTCATTTGTTTAATGGAAGACCAGGGTACCAATAAAACAAGACATATACCGGATTCTTTCTATTAATCTATTCAGCATAAGTCAATCAACTTTCCAACATACTGAAAATACAACAGAATAACAATATTACAAAATAGGCATTTTAAAGGAATATTGTCAAACATATGTACATTTACTTAAAAAGAACACAAATAATTAATGACATTGAAATACATCATCTTAGATATAATTTACAAATACAGATATCTAGTGGTGCAATACTAAATAATATTTTTACTAAATTACGCAAACATTGTACAAAATACAACTATACACGCATTATACAAATATCTTACCATTGGTGGAATGAATGTTAAGCTATCCCTCTTCCCGCTCTTTCGTGAATAGTTAAAGTTACTGCTTAGAAATAGAAGAGTGAATTGTTTATTCCAGAGTAATTCCTGTCAAATGTCATAATTAATGTTATCAGAGAATGTTATAGTTAAAGAGAGATAGTTCCAGAGTTCAAGATACAGTTGCCATTAGTGTTGCAACATCGGTTGAAAACCATAATCGATTATCAGTTGGAATCGGTTGGTACATCCGATGCGATTTTCCAATTATGTAATCGGTTCTCATGTTGTGGTGTAACATAAGTAGACCACAAGTGTTTGATTCTATTTATGCTTCCTTTGGTTCTTAGCCATCCTCTGCTTTATGCTAGTTGGCATGTTAACAAATAAGAATGGGGAATGGAGTGTGTTATCCATATGAAACATTAACCAGGTTCTATTAACATCAATTAACCTGAGGGATGGTCAATTTTTTTCGCCTTGATCTACAATGCGCCATCTTTTTTTAAACAACGTGAGTGATTTCCCTTGAATGCGTGTTTAGTTTGCGGCACCAGTAGTTAGTTTACGGCGCCTAAATGATACAGACCGATAATCGATTAGGTAAAACTACAATCAATCGTCGGAATCGGCAGAGGTTTTCACGTCGCTAATCGATAGTATCTGATTATCGTTTCATCACTAGTTACCATTATAAACTTGTCCATTACAATACATTCCAAATTATACAAAATGTACAATAACAATAATAATCAATAGTTCAGTGTACTTAATTAATATAAATACATACAGATAATGAAGTGTAACACTTACATACAAAGTTCTAAATTTCCTTCACAACTCAATCACTACACAATACAGGTATTTGACAATTTCACAAAGACTGCCCAAGACTAGTATATTTCCCACCAAAACCACTGATCATGAAATGACTGATGACCCATCACATAAGTTCACAAGTAAGTAATTATGATACAATGTATACATTTACCAGTGCTATACTTATATAAAAGGGAGTAAGTAACATAGTAATATAAGTAACAGATAAAATACAATACACAAAGGGAAACAATTACTACACCCTATTACAGTAATTACATGGAACATGGGTTAACCTCAGCCAAATATGATTGCTGGTTTAAATCAGCCAAAGTGTCTAATATTGGTAAGGAAGTCATCAAGATCCTCAGTTTGTCTGTTTACCCACCTGCACCCGATGGTATGAATATACTGAGTAAAATTAGATAAATTTGGCCAGCAATTATTTCTAGTTAGATTGAACCCTAGTGTCAGATGTTTGTAAAAAAGTGATCATGATCCCCAGTTTGTCTGTTTACTGGTCTGAATTGTTGAGGTTGTCCAGCATTTGGTATAACAAAGGCAGTCATCTTGTTTCTGGTTAACTTGTGGTTAACATCCTAACATCAAATTTAACCCAAAAGTTAAACAAATGTTTATACAATTGGATGCTGATGAAATAGTTTTACTTAGTTGTGCAAGTTCAAACTATTTGCATTGTCTTTGCATGTCTCTCAGTCTGTCTAAACTGTTCTGGAATGAAAGTATTCCAATGATTGACTGCAATTTTCAGATTTAGTGAAATATTATGGCTAACATTATACAACACAATCACTGACAGTAAAAAGTCATTCTCATGTGATTATGATAATCGTGTTAAGCAGTTGACTCTATTCTTTGAATATTATTTGTTGTAAGGTCGTATTAATGGGTCACATATAATCTGTTGTCAGATGGTGTTTTGCATTCAATTACAGTTTCTGAAACACCTGTCCGTTTGGTCGGTGGAGTTACTCCTATGTCCGGTAGAGTGGAAGTTTATGACGGAAATAAGGGACTGTGGAAGGGTGTATGCAATGAAAAATACGGATTTACACTGAATGATGCCAAGGTTATCTGTAAAATGATTGGACATCCTAATGAGTAAGTATTATTTAAGTTTGTATATATATGGTAAAACACAGTTATAGTGAACTTAGTGATAATGAATGATTGGATACAGTGAGTACTTAATTTTTCTCGGTTGTATCAAACTTTATTTCATTGTTACGAACATTCTGAAAAATGGTTATGATGAAATAATTATTAGGGTTACCCCAGGAATTCACTATAACTATGTTCTATTGAATGTTATTTTTAAAAAAAAACTTTGAAGAAATTTGAGTAAGAAACACATTCATAAAAAATTCATAAATGATATGATATGTTTAATGTAGAATAAAAACTCTGATAAGTTGCAATCATTCAGTATTCAATAATTTGAAATACCTTGTTAACTCCAATCATTAAGTTGTCCCTGCAAATTTACTAATGTTTATTACAGAACAAATTATATCCTTTAAAATACCCTCCAAAAATAACATTTAATGTGCAATGGGCTTCCGACGGGTTCAGTTTTTCAACTCTTGCCAATTGACCTCATTATTTCTTCATCCACTTTTTTACCTTTCAGCACACTACAATGCACTTATCTGGTTAATGAACCTGATTATCTATTTTGTGTTAAATATTTATCAGGGGCATCCATGGTCAAGTGGTTATGGTCTCTGATTAGTAATCACTAGCCCCTCACCTTGAGTTTGAATCCCATCTTGGACCAAATTTCTACTGTGAAAAAGCTGTCCTGCTAGCTTACAGAAGGTTGATGGTTCTATCCAGGTTAAGCCTTGGGTCTTCTTCCACTGAGAAATTCTCCAAATGACCCTGGCTGTTGGTATGACATTAACCCTTAATGGAATAAGAATAAAATCAATTTCAGAGTCACTGCTACAGAACAATGAAAATCGTAAAGTTCAGGAGGGGAGGCTCATCAAAAAACCAGTGTGACCTATACCATTCTGAGTAACAGTAATAGCAATTACTATTAATAGTCATTACTGTATCATTACGAACATGATTATATGTAATGATAAATCAACATCATTAACATAATCATTCTTTATAATTATAGCAATCCCAGAATTCTTCCTGGTGCCCATTACCACTATGTCATCAGAGGAGAAGGAATTTCACACTTGAACTGTTCTGGGACAGAATTAGACATAAGTGACTGTAGGTCCAGTCTAGACTTGAGGAGTGATATGTGTGATTACCCTGATTATATTGGAATCAATTGTGGTAAGACCTTTGTGGTATATAAGCAAAATATATTCAATTCAATACAATTCAATGCTTTATTGTACAAAAAACCTCAGGCCTATGCACAATTATCAATTTCACAGTAATGTGCAAACATATGTATAGAAGTTACATCTTTCCTCAAAATTGTGTTTTTTCATTGATTAATATGATGAATATCACAACTGCGTATATACGTATTACACTCAGCTCTCAGCACATGCAGCCATATGTACATGACTTGTATTTATCATTCAATCTTTGGAGAAATTACAATTGAATATTCTAAAAAGATTAAATGTCTAGTATTGTTGCAGCTCCTATTACATCTATTCATCTTGTTGATGGACCTTCAAAGCATGCAGGTCGTGTTGAAATCCTCTACAATGAGATATGGGGAGGTGTATGTCAGCATTCATTTATAGACTTCACTTCTGATGTCTACTGCAAAATGGTTCATGAAGACTATGCAAAGTAATTAAATACTTTAATTTTAGCTCACCTGAGCATGTAGCACATTGTGAGCGAAAAAAGGGCCATCATGGCCCTCTTGTTATTTATTTGGTACAGTACCTGGGTGCCTGATAATTAATGTGAAAAGATGAAGTTGGCATCACTAGATATAAAATATTTCGAAGAGTTTGGTATGCGTATTCCATTAACACTATAGCAAATGATTCAGCATAGAGATTTTGCATGTTATTATATCTTTTACAGTCATGTTATTATCACTTATATCTTTTACAGTCATGTTATTATCACTTTGTTTTGGATATTGAAAATTTTCTTCACCTTTGGTTAATGTCAACCAGCTCAAGTTATCATGCAAATGCCTTTCTGACTTTATGAAACTTTAATTAAAGACAGAATTTCCCAGAGATAGAGTAAGAGTTCCACATTATAATCTACATTATGATCTTGTTTTATAGTTAACAATAGTAAGATTCTTCTTTTTTTGTTCATTTATTGTGTATATATGTTACATGCAAAGAGTATATATTAATACATGTTAATACATGTTAATATGTTAATACATATTCGTGTTAAAGCTTATATTTGATTTGAACTCTTCTGAACATTTCTTGATTTGGGGCGTTTGGAGAAGCACATGTCCTCTGTTTAACATTTAGTTGAAGATTTTTCCTCTTACGCTATATATCTTCCACTCCACTATTGATAAATAGAGAAGTTGGGAATTAATTGCAGAGAACAAAGTTAATACACTGATACACAGAATCTAGTGCTACTGATCATGTTAGCAGTATATAATTAAGATATTGTTGAAAATTGGAGAAAACCCAAAGAATTTATTTACATATGCTGTGTAACATAAACAAGACTACAAAAAAGGTTAAATATGATCTAAACAGGGTTCATTTTTAGCTCATCTGTTTCGAAGACAAAAGTGAGTTTTTATGATCGCTGTGTTGTCGTTGTTGTCATAGTTGCGCAAAAACCTTAATGTAGTCCATTACTGAAACACTTCTAGAGATGACAGCGCAACGCTTGGAATACTTGATTGTCATGACACAATGTGGTTGCAAGACAATAGGCATTATTCTGAACACTATAAATTTGGAGTTATGCCCCTTTTTAATGTTGAATTTTTTGTCAAAATTGCTTATTAAATAGAATGATGTAAAATAGACGAGTGTTAGTACCTCTCTATGGAGCTGTAGTTACACACCCAGCTTGATGGTACTAATTATGGGACCATATGCTTTGGACAGGCTGGGGATGAGTGGATGGTGTCCTCAATAGTTGTCCGCTCAAACAGAACTTGTACAATCTTCACCAGAGAATTCAGAAGGGTGAATTTTTGACAGTTAAGCACTCTTGTATTAAATGGAAGTATTTCATGTTTCAGGTCCAGGGTCTTGTATGGATATCCTCAAGAGGCTGATGATATTGTTATTAATGGTCTGAACTGTGAGAGGATTGAAGCAGATATATCTGACTGTAAAGCTGAACCATGGATGTCAGGAACATGTAATAGTGCAAACATAGATGCTGTGGTTTGTGGTTAGTATGAGTTTTTGTTCTCTCAAATCTTAAATGACTTCCAATGTGACCTTTAGCTCAGGTTAACCTCCAATTTGCCTTGATGTCTGGCTTCCAGGGTGACCTTTGTATGACCATCTGTGTGAACTCTAATTTCACTTTCAATATGAATTCCTGACAATTACTTAGGTAAACTAAAAGTTTGATATCTTTAATTTGAATGCTGAGAGGGTTCCTAGAATGGGTGCCTTAATTTATTTTTTATCTAGCTTGTCAGGCTATTGTAGCATATGAAGCTTTCCTGGCTTTAAATAGCATTCATTTTTTACTTCAGACTTGGATCGTAAGTACATGTAGTTGATTTTTGAAGGTGATGTTCAGCCCCCCCCTCCCAAACTTTTAATCTTCTTTGAGAGATTCAATTTCATACAGATCGAAATCCCATTGTTGTCTCCTTTCTTACTTGGAAGTCATTTATAAAAGTTTTTTTTGTACTTTATATGATTAGAAAGTCATATAAGACTTGTAAATGGTACTAGTGACAGATCAGGAATATTGGAGGTTCTTGTTGATGGAGACTGGAGGACTGCATGCGCCAACAATTTTGATGACAATGCAGCAAGTGTTGCATGCAAAATGGCAGGATTTGAATTAAGGTAATAGAAATTACTTGTACAAACACTTCAAATTTATTCAAAATGATTTATTTTCATCACCAATTTTTATTGTTGATAATTTAAACTACATCAGCTATAAGCTTTCATTAATTTTAAACAAACAACTTTTTAACCTAGTAGAATCATTTCTACATTGTGATATACTGTGAACTCTCATTGGCTGGAACCCAGTAAATTCAAAAGCCCAGAAAACTGGAACTTATTATCTGGTCCCAATTTTTTTGTGACATGTTTTGTAGAGTTTGACTCCACATGGCTAGAACCACATAAACTCAAACACATGAACCAAAACTCAGATCCCGAGATCAACATTTACTCTGTTATTCACACCTCTTGGTCAAACAATACATTTTCACAATTTGTGAGTAATTTGCTGTCAAAAATTAAATGTAAACTCCGGATGACTGGAACTCCAGTTACTGGAACTGATTTTGTCTGTCCCATCAAGTTTGATCTGAGAACAGCCATTGGTTTTAAGTTTAGACTTCAACATTGAATAAATCATTGTGATTAAAATATGTGGCTGTAGAAATGATTTTATCATCAAATCTCTATTTGTTGCAAGTGATGTGTTCCTCATGGATTCTTAACATCCCCTCACTAAATAGCTCAAAAGTAGAAGGTTCTGTCTCGGGATCTCGGGTTTTCAGGTTTGAACCTTGGATACAGTAGATGTTGTCTGTGACATTTTGGTTGAAAATGTTGCTTCTAAGGTCATTTGTGCTCCATTTATGTAGAAAAGTTACCTGGGAAGAGCAAGCATAATGCTGATATGGAATTTAGGAATACTGGCTCTGAGGTTATAATTATAACATGAGAACAGTCTCTGAGCTCAAATTTCCATTCCACTCTCTAAGTATTATGCTTGAAAAGGAAGAGCTGATTAATGTTTAAATACATATTCAGGTCAATTATGCTGTCACAATAATGTATCAATAATATCATTATTGTATGATCATAATTAACCTTGAAAGATCAAAAGACAAAATCTGAGACTTGAGCTCGGAGACTGACCTCAAGTTTTATAACCTCGAATACTGGTTTATTGCCTGCCAGTGTATAGCAGAAATACTGTTAAAAACAGACATAAAATCTGGAAAAAAAGAAATGAGTTGATCGTGTAGGTAATTAAGTGGAAGAATTTAATGACTGTTATCTAGCACTTACTGTTTTAGAGATTCTTAGGGTCACTGACAACATAATTATGTGACTTGTATCATAGACTGTAAGACCTTTTTTCCAGTATATATTCTTTCCTTTTAAAACACAATGTTAAACACATGATGTCTTGATTAGAATCTTGATAGCAGAATTATTCTGCAAACATTTCTTGTTGCTTTCAATTCAAGGAATGCGTCTGTGTTGAATGGATCTGTGTCTGATCGTGTACCGTACATAAATAACATCACATGTGATGGTAATGAGAGCAGTTTGGCAATGTGTCAGTCTGGACCCTGGAGCCCAACTACATGCCAGGATAACTTAGTCGCTACCATCGATTGTGGCTATTGGCGTAAGTTGAATCATTCTATCTTAAATCAAAATTAATAAGCATTAACATAAATCTGCTGATTTTTTTTCTTTTAGTTTCATGATATTAATCTTGAAATTATATAATTATGTTAGCTGTATGTCCATTTGAGAAATGAAATTCATTTTGGGCAGTTTTGTGTCAGGATAAAGCCACCAGGAAGGACAGTAAATAAAGAAATATAAGATCTGAAGTATCCAAAACAATACATGTATCTTTTATTTTAAGTTTTTAAGCATTTCTTTATAACATAATCACAATTTCATTAATGATGGTTAAAAGACAAACTGTGCAAAAGACCTTAAATGAAGTAGACAGTGTTGCTGAATATCATCTATGTGTACTAATTGTACCTTGCATAATGTTAGTTGTAACTCTATTACAATAGATGGTTTTACTTTTAAAACTATTTTTTCTTTCAGATACAACAGTTCGTTTAGTGAATGGGGAAACTCCATATTCTGGCCGAGTGGAAGTCTATTATAATGATAAATGGGGGACAGTTTGTGGGAGTAGTTTTACAAAACAAAATGCTGAAGTTGTTTGCAGAACCCTTGGATATAACTTTACAACGTAACTATAAAAAACTTCATGTTGAGATGATATAATATTATATTTAATTCTGATATCTTATGAATTAAGATAACCAAGAGGTAGGTCTCCAAATAGACCCAAATATGTTATCCTAGGAGTAATACATTTAACAGTTGTTTTTCCAATATGCTAAGTTATTGACGGAATAAATGTCAGCTGCATTGGGTTTGATTTGAAAGTTGGTAAACATTTATTTTGAGTCACAAAGCTCCCATAAAATGAGTGTTAATTTGGGGTGGGAATATTTGTATAAACAGTTGATAAAGGTTATATTGACTTCATTAATGCAAATTTGGCCTGCAGTCAGTCTGAGCATCAAATTTGATCCTAAATCAGTTCTTTGTGTGTCCTTTTGTTGTTCCTGATTTCTTTTTCATCAACATGAAGCCAGAGATATAACATTTTAACTCATATTTTAATTTGGAACATCAGTAGTTGATCATATATTTCCATATTTTCAGTGATTATTCTGTGCACATTGGTACCTATGGTTATGCCTATAACCATGTCATGATAAACAGAATGTCATGTAAAGGGAACGAGATTGATATGTCTCTGTGTTTATCTGATGTCTGGGACTCTGGATATTCAAACTGTAGCAGCAGTACCTACCACAGTGTAGGCATCAATTGCTGTAGGTCTCTCATTTAACTTTATGGTGAATGTTAGAATTAGTTTGTATTTTGTGTATATTTGAGTGTACAGAGATAACAAATCACAGATTTTTCTATGTGTTTGTATATAATTCTTTCAGCACATTTCGTAAAATAGAATTCATTATTCTGATAATTGTGCATAAACATGCTGGTACCCAAGAAGTCACTACAGCTTCAAAGTTTTTAAAGTAAAAAATGTACGGCCAAACCTGTGTTTGTGGCCACCTCCGAATAGAAACCACCCTGTGAATAAAGGTCATTCTTGGAAACACTGTCACTGATTATTTAGAACAAACTGACCTCCTAATAAAGGCCACCTGTCAAAAAAGGCCACATTTTGTTTTTCTCAAGGATGGCCTTTGTTCACAGGTTTGACTGTATGTATTTGTACAAGTTTCAATCTCCTACTAGTGGAAGTAATGAAATTGTCTATTTACAAACATGCACTTTCTCTTATAGTGACTACTGTACGATTAGTTGGTGGAACCAAATATATGGGACGAGTTGAGGTCCAACATCAAAACTCCTGGGGTTCAATTTGTCGTGAAAAATTTCAAGTTAACAATATCCCTGTATTGTGTTCTATGATGGGTTTCAACTTCACTCAGTAAGTTCATTGATTAGGCTAGAAAAATAGTTGTGTTTAGGGTTACAAGACCAAAAAAAAGGTATTGTAGGAAGGTAGAAAAACTTCTGTTTTAATTTTCTTTGTAATCATATCTTTCATACTTAACCCTTTCACTGCCAAAAGGACGGTGTATCCATCTGCCCCAGTTTCAGCATATTTGCCAGCAGGACTGGTATACCCATCCTGGGAAACCCTGCATAGCACCACCCCAACCAACCCCCACAATCCTCCAGAAAAATCCCTGGCAAATGTGTGTAATCCATGCAATGAAATCTGGGGCAGTAAAAGGGTTAAGTGGAACAATTGGCCCAAATATATTTATGCTTTGTATTTTGCTGTTGGACACTTTAGGGTTGTTTCCAAACAAATGGGTCAATTGGTTTACCCTATAAGCAACTGCTTTTTGTTGGCTACATGTAATCAGCCTTGAATGTTTATATAAGACTGGGACAACTTCAGGTATTTCATGAACTATGAAATTTTCATTTAAATCTGTGGGAGTGGACCATTAAATACAAAGGATACATTTCAATGAAAAGTCATGGTTAAAAGATGCAAAAACATGGTATCAGTCTAATTTTGCTAAAAAATATAAGTCACCGTGTAATATCTACAGAAATTGATATTTTATGCCCCAGAAGGATGGCATATAGCAATTGCACTGTCTGTCTGTCCCATTCTTGTGTATTGGCCATAACTTAATAATTTCTGTATGGATTTCGAAATAACATGGCGCAATTTATGACATGTTGTATGTAAGACACAGACCCTAAACTCCAAGGTAAAGGTCATATTCAAAGTTATTCATTATGTATGTCCTGTCTCAGCCATTACTTTATAATTTCTGAATGTATTTTGAAATTACTTGGTACTGATTTTCACCATCACTAGACTATGTGTTGCACACAAGACCCTGGCCCTTAGTGCCAAGGTCTAGGTCATATTCAAGGCCACAACTATCAATTTCTGTATTTCTGTTTTGAGAATAATGGGATTTTTACATTGTTTGGCACAATGATTGTGATAAGAAGAGGACCTGTTGCACCTAAGACACATTTACCAGTACATAAGTCAAGGTCACAGTTTGCAAAATACCATTATTGTGTGTCTGCCTATTACATAGTGAGAACATTCATGTCTTTACAACACATTTCCTATTATTGTCAAAAATATCTCATTATTTGATATATCAATACATAAATTTATGTTAGATTGTACAATTAAGTGATGCATTTGTCTATTATAGTGAGTATCAAATGATAGACAACGTATTTCACACCAGTGGTACTCAACGTCCAATTATTGAAAATCTCCAGTGTACAGGGAACGAAGTCGATGTTCAGCAATGTGAATCATCTACGTGGGGAGTTGTGGAAAACTGTACAATCAATGATGTAGCTGCAGTCAGTTGTCGTAAGATCTTCATTACCTTAAGCATAAAACATACACAGAGAGAAGGGGGGGGGGGTAAAGAGAGGGCTAAAACGAGGAGAGAATGAAGAAGAAAGGAAGGAAGAGATGATGGGAGGGGGCATAGGGGGGGGAGAAGAGAGGTAAGAGGGAAATGAGAGTGGAAGACGGAAACGATTATGTGAAATGTTACATACAATAAAACTTTGTTATCTGAAGGAGTCATTGGGACAGACAAAATGTTTGATATAAACTAGATGCCCATAATAACAAAGTTTGACTGTATTTAATATGCAAATAATTTATTCAATTAATGCTGAATGCATTTGTTGTGCATATTTTTCATGACAGTACTTATCACTCATATGGTAACTTTTCATTTTGTTTTAGATACTCCTGTAAAGTTGGTTGATGGAACAGATAAACACTCTGGTATAGTGAAAGTGTTTCAGAATGGATCATGGAATCCAGTTCTGTATAATTCATCTTCACTAAACCAAATGACTGGAAAAGTTATATGTGGAATGCTTGGCTTAAGCACTGGGTATTTATATCATGTTATTTGTTAAAACAATGTTCATTAATGTAAAGTCATGACTTGATGTGTAGTAACTTGCATTCTTTTAAAGGTATAGAATTTTCCACAATTTGTTACTATTTAAAAGTATCAAAAATACAAATGCATTTTTCTCTGTTCATTTGCTAAGACAGCCAGTGAAAAAAAATTATCCTACAATTTTGTAAAAAATTCTGAAGAGAAAGAACACCATTTTTGTATGCATGATATATAATTGCATTGAAACCATGATTTATTTGTTACAGATCAGTTAGAAGCTTCATGATAAGCAGTGATGTCTCAGATTGTCTCAATATATCATGTATCGGGACAGAACTTGATTTATCACAGTGTACTATGAATACACTTAGCTGTGGGAATGAATCACTTGGAATATCGTGTGGTAAGGAATTGTTAAATAGTTTACATTTTTGTGAAGTTTTATGATAATATGTTTGTAAATAGTCACTTGATGATTGATTCGTTATTTTGGGGGACTGTTTTGTCACCAGACTGCTGTGTATGACCAAAAATTTGTAAATTAGATGTAGTAAAACAAAACGACAGCACCAAAAAGCAACAAAAATGTCAGGAAAGTGGAAGTCCACATGAAAATGCTTTTTTTTTGTTTTATGATACTATATACATAGAACTTTGAAACAGTTTTTGAAGACAGTATTGAGTATGTAAACCATTATGGTTAAGTTAAGCTTTTTGCTTATGTAGCTGAAAAACAGTTGATGAACCTAATAATTACAAAAATTCACAAGGATAATATTATGTATAATTTATTTTTGTTCTTCACAGAAACGAAAATTACACTAGTTAATGGACGCACACCTTATATGGGAGTTATTCAGTTTGAGTTAATGAATCAAGGATTGGTTGAAACAGTAGCAGATGTCAATTCCACTATTGTAGCATGCAAATCATTGGGCTACAATTTTACCAAGTAAAGTTTGATTGTTTGAAAGAAAGCATATAATATTAGTTGTACAAAAATTGGATAAAAATTATATCATGGTGATTAATTTACTTATTTTTGAAAAATTTATCAGCGAATGTGTGATATTTGATGAAAACTTTTAGCAAACCTCTGAGAGACTGAATCTAAAATTTTATTTTGGTTTGAAAGTGTGTATGGTGTTGATGTCATTCCAGTTTCCCAAACGAAAGGCAAGCTTTAAGAACAAGAACTAATTACAGACATATGAATATAGACAGATTGATTTGTCATGGGAATGAAACAGACATAATGGATTGTACTGATAGTTATCGCTCCTATGACAGGACTACTTATGTGTACCAGGGAATTAATTGCCGTAAGTCGTTTTACCTGACTTCGATTAGTGGATTGCTTTCAGATGGCTTTTAAGTTAGTTTTGTTTTAAGTAAGGAATTAATTACCTCCAGTGGGTGCTGGTAAGAGCCCAAGCAGGGAGACCAATGGGCAAATCCCTCTGTAAAAATGATTTTGTTAAACTTCCTCAAGAATTTTGAGGTACTTGAAAGTAATACTTTATTTGTATTTATTTCTGCAGAGACAAAATTTGGTATTTTTAAGGTGTTCTTGAATTAAATGTAGCATTTATGAGGGGATAATGAAATTACTTGGCTTTAATGTTCATTATAAAGAATAAATGTGTCACTCACAACTGCTGTGTCCACTTCTCGTAGGTCAAATAAATTAGCTGTCATAAAAAATTGCCTTTTGGCATTTTCTACTCTTCACTTTCATCAAAGAAGATGTGAAGTTTTGACACATACTGTAATGTGTCAGATTATTCAAAACTGAATCAATAAAATTTGATCTCATTAACGACTTTACTATGTGTTTGTTGTTGTTGATTTTTGTAGCAATTTATGTATTGTAGAAACTCCAATTCGCTTAAGCCAAACCACTTATCAACATGGACACGTAGAAATACAACAGTATGGAAAATGGTACTCAATATGTAGTGATAACTTCAGTGTAGAAGAGGCACAAGTGGTCTGTCGAATGCTTGGTCATTATCATGTTGAGTATGTAATTCTTAGTACATTGCATTCAAGGCAATTAAACTTTATGTTAGTTTATTTCCGTTCAACCAAGATATAAACATTTTGTAATATATTTAATATCCTGTATTACTTTTAAAAAATACACATATTGTATCCTTTAATTACTTCTTTAAATGTATTTATCATATCCTATATTTACTTTTCAGAAACACAGCAATTGTATCATACCAGAATAAAAGTGGAAGCTTCATGAATGGATTGTTCAGTTGTAATGGAAGTGAGGTTGATATCTCCCAATGTTCCTCTGACTGGCAGACAACTAACTGTACAGATGGACAGGCAGTATATGTGGACTGTAGTAAGTAATGTTGTTGTATTATGTGTTAGCCTTGTAAATATACATAAAGTTTATTTTAAGCAAAATTTGTTACACAGTATGAAAAAAAGCCAGATAAACCACTTTATGTTGGGTAAGTCAATATTGAATAATTGATTTGTGAATGAAAAAACAAAAACATCATTAGTGAGACAGGTTGTGTCTTTTTGTATTCAGTGGTGTCTAATTGGCAGGAACTTACTTGTCTCAAATCCCCAGTTGACTAGCACGTACTTTCAAGTCCTTACATTATTTTATGTTACACCATATAGTTTGAGTACTGTTGGTTCAAACGTCCAGTCTCCATTTAATCTGGAAAGATTACACTGGATGTTGTAAGCACACTTAAATTTGTCTTGCAGGGTCATCAATACGACTTGTGGATGGACCAACAAAGTACAAGGGTCGTGTTGAAGTGTTCTTTAAAGGGAAATGGGGACCGATTTGTGGATACTCAAGTTATTCCACTGACAATGCGAAAGTTTTATGTAAAGCACTAGGATTTAACTACAAGTAATAAAACATGTATTTTATGTTACTATATACATTGGTTTATAATGATCTAATGATGTATTACTTGCATAAATTGTACTGTCCATTTCATTGGTTTATTTTATTTTTCATTACAGCAACATTTTGTCAAAGAAATAGCATACCTTTTAGCAGTTTTGTAAAAATTAATTGCATACGAAAATAAGAAAAATTGCAGATAGTAGAGAAGCAGAAAATGTTTGGAATTGCTAAAAATTAGTAAAGGATTAACAAACAATGACATATCCTTACAAAACACATGCAATTGTCTGTATTATTTTCTATGATAATGATGAACTGCAACATATATGTTATGTCAGAAAAATGTGTTATTTACCCTAATTGATTATAATTTCTGCTTGAGTCTTAATTTGCACTTTTATCAGTAGTGTAATAATTTACACATGTGTTTTGTTACAATACTTTGGCATTATCATTTCGTTTTGTTCAATGTAAAACTTTGCTAAAAAATATTTTAATATCATTATATCAATTCTATGTACATTAGAACCCCAACAATGGATATAATCTGAAAACCTGGTGTAATCCGAAAAGAAATTTCAGCCCCAATTTTTTTCTGGATATATTTCTGTATAAAATTACCTGGATTTTCTGAATGATGTAAGCCGAATACCAAGGCTTATCCAAAGTGATAAACAGGTCCCCAAAATCATTTTAATGTGCATTTTTACACTTGTAATCTGAAGTTTATAATTAAGTCAGATAAATCAGACTCGTCCATAACTATCCTATTTTGATGCAAATTCAATTAGATGATTCACTTTTAATTTTAGCTGGATTGAAAAATTGCTCTAATGATATCATTATTCATTTCAAGCAAATAGCATTATAAAAGTTTCCACTTTATTTTAGAGATGCTAAAAACAAATAGTACACATGACCATAATAAGTCACCACCACATGAGTTCAAAATCTTTTGGAAAATGAATACAAACACCATTACTCAATATATCTTAGCTGAGGACTTTGATGAAGGAACCCGCAATAGGAGGATTTCATTATAAAGTTTTATCGATGAAAACTATATACCATGTACATTAAATTATTACAAATACAATTTATTGTTAATTATTAACATATTAATTATAATTCATTTTCATACAATACAGTCTAGATTTCCTTTTCTCCAGATTATTCGAAACTATGGATTATCTGAAATAATGTTTCAGACTCATCATTTTCAGATAATTGAGGTTCTACTATAATATGTATATTATGTAAAAAAAACTTGTCATTCAACTTATCATTCATTCATTCATTTTTTAATTTTTTTGCTGTGATAGCAGATTTTGAACTTAAATATCTTGCAGTAAAGACCTTATAAGATGCATAAATATTGTGCATTAGAAGGAAAAAACTGTTCTGTGGCATTCAGTTGCATGATACTGTCTTGTTATACTGAAGCTGCTTATTGATTTTTTAAAAAAAGTAATTGAATAGTTTCACAATTCTTCTTCGTTCTTTGCAGTCAGCCAACATATATCTATCCTTCAAAGTACAGCAATGTTACTTATAACTCTACTGATTTTATCATCACAAACCTTGATTGTGCTGGAACTGAAGATGATGTTACAGAATGCAAGTCTGATAAATGGAATTCTAGAAGATGTGGTAATAGTTTACCATTGGAAATTGAGTGTGGTAAGTATTTTTTTCCACGTTTTAAAAGTCAGATTTGTAAATAAATCTGTGCTGTCATATGCATTATTGTGCTTATAAAAGTGTCTACCTTGCCTTTAAAGGGACATTACTGAAGATTGGCATTGTAATATCAAAGTACTGAGAACTTGAAATCTTAAAATTAGAAGGCAGTGAAATAAAGTTCAGAGTTCAAGACCCCTAATCCTGCATTATCTATTTTTTAATTATTTCCTGTTCTGTAATTTCATGATTAATAGTTTCTAAACTAGGAGGAATTCTCTATTTTTGAATTACCTTCTTTTTTTGACACAGTATTTGGTGGTAGATAGGTCATGTCAGCTTGGCTTTTGTTTTACTTTTTATCATAATTTTGACCAAATGAATGGCATTTCCAGCTTTTGAAAAACATACAAATCTAGAGTCTTGTCCTTTTAATTAAGCTACTACTGCATAGCAAACAATGAAAGATTTGTCTGTGATAGAATATACAATCAACCGATGATTACAGCCCCCTCCAAATAAAGGCCATCTGTCAATAAAGGGCACATTTTGTCTTTCCCAAGGGTAGCCTTTTTTCACAGGTTTGACTGTATTCTGTATTGAATACGTAAGGGATAAGTGTACACAGGAAAAATGGTTTTAAAGCATCCTGTCACTGGTTATCATATTAGTTGTATGTACTGCCAACAAATTTCCCAGCTGCATGAACACAGTATCATAATTATGCAAGAATGTATGTAATGCAGATTATCATTATATGCCTGTATTAATCCAAATAAACATATACTGGTACATAATTTTTATTTCAGATACTTACATTTATCTCTCTGGTGGATCAAATCCCAACATTGGATATGTTCGAGTACATTATAATGACACATACTTCAGTATTTGTGGAGATAATTTTACTGATGCTGATGCTGCTACTGTATGCAGAAATGCAGGGAGGGAAACCAATCAGTGAGTGGTATTTAAGAAACTATACCCCCTATTTCATGTTTTTGTACTTGACATTGTGGTTACACACATGCACACACACACATGCACACTTGAGGAAAGAGATGGCCTGTTTTGTTCTAAGATTTTTCCAAAAGATTCAACTCCATTTGATTAGAATTCACAGCCTGTCGTAAGTCTTCTGTGACTGGCATTATTACACTGTCCATACCATAGGGGGCTTACATGTTGAAGGGATGGTGTATTAGGCCTAAAATGGCCACACGGACCAAAATCACATATATCATATATATATATATATATATATATATATATATATTCAGAAAAAGGAATAAGGCCTATATAAGAAATCAACATGCATTTAGAGGTTGATTTGGTCTTTGGTTACATGTTGACTTTTATTTGCAGGTGGCTGTTAATGCAGATTATTGTAATATTTTGAAAAAAATCTCTTGTTATAGGAGCGCCATCATTTACCAGGAGAACAAATACGGCCATCCATATAACAATATCATTCCAGCATTAGGGTGCAATGGACTTGAGACCGACGTACAAGAATGTCTTCCTACACCATGGTTAAAGGGAGATACAACATGCAATAGAACAAATACAGCAGTTTCTGTCAATTGTCGTAAGTATATATAGATAACTTCCACATTTTATGGGTACAGTGGTGAACAGCAAAACATGGTGGATTTCATGTCTAGTACCTAACATTTGAGATCTTCCCCTGAAAAGATGTTATCATGTCGTTTGTTAGACTGTATTAAGATATAAAAGATAAATTCTTCCCTCCCATTTTTTCCAAAATTTGTTGAGAATGTATGAATTAATTTCTGTTGCCTTAACAACTTCTTGAGAATCAGTTATGTACACTTACAACCTACCATATTGTGGGTCTTAAATAAATGTGCACTATACATGAAATGTATCCTGCTCCGGCTGGTTAATTTACAGAAATTCAGTATCTAACCAATTAGCTTACTATACAGTACATGTAATCTGTTTACAAATTGCAGGTCCGAATACACCAATAAGACTGGTGGGTACATCTAATCTTGTAGAGATAAACTATAGTGGTAGTTGGGGGACAATATGCATGAATGACTTTGATCTACGGGAAGCCAGTGTAATTTGTAACATGCTGGGTTATAAAATTGGGTAAGTTTTGAATAATCTTGTGTATAGAGTCTACTCCACTTATAACAAGATTGTCGGGACCATGGTGAGTACCTTGTTATATTAATATTCATTTAACTTTTTACAACATAAAAAGATGTGGCTTACAGTGTTTATGTACACTTTGTTAATTACAATGTACGAGTCTATTATGGACCGCTAAAATATGACGTTATATTTAGAGCATTGTTTAGCATTCTTAGTTTAACGATCACGAACTGTTCTGCAATGTCAAGATGCATGAATGAATCCTCTGATATGTTATCATGTTTAAATCTATTTGTTAATAGTGCTTAACAATTTCTTAGAATAAAGGCTACATACACAAAAGTGGTATAATTTTATTCCATAATGCGCTGGACAATAGGACACTTTCACACTTTACTTTCGATTGTTTTCATTGTTTTTGACCATCATGTGTCATCTGATCACCATAGAGACGTGTGATAAATACAGTCAAATTATTGATGATTTCGTTATCCTCTTAGACCTCACTTTAGCTGATATTCTCGCTATAGATATATCGTTGTATCAATGGAAATAACATATAGACAAAGAAGGAAAATGGCCGGGACTTTGAAAACACCTCATTGTATGTGGTATCTTGGTAAAACTGATCTCGTTCTAAGTGGAGAAGACTGTATTTGATGTCCAATTGTTATGTGTTGAACAATATTATGTAAAGTTTTAAATTTGTATTTTGCGTTATGTAAAACAATATTCAAGTCCTGTATGGCTATCAGGTAATGTACATATCTAACCATCCTTGGTTACCAACAAGTACTGTTCTGTGTCCCTCTTATTTATCAAGAAACCTTCTCCTCGCTCCTTATGGGTCAAAGGTGGGTAACCAATACAATTCAATATAGGTGACATTACACTTGAGTTGACTGGCAGGCTAATTAATGCAAAATATACATTGATATTTGAATGATGAACCTTTCTGACTATATCATTACATGTCCGATGGTCATAAAATGTTTACAAGATTACGACTGACAAATTTTACTAAAACAATTAAATAGGGCAAATAATTATGTAACTACCTTCTGTCATTGATAAGATGACTGAAACATGCAGTTATACTATTTGATGTGCACTAACCATATTCTCTGCAAGTAACTGCCATGTATGTTTTACCAGTACAAGAAGTTGCTTTGAAGCTTTAGTGCTTTATAGATAAAGTAATAAAAAATTTGTGTGTAACAACACTCAGTGATAGCTAGGAATCAGTCACCTAAAAGTGACAACATCTGAATAATATGCGTAAATGTCGTGAGTTGAATCTGAAGCTGTCCAATATATTCAGACGTCTTTGCCATTTTGCAACCAATTTACTGGTCAACTGGTCAATGGTACAAACAAATTTCTTTATACAGAATAGTTGGCAAAGCTCATGATGGAGGAACTGCACTAATTGACGGACTGACTTGCAAAGGGACCGAGGTAGATGTCTCCGAATGTTCAGCTTATTGGTCATTTGGTCAGACATGTTCATATGGTTCAAAGCAGATGGTTACTGTGGAATGTTCAAGTTGGTTGTTTTATGTTGTTATTTGTACCACCTTAATACAAATTTCTATACAAGCTAGTCTGTTCAATGTCTACAGACTGTTACCTACTTGATATGCAAGTTTATTTTATACAAAATGGATGTAGTTTTATGAAATGTAATTCATTTCGGGTTGTTTTAACAAGTGTAATGATGTGATTATTGAGAGGAAAATTTAAATTATGGTGCTCTAACGCCATATTTATTTACCTGATAGACGATCGTGTAAGACTAACACAAGGTGTCAATGACTTCATTGGAAGAGTTGAGTTCCAGTTTATTGGTATATGGGGAACTGTATGTGATGACAACTTTGACTCGAATGATGCTGAAGTTGTGTGTAGACAAATAGGATTCAATTCAGAAAAGTGGGTGTTTTTCTCAATTTTAGTTTTGCCCTAACAAATTAACTGAACTTGATGTCATTTCATACAATTACTCTTGCTGAGAAGTTGAAGTACTTTATATGCCCCTGGCATCTTATGATTCAGGGCTTATAGTGATTGCCTTGTCCATCCGTTCGTCTGTCCTTATGAGGCTAAGTAGATTGTAACAATTTGTCTATTGCTTTGATACTTATACAGTTGTTACCTTGGACCATTACCGATGCACCCGTATCTACCAACCTTTATTTGACTTGGAACAGATTAGGACTTATAATGTGTAAGAGGGGCTGTATCTTGGTTAACTAGATTTCAAAGTTGAACTTAAAATTCATGCCAGTCAATTGTTTGTAAAAAAACACTTATTAACCAGATATGGAACAGAAAGATTGATTGAACAGTATGCAAAGTCACAACCGATTTAGTCCAAGACCTCATCTTACTAATAAAACCAAACCAAGTAGTAATGGCATCTCCATGAATGAGTTAAACAGAAGTCTTACGTTAGAAATATTTGATTTATTTCAGACATGCTACCATTTACAATGCTTCAAAGTTTGGACATTATTCCACAAATCTTGTTGTTAATGATTTTGCATGTAGTGGCTCAGAAACGGATTTGGATGAATGTAAATCTTTTCCCTGGTCAACTGGTTCATCTACATGTGGATATAACAACATAGGGGCTGGAATTAATTGTAGTAAGCACAGTATTACTTTCCAATGAATTAGTTCTTTGTTTAAAAGCAATCTGATCAATGTTTAAAAGCTTAGAATTATACATGTGTCATTATGTTAGTTAGGGAATGCCTGTTGGAGGGGATTTATTCATCTATGTAAGACGTATTCACTGTTTTGTTATGATATAGTATCTATTAACACATATAAATCTGAAATGTTCACTTCAGGACCACATACACCAATCAGACTTGTCAATGGGCCAAATAATTATACGGGACGTGTAGAAGTTGAATACAAAGGAATGTGGGGAACAATTTGTGACAGACAGTTTGATCTCAATGATGCCAGAGTTATTTGTAAAAGTCTTGGATTAAGTCCGTGGTACAGTTTACTTTATTACTTAAACACAACATAACCTTTTTCTTTGTACATCATCTGTATACTTGACTTCTCTGTACGACGGATATAGCTTACAAGTCATAGTATATGCATGTATTGTGTGCATGCTATTTATTTGAAGGCTATGACCTACTATAATCCTAATGCAATTAAAGCTTTCTCAAACAAACATCATAATTCTCAACAAGGCCAACATTGCTCATCAGAAAAACAGTTACTCTTATTGTATAGCTAACTTGAAAGGGATTAAACAGTATAGATAAATTACCTGAAACTATTTGTCAGTAGAACAAGCAGCTTCTATAGATATTCATACATTCAATGGACCCTGTCTACATTGACCACCTTTGGAAGAGTTTATAAGTGGTCTTTATCAGAATCTTTGTTATTCAGAAGTTAAAATGGAGTGTAAATGCTGGCACTGAGAATAAACTAATGATCATTGCAGGCATATGGCCTCTATTTAAAGGTAGTCCTTAGCACTGGTGTAACTATATTAGATTCAAGATTTATGTGTCACCAATTGTGATCAGCTGTGTGCTACATGTTACATATGCCATACATTGTATAATTTAGGAGTGCCTCATTTGAACGTCACGCATATTATGGAGTTGGGACTGGAAGTATAACAATATCTGACCTGCAGTGTACAGGAGATGAACAAGATTTGTCAGAATGTAATACACCTTACCGCTGGGGAAGTCCATATGAATATTGTTACCATGGTTTAGATGTTTCTCTACAATGTGGTATGTACCCTAGATTAGTGTGACCCCAAGCAATTGCATATACCCTAATGATCACCCTTTTGTTAAACAGTTATGTTATGTTAATCCACACTTATTTTGATCAAGACTTACAGAGAATCATGATTTTTCCAGCACTAACACATTGAAGTAGTTTGATAGACTACTGCCTCTTTAATGTCTTGATGTTGTTGATGGTTGTGTCTCCCAGCTATATATTAGGCCATACCTTAGTTAAGAATGCAGTTTTTAAACTAGCAGCTTCTTCCAATTGTTTATTGACATAAAAATTGGTTTAGATTTATCCTATTGATTGTTTTAGTGAAGTATTGTCAGTCGTCAAAGACAAAGTCTTAACTATATTCCAGATGCAAGATTTGTAAGCATAAAAACTGCTGTTTTAGGCATGTCTATGAAATGGGCCTCTGGGACAAGACACATGTTGTCTCTGACTATTTGATTGAAGACATTACTTCTAAGACAATTTTTCCCTGAGTATCACTTATCTGTATTCATCTAAACCAGTTGGCAGTTACTCACCTGCAGTCTGTATTTTAACCATAAAAAATAGCTTCTTTCTGCTACCAACTCTGAAAAAAATAGGGTCAATAGGTAGGGATTTATTTTATTATTTCTATTTTTTTTATTCCAGAATATAACTGTTGTTATTTTTATTTTGCAAAACTATCTTTTAACCCAAAAGAATCATAGGGTGGGCATCAAAATTATGGTTGGTCGGGGTAGTAGAAACTAGCTATTTTTTAGGCCTAATATAAATCTTTTTATCATTACAAAATATTATATGCTAATTTGAAACAAAAAATAATGTTACCTTTGTAAGACACACCAGCTCGATTGCGTGGAGGTTGGACAGAATTTGATGGTAATGTGGAAGTTTACATAAATGAAACTTGGAAGCCAGTGTGCATGAATGGATTTACTCAAGAAGATGCCCACACTATTTGTAAGATTACAACAAAGACAAGGTATGTGTTCTAATGTGAACTTAAATTGCCCTCCATGGTGATTCGGACTCTTTTTATTAGGTTAATGATATACACCGATTCCATTGCTCTGGTAACACCTTTAATTGGACACCATTCTAAGTTAACATACAGAATTATTGTCCATTTGTGCATATGTTAATTTCTGCATTTTTGTCCAAAAATGTCCTAGAATTTGGAAAAAAATCATAAATCTGGAGCTCTATAAGATTGTAGTAAAAGGTATCAGAATGTCAATGTTTGTACTCTGCTATTTACCCTCAAGAAAATAAATTGATGTACATGCATGATTTATACATAGTTAGTCTGCATCAATGGCAATCATGGAATGATTTATTCCATTCAGACCTCAGTATGTGGCAATCAAGGATGGGTCCTACTACATCAAGCCAATACCTGGATACGTTGACACTGTCGGTAATTTTAGCTGTGCTGGAACGGAAGATGACCTGTCAGAGTGTGGGAAAGAGTGGCTTACCAAAACATACTCTGACTGCGCAACTGTTGGAATTAACTGCAGTAAGTTTTTATTAATTTATCTCAGATTGTATAATTTTATTGGTAGAATTGATTAGGAATGGCATAGAAAACAATTTAGATATTCACATATTAGGTTGTCCTACCGAATGAATAATCGAATATTCTTTCATAAATAAAAAAAATTTACATTGTTATCATCATGCTGCTTTCATTTTAACAGGAAGTTGTCTAAAAACCTGATGAATGGTACATTATCATCATCATCATCCCAGTTTGGAATATTCTGAATATGAGTCTGAATTTGATAATCAAACAATTATTCAAATATTCATTGACATTCCTATCATTAAAAGAAAGAAATGCTGTAATGCCTACTTTTAGTGGTAAAAGCACAATCTATGACTTAAGTATTCTCCGGTTTTATGGTAGATGCGGTAACATCTCTACGCTTAATGAATGGTTCAAATGAAATCGAACGTCTGAGTGGAAATGTGACCATGTCTGGTAGGGTGGAAATTATGTACAAAAATACATGGGGATCCATATGTGATGACCAGTTTGGTGATGAAGATGCTCTGGTGTTATGTCGAATGCTAAACTTCACGGTTGGGTAATAACTTTGATTTTTTTTATTTTATTTACATATTTTCTCACAATTTAAAACATATTTGACCTAAAGGAGCTGGTATAAGTTAAGTTTTTTTTGGGGGGGGGGGTTAGGTTTGCTTTCAGCAGTATTTTAGTCATATACCAGCAGGAAGTTAACTCAAGTACCCAAGTTAGTGTTGGAAGAGGAATGGTCCTTGTTTTAATGTCTTTAACCAGATTGTCGCTTGGAATGAAAATTCAACCCACTATTGATGAAATACAGACTTTCAGTGAATAAATCTCTGGAGAATGTCAACTTTCTGTTTAATATCTAACTGTAGATATGCTTTTTTTATTTAAAAAACTTATCTAATTTACATTCACCCTTTTTCATATTGAGCTGTGAAAATCAGTCTGGGTGATTTATGCTATGATAAATTCATCAGTAGAAAATTGGCAGCTTTAACAGGGATAGACATTTACCTCTTTCTTCACTAGACCAGTGGACCAGTAACTCCTAGAATCTACTAGACATGACTTGATTTCAACATGACCAAACTTTTCATGATTAAATACAGAACACCAAAACAATGTGATTTGTACTGGGAACTTTCATTCATGTTATGTCTGACCATGTGGAGATTTGATAAATTACTGATAAAATGTCATCAAATGATTAATTATCTTTATTTTAGCACACATTCTATCAGAGACATAGATGACATGTTAAGTTCTGATTGCATTAATAAAATGATGAAAATAACACAATATGTTGTATTACTTACTTATATAAACAAGACCATTTGGTCTGGTAACTTACAGCTTCAACCAGACTGGACCAGGAATTAACAAGATAATGTCATTCAATTGTTGTGCCTTAGTGTCTAAACCTGTTGTGTTATCTATATCTTCCACTCCACAGAAAATGTATTTATTGACACTGAAACCTTTGTTGATAGAGTTGATTATTTTGCTTGCTGGAATTAAAGGTTTTTAAGACAAGTGTAAAAGGCATTGCTGGATCAGTGAGATAGAAATGTGTGCCATTAAGATGAAAACTTTTTTGTTTCTGTTTTGTGCCCAAACTAGAATTAAACAAACTGCTGTTCTTTTGATTTAAAATGTCTTGATACATAATATTGATTGTGACATGCTTGCTGGAATGAGAGGTTTTTTGACAAATTTAATGAAGCATTTGTAAACATTTCACAAGAAATATACTGTAAAATCTCACCAGGGTTCCCATGGTCAGGGAAAAGTCACAGAAACCTGATTTTTTTTTTCAAGGTGAGGGAAAAGTCAGGGAATTTTGAAATTGGTCAGGGAAATTTGCGAAATAAACAAAAGTCAGGGAAATATCAGGGAATTTTGTAAGAGAAGAATGTAGGTCAAACAGTAGGAAGCAAAATTAGTAAAGGCTAAGGCAGTTTCTTCTTATATTTTGGGTACCTTTAATGTTATTAATGAGCATCTTTTTCTTTTATTGTAAACATCTTACTCTAAAAAATATGGATATTTACTGTAACTAACTTATTAAGTAAGGAGCTGAAAGGGGTTCAAAAATACATTTAATGCTCAAAGATTGTGCAAACTTGATGCTGTTATTAGTTACGGAAAAATGGTTTTGGTCATGGAATTTTGATTTCTCTTCTTTGTGGGAACCCTGCTCACTTCAATATTATTACAACCTTGTTATAACGACCACTTATTTTCGGACTGGCTTTCAGTAACTCCCTGATAATTCAACTTGATAATAAGCCTACCTCATTAATACATCCACATTTTTCAGGTCCAGTTGGTGGTCTCATTATCAGGGTTTTACTGTATGAAAAATACATACCTTATTTATGTTATATACAGATCTGTGTTGAAAGGAGAATTTGGGGGAAGTGATGGACCAATACATGTGGATGATCTGAAATGTCTTGGAATTGAGGATGATGTGTCTGACTGTATGGCTAGAGAATGGGGAACACATAACTGTAAACATAATGAAGATGTGGCTATTTTATGTGGTCAGTGTTATCATAAGTTTGTAATATCAATGTTGTCAGGTGGAGTTTTTGATGTGGTTCCCCCAAGGCCTCATGGGTAGTTGTTGCTTTTCTAAATGATATCTTATTAGTGATATATGGCATTTTAATTCACATATGTATTTTCATTAATTACTTTGTTATATCTTTTTTTACAATGAAGAGAGACTTACCATATACATCAGTAATTTTAATTGTCTTTATTTTTTTTATTTTGTTTTTCACCTAAACATTGTTCATGAGTAAATTTTGTTTTTTTCCATATTTCAATCTTAGAATATAACATGTTACCATTTCTAGGAGGTTTCCAGTCACCAAACTTTCAATCTTGACCTTTGTCCCAGAAGTTCAAGGTCATAGCTAAAAATTGTTCTTTTTGTATCTTTCTTGTTAAAATAATCAATTTATAGATGAACATAAATGTGTTTCTGTTTATATAACATTTCTCGTTGGTTTAGGTAATAGTCATATACAATCATTGTGTGTTTTATCAGGTAATCACGAAACGCACAATCCATGCTCACCAAAGCAACATACTTGGCTTCCAAACCTTGAGTTGAGATACACAAATGTTGACACCAACAAGTTATCAAGAACTATCAATGATTCTATTCTTCCATTACATTGGTACAATGTTGGTAACAATACCTTGCCAAACAAAGAACCATCCAAGGACCGCTGTGGAACACATATCCCATTGTATGGCTCAGGTAAATTGTGTCGAAGAAATGTACGTCAAAGCATCTTCGTGTACCAGATATTCCCTGATTAAACTATTTACTAATAAGTGCCACACCCTTTCTGGAATGAACAATAAAAGCATGACTTTCTATCAGCAACACTTTTTGGAAATATGTGCTCTGTAATGTTTATGAGTTGTGAAAATACCATATAGCACTAAGATATGGATGCTGTAAAAACTTATGAGTCAGCAGGTAAAATATTGGGTCATTCAGGTCACCGAAATTTAGGCCTCATTGCAATTTTTGTATGTTGGATGTAGGGGTGGATTTCTATTTGTGCATACATTCATTTTAGTTTCTAATTTAATTTTACTGTATTGAATTTGATTTTATAGACTAGCACTTAATTTGAAATGGGGACATTTATTGTTTTAAGTGAATGTAAATTAGATATTTTTTAATCAGCATGTCATAATTACCATTTAGGAGGTAATTTTAATAAGGACTATTTCAGAATTGTTTAACTAGTATTGTACTTCTCAAAAATAGAATCAAGGATCACAGATGGAGGTGTAACAGATGTCAAAGTGTTTGCAGCAGGAAATCCCCTGTTTGAAGTGCAAATGAAACATTGTAATAATGTACCTGGTCAAGAATTTTATGTGTATCGCCTCAGACCAACTGGTAATGAAAACATGGGATATTGTTTTGGTGAGTATTTTGTTTCATGTACTCTGATGTACCATTAAAACTCTATGTGTAAAGACCATGTTTGGAGAGTGTAAATGCATTTTATTAAGGGTAGCCTTTATTCATTAGTTGCAAAATAATTGCAAAAGCTTATATTGGAAATAAACTAATGAGATTTAGAGCTGTCCTGTCTTAGCTCTGGTTTGTCATGTTGTATTTAATTAAGCTATAAATAATAAATGAAAGAATGTGTATTATATTTATTGATACCACGTTTTGGATTTAAAGAAAGAAAATCAATAAATGAATTTTCTCTTAACTTATTGCTAACCCATTGTATAAACATACATCAATTTGGAGGTGACAATACATTGTATTTGTTTGACTGAAGTTGTTTTGAGGTCATGATCAATGTGTAGAATAAACTTGATTACTCTTTCTTTCAGGAGAAGGATCCAACAGTGAGTTAATAAGATTAATACTTGATCTGTATAGGTGAAATAGTACATGTTTCTCTTTTTTATTCTCATTATTTATAATTATTATTCATTTAATTCTCAGTCTGTAGGTGGACATTTATCATATAAGTTGGTTGCAGTCTCAGCATACATTATGAAATGTATAAAAATAATCAAATGGCTAGGGCTTATGCATTTGAAAATTAATTAGTGGATTAATGTCCAAATTTCAGAAAAAGATATTTTTTAACTTAGTGTTTAAGTCAAGTGTCTGTCCCTTTTGATATGGACTAATTTCAAAATGAAATCTTGCAGACCTTTTTTCAGAGTCTAGGAATTATTTTCTATTGCCTAACTTTGAGCAAAATTAATTTTGCTGATGTTTGATATTTAGTTGTTCAGTGTGCTCAAGTTGATCTACACAGAAATGTTGTGTACAAGTGAATCATTTTTATAGCAAGCATGTTTTTTTTTAGCCAAAGTAACCATTGTGGTTTCATTTATGTAATATGCAAAGTGACTCTTTACAGTTTCAGCACCGACGTTTGTCCCGGAGTCTGTGAGTGTGGCAGCACATATTATTGACAACAAAAACATATCATTTGCTTGCAAATTTGATCTGTCTGATGAACCATTATTCTATCAAGTGATATGGACAGTTGAGGGAAGCTCTCAGGTTGTCATACATAAACAGTACTTCAACAAAAGCCAACTTCACCAACTGGAGCTGACAGACAATGATTTAGATGATCACAACATTGGCCTAGGAGTTAATGTAATTACAGCCTATTTAATCTTTAAAAAATAAATGAGACATAGATAAGTGAAGTATTTCCAGAAAAAACAACATACAAAAAATTGAACCATCCTGAAAATACTACTCCCCAAACCCACGAATGTAAAACCTACCAGCACATAGAAAAATGCAGATAAACTTTCTAGTAAATTTAAATTAGATTCTGTCATAATGATTATTAAGTTTTAATTCTACTGAATGTACCTCACTTCCACTTTCTCTGGGTAATTACGTGTCAGAAAGATGGTGATGCAACAAGTATGGTATCCTAGATCCAAATTTTTTCACTGGGTTTAATGCTGTTTTTCAACAATTTTTCAGTCATATACTGTGGCTGATTCATTTCTGTTTAAGAGAATTAAAGCTGCTTCACTATATTTTATACCCTCCAAAATGCATATTTATCATTTATCACCTTTATTTCTGCAGCTATTTTGCTCTGTCACAGCCTTTAGGGAGCCTAACGGGCAGGCTGGACCTAAATCACCTTCATCCAAAGCTCACTTTGTTGGATTGAGCATCAAGACACCGTATATTTCATTGAGAAATGGAGAAACGAAGGCTATAGAATTAGAAAAATCATTTCCAATGGTGTGCTTAATAATGGAGTATTGTCACTTTTATCTGCAGTATTCTACACCTGATGACAATAAATGTACAGGTAAATAAGTATGTTTGTATACAGGCAATATTTTTTATTATTAGTTTCTTTAAGGCTAAACATTGATGTAAGCAGCGGAAATACCATTAAAAATCAGAAATGTCAAAATTCATGCTTATTTCTTCTTTGACCAATGAAAGTCCATAGCTGTTTTATGTTTTTGACTTCAAACTTGGAAAATAAGAAGTTTACAAAGATGTTCGTTCATGTCCAAACTTTGACCTTGAGTCTACATTGGTCAAAATTCATGTCTTTTGAACTTTGTTACTTAGTAACCATTATTTGAAGTGAATATTGTAACTTTTTGGCAAATATAAACTAAACCGAGTATTGTGTACTTATAACAGGTGACCTGACATTCCATGATGGCTGCGGAATAACCGTACAACAAGATCAACACACTATCATAGTGAACATCAGTTCCGCTAATACTGGCCAGTTTGCAGTGGGGGGACATTTCAAAGTCCATTTAGTTGGTAACAGCGAGAATGTGAAGTTGTTGAAGGAGGATTACAAGCTTCCACCAATTAGTGTCAGTAACTTCTTTTAACTATTCAACATTGTGTGGTCATCCTTATCATCTTCAAATTCGTCAGAATGTGTTGAACAAATTCATTCAAATTTGTATAAAAAAGGTTTCAGTTACTCCATTCATAAAATGTGACTATTAACCCTTTGCCTCATCAGCATACTTTGGACAGTTCCAAATTCAAAGCAAATGTACAAAATATAATCAATTTATTTAAGAAAATTGGGTTATTTCTCCCTGACAGAGTGGAAAACATTGTGGCAAAAGAAGCCATTACTCATTACAAGTAATGGCTTCATTTATGTCAATGTTTTCAAATTTGTCTGCTTCAGATGCAAGGAAATATGGTATCATGAGGCAAAGAGTTAATATCAAACACTGGACCAATAGTTTGGTAATACCTTTGGGTTAATCTGGGATCATTCGTTTGTTACATATGACCACTGTTGTTTCTTATTTAGTTATTCAACTAATAATGGATCCATGTCCACTTCAGACCACTTCTTTCTAAAGAAAAGTAGCTGAATGTTGGTAGTTAGTGTGTAGATCATGTTAGATATAAACAATACCAAACATTCTAAAAGTTTTGAGTAAAGCTTAAAATACAAATAGCCAGAAAATCATCAACATTGTCATGGTTGATTGAATAGAGCTTCCCACTGTATGAGCGCTTGGGTCTGATAATGAGGCCATGATACGAAATAGCAAGCTGGTAACATTATCATAAGTGAAAATTTTTGTCATTTCATTTAAATTGAATGTTTTAAAAGGACATAGCTCCATGTTGACGTCATATGTTCATTTTCAAAAAAAATAGTTTGACTATCAACATTCACAAATATCGATTTTTTAGTTTTATGAAAATATTGTATGGCTTCAAGCAAGAGGTTGTTTTCTACATATCTGAAGAGCAAAATCAAGTGTTGTTCAAAAAAAGTGATTAATACACTCTTGACTTGTTATTTATCATCACAATCAAGTGAAAAGAGTTATGAAACTTTAAAATGTCCGACCTAGAATCTCTTCCCATTAATCCTAGTCAGTTTTTACATGGGGATGAACACATTTTAATACTAGTGGCTTATTTACCTGTGAGATAATTGATTTGCAGGTGGATGTCCTGCCTGAGAGGAACCAAGGGTCCCGAAAGAAAGTATGCAGTGCTCGAAATGACCCTCATATGCTCACCTTTGATGGAAGGTATGCATGGCATTGTCCACCTATCATTCACTGGATGCAGTAATTTTATATTAATTTAATAATGTTTATTTTTTTATTTTTAATAACTTGGGGTTTTTAATGCTTGGAATACAGAGAAATGACAAATTTTGTCTTAACTCTGTTCAGGTCAAATTATAATTTATAAATCAGCATCTCATATCTAGTTTTTTGAAATGGTTATAGAAAATTCTTTAAAGCCAGGTCACCATGACGATATATTTATTCATTGAAAAGTGATTAGATGATATGTTTTTTATATTTCTAAATAATGTTGCATTGTACATTGATGACTGTATTGCAGACAATATGAACATCATGAAGGCATTGGTGAATATGTCCTTTACAGACACAAGAAGTATGATGTCGAGGTACTGAATGTTTCTATATTAATGATTCTATAGATTAAAAAGATCTGCAAGCAATACATTCTCTGACCAGTGATTTTCTTTTGAATTTGCAAAACTACCTGTGGCTTTCTGAAAGGGAAAATATAATGTGATTTATCAGAAAAGGGGTATTTTATCACCTTCATTGATTATTTTCTAGTTCTGAGACGTAGTTCATAATTATGATTTGAACTTCTATGGTATCTCAATTTATTACATGATAGGAAAGTAGAAAAGCCAAAATACTCTTTTGAAAAGTCTGGTGTGGGCAGAAAAAATTGGGTCAGTTGGGTTACCAGAAACCAGGAACATACCCTTGTCCCTTGTTACTAGGCTCACTATAAATCTCTGTCATTGTTTGACTAAACTTTAATAATTGGTAAGATTTGATTGACCAATCTTGAATATTCAGTTATTATTAGGGTGGTAAATTTATAGTACTGTAATCCCTGAATGTACAAAATTAAACTACCAGTAATGACTATTTTAATATAGCATGCTACTATGATTAATTTGGCATAATGATAGGAGAATATTGACCTGATGTGGTTTGCACATTTATCAGCCTATTTCATAGATATTACAAATCCAGAGTATTATTGTGATTAAACGAAACCGTTGCATTCAACAGTTGTACAGAATCATTATATTCAACCAACTGAATTGTGTAAATCTGAGTTTGTCATTTGTGGATTTGATGATGTTCCTTTTATCTTGTGTTTGAATGTTTTATTCCTGTACAAAATACTAAATGCTTCATTGTCAGGTTCAGCAAAAGATTTCTCACTGCACTGATGCATCAAGTAAAGCTAAATGTAACTGTGGAGTAGCCGTTAGAGCGGGTCGGGACGTCTATGTAATAAATGTGTGTGACCGTTTTCTGGACATTGGGTACAGGCATTGTGGTGATGATGCTTTAACTGTCAAAAAAGACAACGATTTTACATACACGGTACTCCCATTATATTAAAATATACAGTAATACCTGTAAGAGAAACCACATTAGTGTTAAGGTCACTTCATTTTTCTGAACACTTACTTATTTTCAATATTCTGCTTAATTTCAACTTGATACTGAGATCTCCTCAATGTTGAGACCATTCATTGGTTCCACATTAAGGTACCACTAAACTTAATGTTAGTATTGAGGTTTTACTGTATTTTTTTCTTATTTCATTGTTTGTTTGGAATCCATAATAAAATGAAATCAATAATGGCTGTAACCTTCATTGTCAGATTTAAAGCATTGAAAACCTTTCAAATCAGGGAATTAAGGAATATAATAAATATATTAATATAGATTACTAGCATTGCAACTTTCATTACTTCTCAGTGTCTTCACATTCTGTTTTGTATTCTTAGTGTTGGCTTTTTCAACTTGTCTCAATAATATCAGTGTTTTTGACAAATAATATTCAAAACACATTCTAAATGACTTGAAATACAACAAAATGGTAGAACAATCTAATGTCAAATAATGGTTTTAGAATTGTCCTAATTATGAGCTTTATAAACAGTGTTCTTCAATAATATATACTGTATAGATTTATCTGCCATACGGGACTGGTATTAAAGTAAGAATTGACAATGCACCATACAGTGGACCTGAAGGTGGAAAGATAGTGGATATCAGTGTGCTGCCATCAGTAGAAGATCAAGATGGAATGAGTGCTGCATTGTGTGGAACACTTAATGATGATGTTGATGATGACTTTAACCATGGAAACCAAACTTTAAACAGAACTCAATTTATTAGTACTTGGCAGGTCGATACTGGCACAAGTTTGTTTTCAAAAGATTTGGACAAAATTGTATTAAAACCATGGTTGTTTAAAGCATGTGTCTGCAATAATGATAACCAGGGGGCACCACTTTCATGCAATTCCAGCATGTCAACCTGTGCTCCAGGTACAGTTACTGGCCAACACAGCTGCGGTGATATTTCATTACGACGTTCAGTTCGATCACCACACAAGAGGCCAAGGATTCCTGTTGTTATGCAGACAGACCATTATGCTGTCAAACATATGCGTATTAAGGTATGTGATAATACGTGACTATAAGAATTGAATACTCCCAATAAAAACATCACATTATTGTGTAACAGATTTTTTTAATTTTATTAATCAGTCTTTCAATGATTTTTTGAAGCATGGAAGAAATGTTGTTGGAAGGATTTTTAGAGCATTTATTATGAGTCTAGAGCTACATTTGGGGCATGCATTAATTAAGTGAGTTTTGTTTATTCGAGAAAATTCGGTACTTATAGTCGATATAAATGATAAATGTATCTTGTTTGTGTTAAATGTCCTGATTCTAATTTGCCTAATTAAGTTCAAAGAAGAAATCTTGGATGAATATAAGTTGATTAGAAATTAAATCATAAAAAAAATGTAAAGTGAATTCTATTTATGACAATGTGTTCAATGCAGTAAATTGGAGGTTTTTAGGTACTTCTGCATGTTTTGTTAATATTTCAGGACCACTATCTGTGTTTAGTGGTCACCTGTCTTAAGAGTCCATAGTAGTCATTCCCCTGACTGGCTGCTTAACACAGACTGTATTTTGCTTTATTTACCTGCAAGCAGTTAGCCTAAACAACAATTTATTGTTTGTGGATTTGTACCAGTTCTAATCCTGTTCTCCAAGTAACCCATCTACATCTTAACTTTTTTTCAACATTTTTTCTGTCATATACGGTGACCGGTTCACCTGACCAGTTTTCCTGGACTGTATACTAACCAGTACTAACTTACCCTTCCATGAGGAACCAGCAATTTCTCAACATACAGAGGAAAGAGACATTTTTTGTCAAATTTTCATAGCTGGGTATGACCTGCCACAACCCAGATTTGAACCTAGAATGCTGGATTACATGTCCAGTGAACTAACTTCTGGACCATGATCGCAGACATATCTTAACTTGAATCACATGGATTTGCAGGAGAGGGTGAATTACAATAGGTATAGTTTCAACTGAAATATTGCACTGACTATGCCCTTGGTTGGAACTCTTATACCAATGGTCTGTGCACTCTCACTAATCAGGCTTTTGTATTTACTAGAAAATGTTTTGCAATGTTCGAGTCGCAAATTGTTTTGTATTAAACAATATTTCAGAGAGAAACAGTTATCCAGTATACAAATGAGACAGCGACTAAATATTGCAGAGATTATTTTGAAAAATTGAGAGCATTTGAACTGTGCAGCAAGGTTCCAGCCACACATACAAATATATCAGTTGACAATTGTGTACTGGATCTTATGGTATGTCCATGTTTTAGCTGTAGAATTTTGTCACCTTCTGTTAATTGTTGAACATTTCCGTTATTTAGCTTTGCTTAGCCTTGATAATTGTTCGATAAATAGGTGTTTGAATAAAATTCATGTACATAGAATAAACATAATTAATGCTCTTATATATTTTGCTTGATATGAAGCAGTTGTGGAATACATTTGAGAAATGCAATGACATTTCATGTAATGCTTGATTTCAAAACCATATTGCAACTAATGATATGTAATTCATTACATACATAAGTCCTTTTTACTGTCACTCTTACAGCTCACTAATAATTTGGGCTGGATAGATATTTCCCAACAATCAATGCAAGATGCCTGCATGACTCAGATCCACAGGAATGCCACAGTTAGACATGATATCATAGAAAAGGTAAAGAATAAATCGGAACAAGCCAACGCTAACCCAGGAACTCCAAATGTAGCAACCGCTGCTCCCGTTGAAGTGCTGGAAATTGAAAATATTGAACAAGTGGTGGCTGAAATAAAGGAATTGGCATGCTTGAATAATTGTTCTGGACATGGAAACTGTTCGAATGGTATATATGTTAATAGTAATTTATATCATGTGAACACCTTATGTAAAAAGTTATCCCTATAGATTATTAAACATCTAAAGATTATAACATTATATATGTCTTATATCACAACCTAGCCATGGAAAGTAACTGATACTACAAAACTTAACAGTAACATCCCCTGTTAAACAAAGTTGTGATAAACACAGTAATATTGGGAAAAATTAAATGAATATGCACAGTAGTCATGGTGATGGTGCAGAATATGAGCTCCATAAAAATTATATCAAAATAATCTCAACGTGATATTCTATGATATGTTCACAGTCTTTGACTTAAGTTACCTTATCAAAGTCCAGTACTTGTGCAAGTGCTTTTGACAAACATGAACTTATCTACTTTCACATTTTTTCAAAGTAAAGTAAAGAGCTTTGGAATGATGAACAAACAATTTTAGAAGATTCATTGGTTAAAAATACTCTACATTTCTTTGTTAATCATATTAATGTATACAATTTTTTCTTGTCATGTTTGTAAATCACATAAAACATGTCTTATATATTGTATTTCAATCTTCTGAGCTCTCGTTTAATTTGACTTATAGAGTTAAATCCAAATGTGCTTTAAGTTTGAATGTTGTGATATATTAAATATGTGTCATGCTGTTTTTGCAGACATTTTATTTTCACATTTAGTGCATGTATCCAACGTTCATTTATATGACATGTAAACAGAACATTTTATACTTAATGCATCTATAAACAAATTTACGAACCATCCTCCAAATTTTGAAAGAATCCGTTAGTCATCAGAACCCTTTTTCAAATCTGTTGTTTTGGCTTCGAGATAAAATTCGTATGAAAATGTCAGCAAGAAAAAAATTGATTGAGGCCAAAAAAAGTCTCGGGTCAGCAGACAAAAACAGGGTCAGTTGGGTTTATGGAAGCTTTGAATTTTTTGTGCACCTCAAGTTCATGCAATTTTTTAGGGACATGTGTTTGTGAGGTAAACTATGGGGCTTCTGACTGCTCCCTGGATATAAAAAAAGCTCCAAGACTTGCAGGAGTACTTGATCACGGATATTGTGATGAGTCTAAGTCTGACTGTACTCACATTTATGTGTTTGGGGAAGTTTTTGTTGGAACAAACTTGACGTGCCGATTACAGAAATTCAAGGTCAGTTTTTAATGTTTGCATAATTAATCTGTATTGCTTTAAATTATTTTTATTTTATTAAGTATTTGGTAATTTTTTCTGCCTGTTTGGAAATTATGATGGAGCAAAGATGATTTAGTACATGTGAATACGGTTTTCATATCCCAAGTGGCCGATATGTATTTTATTGCCTTTAAGCAAGGATGTAGAAATATTTTCATGAAGCCGGTAAGCTACTAAAAGTAGAAGGGGGATCTGGGGGTTCAATGCAGTATTATGTCTGTTGTATCAGAAAAAGTAGCTTACAGGAATGCTCAAATAGCCGATTGATTTTTCCAATTTTCGGCTCATTTCTACTCCCCTGCTTAAGAATATTTATTGCTAATACTAACAAGAAGGGTAAGTTTGCTAGAGCTGCTTTCATACTGAAAGTACTGCATCTGTTTTTTATAAATCAAACTAAAACTCTGTATTTCTTTTATCAAAAACTCTAATACTTCTAATTTGGTATTATGGAAAAAGTTTTTTATCTTTTAATTACAGTATATAAGCATTTGTTGCAAATGATGCATTATTCATAATCTGGTTGGCATTTGTTCATTTTTGTGTTTTCTTTTATATCAGATGGGAGTTGATGATCCGACCCAAACGAAAAATGGAATCCACCAAATACCAGGAGTAGCTGATACGTTGATTGAAGCAATGTGTCCAGTTCAGCAGCTGACACAGAGGAGGAAAAGGTCAACAGGAGCCCAGACAGGACAGCCTCCTGAAGACTTTGTTCATGGCTACCAGGTGACCGTCAGTAATGACGGTGAGAACTTTTCTAATGAGTCGTTTGATGTGTATGTTTATGACTCCACTTGTCAGACATACCAAAATTCAACAGGTGTTGGTGTGACCTTTAGTCTTACGGTAAGTAAATGTCCATACTGAACATTTATTTCGAAACAAATGGGACTCATTGTTATTACTTTAATAATCCCTCAAATTCTATTCAATTTAATGCATTGGAAATATGTTGAAAAAAATAACTGAACAAATTAAAAGTTCTTGTGACATGTAATGTATCTTGGACATTTACTGGGGAATATTTGGTGTACTTTTTTATTACTTATTTATTTTCATGCCATTGATTAAATGTTTAAAGCCCATCGCTATCAAACTTGCAAGGTTACATATTGCATACATGTTAAAGTAGACTTCTTTGGAATGTTAAATATAAATATGACATCAAAGATACAATTCATAACAACTTACTGAAATGTTATAAATTTATAAATATAAATTCTATACACTAAGTTTTAAAAATGTTAAGCCATATGGCATTATTGCATTTGCATTAAACAATATTCGGTATTCCTACACATTGCAAGAACATGAATTCAGTTCGGACTTTGGTGAAGACAGACATTTTGTTTTCATCATACTCTTCTTTATTCAAGTATTGCTGTGTTACAAGTACTGGAACATGAATTTTATTTTTCATGTTACCCCTCTAGCCTGGATTCTGCTATATCGAAGGTAAATGTGTATCTAATGGAAGTCTACATATAAGACAGACATTGAAATGTGACACCAGTAACTCGAAATATTCATGGACAGTCATTCCAACTACCACAACCCCATCAACAACCCATGAACAGTCAACAACTACTAAAACTCCTGGTATAAGTTAACTTATTGCATTGTTGTAATTGTGAAGGATGTTTGTTTGTTTGATTAAAGACTAATGATTAAGGGTTATACACACCAAAAATGTTTCATTAATATTTTTCATAGCTCTAAAGTTAGATTCATAGAGTAAATTCTGTTGAAATGAATATATATATTGAATAAGGTTGTATTTATCATATGATAGAGTTTCTTTTTTTAATGAGTTGTTGAATATATTGTCAAACCTTTGAATTAAGGGAGATGTATGTCCTTTATGTACAGTTGAACTGTGCACACAGACTTAGTTGGTATCTTATGTCTGTAATTATAATACCTGTAAAATACTGTATGATTGGTTAGTCATATTATTAGTGGATTTATCACAAATGCATGTGGAGTGGTTTGTTGAAAATGCTTTTCACATTTAGATGCAAATTGTCTGTGCAATAAGAAAAATATGCAATCTTGTGATGGTGGCAAATGTGTTTGCAAAGATGGATGGACTGGTAAAACATGTGATGAAGATATTGATGAATGCACAAATGAAGCAGATATATGTCAATCAGTGATACATAGTGGATGTCAAAACCAGCCTGGATCATACAAGTGTCCCTGCTTAAGGGGTTATCATCAAGATCAAGGAGATGGTGTATGCAAAGGTAAGCTAAAGGAACTCAACTCTGTGGGTATTACTAAGGTATTCCTGATAAATTTAATCTGTTTAATACATAATAAATATGAAAATAATTAGTTTGTACTTAAATTTAGTTTTTGTTCCGCATGTCCAAAGAAATAAACAATTATTTTTTTTGTTTATAAGCATAGTCTTTAGTATACCATAGATTTTCTTTTTTGATTACAGTAACTATTGTATTAATGAAGTTTTTAGATTTTTTACTGAAAAAAAATTGAGTGTAGTCGCTGTAATATCTAATATCACATGATCATTAAAAGAACGGTCTGGTTATTTTAATTTGTTTGTTCTGATGAATGATTGTACCATCTATTTTATGTATTTCAGAATTACAAAAGAATTCAACCACTGAATTAACCGAATTAAGTAAGTTGTGTATTTTTCAAGTGATAATTAATGTTAATGAATGAATAAACATCACCAGTATATTGGTGTTTAACGATATAAAGTCATGACTGATGGTGTATAACAATATCATTTTGTTTTCCCTAGTAAGTAATTTGCCGTAATGTATTTAAATATCTATATTTTGTATAGAATGTGAAAACAGATCAGGAAATCCTAAAAAATTACCATCTTATTACACAATCCACTTAGCAACGACCATCATGACTCGAAGCAGCCAATTAACATGCAATTATCTACATAAAGTTGCAGTACCTCTCAAAATGTTCAAACCATCACACAAGACTAACATCAACAACACTGTCCACAAACCAGTTAGTATAATTCACACTAACAATCCAACTAGGCTGTTTCTAGGTCATCTGCTTCAAAGAAAAATCAAAATATTATGATCACTGCGTCATTGTGGTCGTCAGCATTGTCATGCAAAAACTTTAATGTAGCCAATTTCTTGAACAGTTCTAAAGATACCAACAAAACACTTAATTATCATGACAAGGGGCAATTGCAAGACATGGGGCATTATCCTGAAAGCAATATTTTTAGAGATGTCCCTTTTTAACTTAAAAGTTTGGAAAAAAATTTTATTTAATAAATAGATGTAAAACAGATGAGCATTGGCACTGCTCTGTGGAGCTCTAGTTAAACTGTATATTGCAATCTTTGATTTACAGTGCAAGCGAATCCAGAACTTCAAGCTTTCCGTGTAGAAATCACATTAGATGTCCACATTGACAGCTCTCACAGTTTAGAGATAGAACAAACATACACAGATGTCAAGTTAGCTGTAAGTTCATTTTGACGATGTGCTCTCTTCAACAGTTTTATGTTTTGCTCATATAATACTTAATGTATCTAATAACTTGATATTGAGCCAACTGCTCCATTACCTAATAATTTATTCTGTTTAAAGCTTGGAATGTGGGCAGGCATTGAGGTGGAACATCTGGTTTCATTCTGATAAAGTTTGTTTTAAATTGACCCGTTGTTACCTAACTTGGGTTTATTTTTATAGAAACCTAGCTCATGTATTATTTAGGGTTCTAGGGTTAAATTCACTATTATTTAAAATATAAAAACCTGGTTTGGTGGCACTGCAGCATTTCTTGTTGTTTACTACAGCTGGAAAAATATTACAGCAAGAAGCTTGGAGAACTTGAACTGAAGGACGTTTTTATTTTATCTCTAAGGTACATACTTATTTGATAATTCTTTAAAGTATAATGAACCATAGATGTATAACTCATAGAAATAATTATCAGTTGTATTGTTAAGTATGTACTTTGAAGACACATCTTGTGAATGAACGGAGGAAAATATGTGAATTCCCAAGACATGCAAAGTGTAAAAAGCTCCACTTTTCCATGCAGTCTATTATAGCTGTAAATCAATCAGTTCACATCAACAAAATATTCAGGACAGAACATCACTAGGGTCACAAAAGCACAAAGCACCAACATATGTCATATCAACCACCAAACCATATTATACACTTAATGTAAAACAATTATACACGCATCTTCAAAGTTTTTCTTCATTACGTATTTCTTCATTCTTCATTCATACAGCCCCAAACATCAAATAAGTTTCATTTCTCAAGATGGTATCCAACATTTATATTATTGATAAGTTTTCATATAGTAGGTTATCTATCTTTAGCCCCTAATCAAATTCTAAGAAATTTTCAAAAAATTTTTTATAAATTTTGTAGGATTTTTGTAAACAAAACTACTCTTATTGGTGAAAGTTAATTTGTAGGATACTACTACAAATGTGCCACAGTTGAAAAATAAATACAGGTGATCTTGCAGTTTGTTTACTCATGAATTTATTTATGAACTAATCCTTCTCATGTTACAGGACAGGAAGTTTGATTGTTGAACACTCGGTTGTGATAGAAAAAGAAGAATATGTGGTTAGAAATCTCGCAGTAGTCATTGCAGATATGTCACGTGATGGGGTGATTGACTTATTTGGAAGCAGCTGTAGTATTACTAATGTCAAACTAGACGAGGAATCAGGTGAATATCTGTGTCCACATTGCTGAGAAATTATGGCTTAGCCTTAAGTATTATAATAGAAAGCTGATGCTTATGGAATAGATCTAAGAACAAAGAAAGGACTGGTATGAAACTACAGAAGCACTAGTCATATCAACTTCATACTACGACATAATCTTACTACTGTTATTAATCAATCTGAATAAAAAGTGTCCGTATTAGCCAGAAACATTAAATAACAATAAATCCTAAAAACAATGTCAAGTAGAATATATTTACTGTTGATGTGTTGTAACTTTGTACTTGTTCTACCAAAGTGATGTGAGTCCTGCCTTTTTTCTTAATTTCAATACTTGTCTGGACTTATATAACTTTTTTGTACTTGCATAGTTATTAATGACTATTTCTGTGTCAAGGTCGAGGCTCACAGGACAAGTTCCATGATTTCTTGTTGTGTGAGAGTTACACCAGCTTACATCCTTGTGATGAACAGCACACGTGTTCAGTTGTTAATGATAAGCCAGCATGCAGGTAAGTGATTGTCACATGTCATGATTGTACATATAGATGTATCACAATGTTTACCTAGCACAAAAGTCAACAATTTCTTTTACTCTCTTTAAATGCTGAAGCTAGTCAAGGAATCTATGCCAGGAAAACTGGTAAGGTGAACTGGTTGCCGTATATAACTAAATGATTGTTGAAAAACGGCGTTAAACCCCAGTGGTAAAGTCACATAAGAACAAAAGTTGAAAAATAAAGGAAAATTGAAAAATTGAACTGGTCATTATTGTAAGATGGTCTTTTTATTAAAGTGGTTGCTAAGTAAAGTCTTCCTGCATTTCCATAGCTATAAAGAAAACGATTGAAGAACATACATTACTAAATGTATTTTATATTTCAGGAAAGTAAATAGAAGTCAGGGGACCACAGGTAAAATAAATTAATACTTCATTTGATATATTTTCATGTTGTATTGATTCTAATCTAACTCCACAGACAAAATTCAGGGGTGGATACAGAATTTTTGCACGTGAAATTTGTTTCAACTGAAGTTCACATACAAATAATTCTAAAAGTATTTTTAATAGTTATGTATGAGAGACATTCAGATATTTTGTCCGTCTTCCTTACTTTAGTCTCTGCTCTCGTGTTATTAAAATATTGACTATTTAAAAGCAAATGTAATATTAAAAATAATTTGCCCATTCTAAGGATTTATGTAAAAATGAACACAAATTCCAAGTTAATCTTCTTTGTTTTTATAATGTATAAATTTCATGCATTACAGGTGAGGTGTCACTAATGATAATCATTGGCTCATCAGTTGGTGGCTGTCTCTTACTCATTATTTTAATCCTGCTCTGTGTTGTATACCGTAATAAAAAACAGATTAAGAAAATCAAGAAGCAGGGAGGACCACTAGCCCCAGAGAATGTATATAGTAACATGGATACTATGGAGCTGTCAGCATTACCACGACCAAAACTGTTAGAGAGTAGTCATAGCCAAGGGGCTGCTGAAAATGACGGATTTCAACCTGAAAATTCTTCTTCAGCAGAATCGACTCTTGATAGGTAGGTCTTATTTTTTTTCTCAGACATTGACAAATAAGTCCACCCACTTGGCTCCATTGATAGAGCATTTGGTCAGCAGTCATCACTTGGTCAAGTCATCATTTGGTTCTCTACCTGCAGCTGATGGGTGGTGTCCACAATAATTGACCATTAATGTCTTAGTTGAATAGTTCCTGTTTAGTGTTCGTCAGAGTGGGCATAACATCTTGGCCTAGATCAAGAGCTCACAAATTATCCCTGGTACTCCTCAGTTATGGCCCTTGATTTAGCAAGAAATGATGGAAATGGACCTTTTTTGCTCACTAAGTTGAAAAGTTTCCATTCAATGAAGACCTGATATTTTTGATGGTAGTATTTTGTGACAATTTGACTCTTATTTGCATTAATGGTGATGATTAGATGAATTGGAATGAATGAATGATTAGGATCCTTTACAATATTTCAGATCAACTGTCTTCCCTGATGGCAAGTATCATAAATCAAGTGATGGCAATGTTCTATTTTACCCGAAGTGGTAGAGGCAGAAATAAAGGAATGTTTTAAACTAGTTTCATGAGTGGACTTTCATGTTCATATCATTCAGTGAAACATTAGTTCATTATTTCCATTTGCAGACATTAGTCTTTGACTGTTTAATTATGATTGCTTAAGATGTATAATGCATGTTTATTATTCATGTAACATTTCTAGCCATTTGCAAATGTGTGATTAATCAGCCCTTCAGTCTACAAATCTTGACAAGTTTTGTTCAGAGTCAAAGTTGTGTAATCCAAAATTAGCAAAAATGAATAAAAAATGACAAAATCAAAACTATTCACATCAAATTTATGATTTCAAATTTCTGTGACTTCTTGGTGACTCATCATCTATCATAAAAATATTAATAACTTCTTAACTCATACATATAAATGAATAAATAAGATTTTGTAATTACAGTGAATGCTTTTATTGCATTGTCCTTTAAGCATTTTTATTAATAAGTTTTAATGTATAATTTATCTTGTTTAATCTCATGACATTTTAGTCAAGGACATCTTAGAATAACCAAACATTTCATAATAATTAATTTATCTTTTAATAAATTATCTCTGTCTTATCAGTATTTATACCATTGCAAAGTTTCTATGCATAATTGTGTTTTGGATTGTTATTAGTCGGTCAATAGCTATACATAGCTAATGTTTGTTCTGTTGTATATACACCAACCCGAAATAAAATTAGTATTGTATTTGTACTCATTTCTTCCATTATTTGCTTCTTAGTTTGATTTTAGAAATTAGAAAACAACTTTTTTGTTTCAACATGATAGAGTAAAATTAATCCCGCAAACGATTAATCATTGTCAATTGTTGCCTCTCTCAGGCTAATTGCTTTTTCATTTTTACCGTAATTTCTTTTGATTTTAAGCCGGATTATTACTGGATGCTATTCCTGCGTGTCTAGGGATACTCAGAACTTAATTTATTTAATGTATTTAATGCTGTATTTTGATCTTCATGAATGTGTATTTATATAAAGTTAATCAAAGAACTATCAACATAATCTGCATCATCTAGTTATAATAATTTGTGATCTGGCTTTGTTTATGTGTCTTTCTAATATGTAATGTATGCATTTTAAAAATGATTCATGCATAATAAAAATAATTTTTGTTGTATTTAGTTATTTTTGACTTGCATTCCTTACACTGACAAACTGAGTGCACTGTAGTGACAATAACCATGTATTGACTAGACTGACCATACAAACTACCTGACATACTTTATGTACTGAGTATACTTACTACCTGTCATACTTTATGTACTGACTATACTAACTACCTGTCATACTTTATGTACTGAGAATACTAACTACCTGACATATTTTATGTACTGACAATACTAACTACCTGTCATACTTTATGCACTGACTATACTAACTACCTGTCATACTTTATGTACTGAGTATACTAACTACCTGACATATTTTATGTACTGACTATACTAACTACCTGTCATACTTTATGTACTGACTATACTTACTACCTGGCATACTTTATGTACTGACTATACTAACTACCTGTCATATTTTATGTACTGACTATACTAACTACCTGTCATATTTTATGTACTGAGTATACTAACTACCTGTCATATTTTATGTACTGACTATACTAACTACCTGTCATATTTTATGTACTGACTATACTAACTACCTGTCATACTTTATGTACTGAGTATACTTACTACCTGTCATATTTTATGTACTGACTATACTAACTACCTGTCATACTTTATGTACTGAGTATACTAACTACCTGTCATACTTTATGTACTGAGTATACTAACTACCTGACATATTTAATGTACTGACTATATTAACTATCTGGCATACTTTATGTACTGAGTATACTAACTACCTGTCATATTTTATGTACTGAGTATACTAACTACCTGTCATACTTTATGTACTGACTATACTAACTACCTGGCATACTTTATGTACTGAGTATACTAACTACCTGACATATTTTATGTACTGACTATATTAACTACCTGGCATACTTTATGTACTGAGTATACTAGCTACTTGACATATTTTATGTACTGACCTTACTGACTACCTGAACACCAACAATGCTTCTATCTTAATACGAAGCTGAAACGACATCATGCCAACATCGTTTCATTCTGATAATGAGGCCAACAACCTTGTATTCTTGAAGTTTGTCCTGAGCCGTAATGCAAACATAATTTTGGACGATAGTTATAAGATATTGCCCCTTTAGGCATATAAATGTATTTCAATTTGTCGAAATAATTGTTCCAACAATTAATATTTAATAATATTCCAATCATTTGATGGTCAAAAAGATATAAAACTGGGACAAAACAATGAATGGGATAAATGCCCCAAAGAAAGTTCACGAACCAATATCAAAATACAATTTGATAAATGTATGTATAAGGCTGGTTGATTTATATCAGCTGAAGTGTTTATTCATTAGATCTTAAGCGATTGAAAATATTAACTTTTCTTTATGCGTTCTAACTTGATATTGTACTCAAAATATATTTGATTTAGGAATGTTTACTTAGTGAAACATAAGAAACAACGTACATATAACGTTAAAACATTTTAGGAATTATGTCCGAATGCAGTCCTATTATCATTGTCGTTGGCTCCAAAATCGCGTAATGAATTACATCCCTTATAGTGTACTTGATTGATGTATCTACTCAAGTCAGCACAAAAGTGTTAATATTACAAAAATTGTATCGCCCAATTATCATTATTTATTCGGTAGTGAACCTTAGATACTTCAATTTTGAAAATTTTGTAAGAGTTGTTGCCCTTGTTGAAAAATAGAAAAATATTAATTTCTAAAAATATTGCACGATGACCCATATTGTTCTTTGTCAAATATGGATTCTGTATTGTTATATCTTTTTACATGTTTTTTTATTGAATTGGGTCTTCTGTTTTCTTTAATCTTTGAAAAATGGGCAAATTTAAATGATCAATAACTCAGATGAACGTGTTTGTTACTAAAAATCTTATGGTAAATCATTTTCTATCATGGACACCTATAAAAATATACACGTTTCCAAAACCTGTCCGTTTCATTTTGAAAAAATTAATTTGCGCACCCCTGAATCTGAAGCAGACAACTTTTGAAAGCATTGTGGCGAAAGAAGCCATTGTTTGTAATGAGAAATGGCTTCCTTCACCACAATGTTTTCCACTCTGTCAGAGAGAAATAACCCAATTTCCGTAAATAAATTGATATTTTGTATATTTGCTTTGAATTTGGAAGAGCCCCAAAGTATGCTTATGAAGCTAAGGGTTAAATATGACTTTAAACGCATAAATTAACTTTAAATGATTTCAAGCTTTTTAGCGCTACTTACACAATATTACAATACATGTAACTTGAAAATTCATTGTCTACAATGTATGTTAGCGTAAATATTAAATATATGAGGCTCCTTATTTTTGTGTTGTTCTGTAGAATTCAATTAAAGGCAAAAGCCTTGGGGCAATACTTTGTCTATACTGTACGCCTCATTCTGTATAAAAAAAACAGTAACGCAATTTGGATTGACAAAATGGATGCGTTTTTCGTCGGTGTGATCTTCTGTAAGTAACAAATTTTGCAATTATTATTATTTGTGAAGTTCAAATTGTCAGGAGAGAGTATACATGTATGGTTTTTTGTTCAACTTTGCGCGTCTCTTTCTATGTAAAATGACCCTTGCCTGTGAATTATTGTCTGAAAAGAGTGCTGGTGTGAATGAGAAAAGGTTTTCGAAGTAAATGTGGTTCACACTCTACTGTGATTCATTCAGCATTTGATGCGGAGCCCAATGTCTGGAAACAAAAGTTCTTCAGTATTATTTATTTGAACCGATCACACAGTTGGGTTTGACAAAATGTTTTATGCCTAGTTTTCTGTTATATTTGCTAGGCATAGGTGAAAGTTGCAGATTTTCAAAAAAAACGTAAATCTTACGGAAACCAAAAAAAACAGCAGGGTCCAGACCTGGGAAAACTGTAGGTTCCGAAAAACCATGTTGCTAGGTTTTTTGGGTAAAATTATTGTTTAGATATGAAACTTTAAAGCGCCCCATCAGCCAGTTTCATAAAGCGACTTTCCCAGATTAAACAGTCAAGGAAAACCCCGCCCCCAATGCGTACACTTGAATGAAATCACTGGCCTTCTGTAAGCTAGCTGGGCAGCTTCCTAACATGAGACATTTGTCTGGCCTCAGGTGGGATTCGATCTCTTTGTAGTGAGAGGCTAGTGATCACTAGTAAGCGAGTAAAACCTCGACCACGAAGGTTGTTTGCTATTTAATGATAACTATGAAAGTTACAATAAAAAGAATTAAGCTTGAAATTTATGTTCGCTCTGTTGTGTATAAATTTAGCATTGATCCTAATTGATAAATAATTATGAATTAATAATTACACGACAACTGCATTCAACATGCAGTAATCATTTAGTGCGTAAACTGTCATCGAATGTCGCTGTATACGTAGTATACAATAATTATCCATATGAATCTAGAAAAATGAATTGGAAAGTAAGTTTAAAACTGTGCAATTTAATAGCCCTATCTTAGTCTACAACAAGTCTTGATGAAAGATCGTTTTCTATATATCTAAGATGATGATATTTAACCATCTCAGGGACTCTATTGGTCGGAGTACTAGGAAATGATTCAGAAGGTGAGACTCGTATTTCGAATGGCGAAGGTTCATCGATGATAAATCATCCAGAAATGGTATCAATACATTTTAGAGGTTTTTTCCTTTGTGCAGGACTTATATACAATGCAAGAACCATTATCACCACGGCTACTTGTGCTACCAGAATAGATTTAGAGTAAGTTTAAGGAATGAGTTTAGCAAGTAGATAGAATTTATACATACCTTTGTAGTAAACATTTAAGTATAGTTTACACTGAGGGTTTAACGTCGCACCAATAGCCAGGATGATTTGGCGAGTTGTCCAGCTTTAACGGTGGATGAAGACCGTACGCCTGAAACCAAAACCACCGACCATCCGAAAGCGAGTTTCCTTACTAATGAAATGTAACAAGTCTCAGATAGGGAGGGGACTCACAGCGGTGATGGGCTAGAGATTACTAGTAAAGAGACAATAACCATTCGACCATGGAGGCCCCACAATTAAGTATAGAAAGAACACTACTTTACTTATCATAGCAGCAATATAGACGTATAAATAAAGAAAGTACAAGGACGTAATTTGTTTTTGCTTGCAGGACAGGAAAATCCGTAATACGGGCCGGTAATTTGAGGCTTAGTCAGAAGGATTCCACGGAACAAACAATTGCCGTGAATAATAAGAAGATCGTAATGTACTTTCTTGATCCTATATAAAAATCAATAGTAATTTATTTCTTAGAGGGGATGGTGTAAATAATACGTGAAAAAGTTGTATTTATCCTGATAGTAGATTACAAGGTTAAATAATTTGCAAGTTGTATTATGGCTGCTTTGAGTTTTTGCTTTTGTTTTTATGTGACATATTGTCACTGGGGTTTAACGCCGTTTTTTCAACAATTTTTCAGTTATATACGGCGACCGGTTCACCTAACCAGTTTTTCTGGACTGTATACTAACCAGTACTAACTTAACCTTTCACAAGGAGCCGGCAACCTCTCCACATATGGTGGAAAATCGACATTTTTGTTAAATTTTCATGGAAGGGTATGACCTTCCGTGAATGGGATTCGAACACTAACCACTGGACCACGGCCGCGACTGTCTGCTTTGAGACATCATCGGTTTAGTTATCGTTTTATGAATAAGATATCAAGACCGAGGTAAATCAGTTCAGCAGAAGTCAACTAATGTTTTAGTCGCTTAAATCGAGTATTAACATATGAATATTTCAGCTAAGAATACCGGTACTCATATTATGTACGCTTATCAAGAATCAGTGTTACTCGTTTCTTTAGCACCCTAAGTATAGGAAGAATCTGTCCGATTACAACATCGCAGTTCTGTTACTGGAGAGCTCATTGGAATGGAACATATATGTACAAAAAGTCAATATACCAGGTAAAAATTGTTACATAAATGATTGGAAAGTTAGATTATAAGTTGAATTAACTGTTCATTTGAACACTAACTGCTTTATAATGAATAATTTCATTTAGCGTCATGAATGAATACAACGCGACGGCTTATTTCTACAACCTCGTATCTCAATTTCGGTAATATTGAGATTTTAGTATCATTTTTGTCGATTACAATGATCATACTTGCTGTCTGTATATATCCTAAATAAGGTTAATCCCAATTCCACAAAACTTCAAATGCGATTTTCTCAAATATGGAAAAAAATGACTTAAGGGTTTGTAGAAATAACCCGACGAACAATCTGCATTGAACTTTCATTTAAAACATCTTAACTTGACATTTTGTTTATCTGTTTCGTGAATGTCATAGAAAGCATTAAGTGTCGGGTGTAGGTGGTCAATATGTTTCTCAGTTATAAAAGGAAAGAGGGCGTGAAAGTATTCGCGAACGGGTCTTTATTTTTTCTTTTTGTATCTGGTGAAAACGCAATACTGTCTAGATATTTGACTGAAGTGGAAAAACTGTTTTTACATATTTCGTTCAGCTTCTGTTTTCAAAAGTTTGTCCGTTATATACCAGCGTAGATCTAATCTATTTCTCTAAGCTATTCAACAGTACTAAACTTGTTGTCAAAAGTTTGTCTACTATTCCACATAAATGATCATGAGTGGCGAATAAATGGCATTAGAAGTAATTTGTTGAAACAAATTTTCCCGGAGCATGTGCTCCGCACCAAGAGTTCGTAAAGTTCGGTTCTGTTCTGTTTGAACTCATGGGCTCAGGATATGTCATCAAAGGATTTATTTGTGAGGCTGTGCATCGGTTTTAGGTATACGGCGTCCGGAATTTTTATATTGAATGAATTAATTATCTATAACTTAATACGAATTTTCACAATATTTGTAAATGTGAATCATACATATCGGGTTCAGGGTTAAATACAGACATGTCAGACAATACGTAAAAAAAAATTGCTTTCAACTACTATTTTTGTTAAAAATAGATGTATAAAATATACTAAATAGCTTTAAAAGCAAATTTGATGTCACATGGGAATTCAGTTGGTTTAATCATATATCATATGCACGTGTTTTTCGCTTTTCCCATTCACACTCCATTTCTTAGAGTATATTGTCAAAACCCGGTGTGTGTTGATTATCGATGAATATTCTAACGTGTATAGTATAAAAAAAAATCGGTAATTCAAAGTCAGGCACAAAAAATGCAACACAATTAAAAACGTTTTTAAGGCTGTTAAAAATTCATATTTTTTTAAAAACTGCTGTGCTGACTTCGGTGTTATTACACCATTTTCTCATTAAAGCAAGCGTGTGTGAGCTTCAAACTTTCCCTTTTCCTTTTTTATCCGTTTTCTTCATTACCATCATCATTACCACAACAAATTTCTGTACCTAATCGAAATGAAGCAACAAGGGTTAACTCCCCTTTATATATATGTTTATAGTGCCTTGGAAAGAAAAAAAGTTAATCAAATATAACCTTTGTGGAGTGGCTGGATGGGGCTACCTTGACGGTATGTTTATATTCTTGATAAAATCCTATTTACATATTATTCATAACTTGCAGATTTCAAGAAGACTTCGTCAGATATGATTTAAATATTGCGGAATTACATTACTCTAAAGTGGTGTATAACTGTTAACTTGAAGCATGACACTTTATAAGTATCTTATTCTATGTATCATTATTTATGAGTCACATTATCACGTAGAAAATAATTGCGTATTCACATCTCGATGATCTTCCTTAGATACTAAATAGTCCCAAATGGACGTAACTTAATGAGCTGAATGGTTAAGATATATCTGAACCACAATTAACACCTACATTAAAATTACATTTATTTACAGACAAACGGGTACCATGGAAGATACAAGCAGCGCCCGTTTTCATTTATGGTAGGAATGAATGTCAGAAGTATTTGGATTATTTTAACAGCAAATTAAAGCTAACATGGCGTATGATGTGTTCAGCAGGCTATGACAAAGGACCGTGTCCGGTAAAATGAGCATTTGATCTTAACTCATAACAAGAAAACACATCGTGAAAATACATTGCATTTGAACGACAATTTGTTTATTTGTTTTTATGTGACATTGTCACTGGGGTTTAACGCCGTTTTCAATATTTTTTTCAGTTATATACGGCGGTCGGTTAACCATACCAGTTTTCCTGGACTATGTACTAACCAGTACTAACTTACCATTTTGCAAGGAGCCGACAACTTCTCATATGGAGGAAAATCGACAATTTTTTCAAATTTTCATGGAAGGATATGAAAGGGATTTGAACCCGGATCACCGGGTTACAAGTCCAGCGCACTAACCCTGGACCACGGTCGCGCCTTTGAACGAAATGAAATCATTAATGCAACATCAATTGACATTAGATACTGGTGATCGTCTTACGTTCCTAGGCAGTACCCCTGGGGCACTGTTTTGTCCTCTTTGTATGGTCACACGTGTTGGGCGTGTTCAAGGTTGGTGTTCAGGGGATTGTATTATTTTGGGGTACGTGGAATATGTTGTGAGTTTTTGACTAGGAATCTTTTTCTTATCTGTATTTATTTTCTAAGGCTTCCACTCAAATGGAATATCAAGAATAAAATCATGATGTATTATATTGCTTTTTTTAGGGTGACTTCGGTGGACCATTGACATGTTTTGACAGCAATGGTGAAGCGTATCACCTGGGAGTGGCGGCGGGATACACCTTCTGCGGTTCTGCCTTCGGGGTATACACAAGACTAACAAAATTCAGAACCTGGCTTGCAGGAATAAATAATTGACTTCGTCATAATTATCAATCAATAAATACTGACCTGTACAAAAAATAAAATGGAGTTAGAGATAAATGGAGTTAGAGTTTTGATGAAGGACGATGAAATCACAACAAAATATTAATTCACATATTAATACAAATAATTAGTATATGGGCACAGGTCCATCTGATTGTGAATTGCCCAGTGCACACTGCTAATTCATTTAAGCACCATTTCATGATCAAATTCAATCTCGAGAAATGATCTGTCCAGCTGTTATTTTATGAAGTGTAACATCTCAATAATTATTTGATAATCAAAATATAATAATAAGCAGTGCAAACAACAAACATTTATATTATTGAATAGTTTTATAGTCCGTTGTAATTATTGATACTAAATGGATGTATAGACAAAAAAAACATGTAAACATCCTACCTTGCTTGAGCTTCCCTGACTCAATTCAACGTAAGATAACGAAATGGAACAATCAAAACAGAGGTCAGATGTCAAAGTACTGTCTATTTCCCCCGCTTACCCACAGTATTGTATACTATAAGCAAATCTCACTAAAATACGGGTCATCGCAGAATAGTAAAAGGGGAATAACAAGTATGCCCCTTAACTAATAAGGTAACATGAATGAATTAAATTAGTTCCCCCTGGTGTATACTACAAATCCATGCGTTATGATTTCGCACGACACGATTCCCTGACTGATAATAGCTACACGCATATTCACGTAATAGCAATTCCATTCAATTCTGTATTTGTTAATTAAGGTCACCGTACACAAACTACGTTACCAGAAGATTTTCGACATTCTTTCGATGCAATAAAACCAACTGTAATATCTGGAAAAATTAAAAAAACTTGAATAAAACTAGTATTAATGTTTTGGCGCATGATTGAACTAATGAATCACTGTAACAGAGTCATAAACAAACACCATTACCATGTTATGATTTTTTTAAAATACCGGGTCTTTTCTAAATGCGCGTAAACAAGCTGTAGAAAAACTAGGTTCATGTAATTCTCAAGACTTCTAATTCGCAACTTACAGATTGATCATAAAGAACTGCCTACGATTGAATATTACGTTGTTATCTTGTGTAATCCCCCCTTCACTACACACGAAAAATAGTCGTATTTACAGTTACCCGACCGGCGCTATATTTTTTTGCGGCAGCCCTGAAGCAAAATCAAAAGTACGAATATGTTTTGGGACGAATCGTATCTCTAAAGCGTGGAAGGTATGTCTAGAAAACTTATAGATAAGAAGTTTTGCAAATTTACTATTCTACTTGGTCGTGTAACCGTATTCACAATTTTTTTCTAGCCTCTTTCTTGAATCTCTAACTATACTATGAACATATTTGCTTCTTTTTTGTTTGTATTTATGTGACTTATGGTCACTGGGATTTAACGCCGTTCTTCAACAATTTTTTAGTTATATATGGCGGCCGGTTCACCTAACCAGTTTTCCTGGACTGAAAACTAATCAGTCATAACTTTTCGTTCCGAGGAAAATCGACATTTTGTCAAATTTTCACAGAAGGGTATGGCCTGCCGCGACCGGATTTGAACCCGGATCGCCAGAAATTGTTTGTACTGCATAACTAAACATACTGTACCGACATATACACAAGATAATAATCATGTTATTATTGTTTTATTATCTTTTCCCCGAAATGTAGCCTACACAGATAACTGTAACAAAATGTTTATAAGTTCATGATCGTGTAATAATTTCAATTGAAAACCTCACTGAATACCAGAACTCTCTGAAAACCGGACATCTGACCCGGTCCGGATAGGGTCCAGTATTCAGAGGTTACACTGTATATTGAGTCATTTATGTAAGTGTGTGTGATTACAAGTTACAACTCACTAAGATATCGCTATTATATTTTAAACATTCCCTTCGTGCGATCTTGGATTATTTAGTTAACTAGCTTGAATCTAAAAGCGTTTCCCGGTTGCTTTGCCATTAAAATGATTTATGTGCGTCAACATCAATGATTGGTTTTGTATATGGCCCGGCATCACACAATCTTTTCTCTACATTTTGTATTCATATCCATGTCTTTCATATAAGGCTTGTTAGCAAAATATGTTATCAGAATTGTTTTCACTTTCATTGTGAATAAGTATTGCCTCATTTATCGTAATAACTATAAACGAGTGTAGAACAGGCATTTCATTACAATGGCAATAAAAGAGCGTTCACAAAGGTCTAATGAATTATATATGTTGTTATAACACGTTAAGCAGTCTTTTATACTCATTACAACTATTGTTATTTCTCTCAGTTTTTATTGTCATCATTATTATAGTAATCACCGCTACTTACGTTGAAATTCAATTTATAATTAATTCAGCTTAAGAGTGGGATATTGACAGGAACTTGACCCTGGGAGCTGATCGTTGCCCTAATCACTAAACTATTCAAGTAAATGTTGCAGGTTCGAAAAACACAAGACGAGACACGAAACACACGGTGAAATACACAGACTAAATAGATTTCTACATCCAATTTTAATCGTTTTCTACCTCAGATTGATAAAACAAATAGAAAATGTTATTAACTGTTTAGTAAGAAAAATAATTGCTCGGTACGAAGAAACATTTTGTTACTTGGCGACCATACACGACTGAAATAATGCATACAAGCGTCGTGCGAACAAGTTCAAAGAAAGACGATTCGTAATTTTAACAAAGTAGATAACATTTTGGGGTCAAAACAAATAATGTATATATATATATATATTCTAAAATCAGGCATTTTGTATATAAAATATATAGAAACAAACAGTGCAATTATAACATCGACCATACGCTACGTCAGTAGATATACAGTCTTCCGGTCAATGGTGGTCGTTTAGTCACTTGCATGTTACATACAGTTTTCTCCCCACGTATGCCCGAAGGTATAATATATTGCATAAGAAGATAGAATACACACATTAACTGTACAACAAAACTGGCGAGAGTCGTAACATCAGTTTGCGTATCTTTTTTGTAATAAGTAGCACACAATAACAATAGCAAACCCTATGGTCACGTGACAATTCTAACGGTTCATTCATATTCTCTTTTCTCTACTGTACAAGCAAGCAAGTTTCAAACGAGGCCCGGCCGGGCAGCCATTATACGCATGCAAATGTAATAGGATGCAGAAAACAAAGTTCCCGATGCGGGGCTCGAACACGAGACCTTCTGCTTGCAAGTCAGCTGCTCTACCAACTGAGCTAATCGGACAGACGGGCATACAAACTACTATAAACACCTATATCATATATACAACACTGTTACACAAATGTAGATTAATGCGTCAGGATTTTTAGCGCTTACTTTCATTCAAGGCTATGTACGGGCCTCATGTATGTAATTTGAATTATTTCACTCTAACAGAAGTCATCCGAAACATAAATCGCCATTATGTGATAAATAAAAGTCAAAAGATATCAGCAACTCGTCTATAAGAATTCAAGTCTACCTCCATTCGTTAATTGTGTCCAAAATAATCGAAATTCAATACAATACGATGATGGAACCTGTTAATAAAGTGAAATTGCTACGTATTTAAAAGCTAGGTAATGTTTTTTTCAAATTTATAAAAAAGTTTTTTATTCAATCGCTGTCATGTTTGTTTTACCTTTAAACTTTGTAGATTTGCTACGGACTATTCCAAACCGGTACCCTGCGGGCAACTGTTTTGTTCTACATTTTTGATGTTCATCTGTATTAGGTTGGTTTTAGGTTGATGGGTTTTGGTGAAGGTAGTAATTTGGGGGATTTTTCAAGTGTTTTATTTTTCTATGAGCTATTTTCCTACCTATAACCAGAGAGATTGTTCATCGGTCATTACTGAATGTTTCCTAAATGATTAATATTTTGAACAGTTACAGATTATTACGTAATGAGACATGCAAACCAATCGCGGATTTGGAGGTGAGCCGGCCTGTGCCCCCTCTAAAATCTAGCAAACATAAGTAAAGAAAAATAATTCGGTAATGAAATCAAAATTCAAGATACTGTGTCAGACAAAGTCATTGTCAGGTAGGTGTACACATTATATGGCATGTAAAAATGTCAACAGGATACATAGATTAGGTTTCACCCACTTGTCTTCACGTGTGGATACGAATCGTGCACGATAGTAAATATAAATGTGAAGGTAACAAAATGTACTCTTACCTTCAAACGATACAAAACCCGCTTCAAGGTATATGTGCTTGCCAGAATCACTGATAAATCCAAGAGTATTAACACACTATATAACCAAGTTTCATGTTCAAATACACAGGAAAAATCCAAAACTGGAGAATTTTAACACACTATATAATCAAGTTTCATGTTCAAATACACAGAAAAACTCCAAAACTGGAGAATATTAACACACTATATAACCGAGTTTCATGTTCAAATACACAGAAAAACCCAAAACTGGAGAATATTAACGCACTATATAACCAAGTTTCATGTTCAAATACACAGAAAAACCCAAAACTGGAGGATGAACAAGCAGCGTGTGACAAGAGCTATAATGTCCAAGGTGTGAAGTAAGTATAAAGTATGTAAAGAGAAAGTCGTGCACGTGTACAACTGGCGCTATTGCGAACATGTATAACTGATCCGATTAGGGGATGTCTCAAACTATTTTAACTTGGAGATCAAGTACATTCATTTATTACAAGTATTTGTATTCATCAAATCTAGTTTAATCTACTTCGTATAGGTTCGAGTTCGTCACAAAAATGTTTGGGAATGAAGTAACCTCAGCGAGTTAGTGTTGGACCACCCACCGGTTGGACCGTCCCCATTCTCTAACACGTCATTTGCAAATGAGCAAGGGTGGCACATTTCTTAATCGCGAAGAAAATTCTTCATGAATCAGTAACCTTCTCATTGGATTAGAAAAGAGAAAATTTGAAAATTGACGCCATCTAATTGGCTTAAAATGTATGACACACACTAAAGCAAACAAGTGAATCAAATGTTCTGTGTTATGGTCAGTGGGATTATCTTCAAATAATTAACAATCACCCGAGAAAGGTAGGTCACTATCTCCTTACTGCATGAATGGATTTTGTTGAGCATCAGTCTGAAGGCCCTGACGCTTTGTACAAGATGAATGATCTTGCATTATAGATATTGTTGTGTGGTTTTCACACCCAGAACAGAATAATGAAGTTCTGCTGAAGTCTATATATTTCGTATGAAGTTCCATCTACAGCAGTAACTCTTACAGTAAGTTTGACATGTTTAAAATTATCCATGCATTCACCAATAGGTGACCGTCTTAAAAATGATTGTAACTAATTTTCAAACAATGGTGTATGTCGATCTATTTTTATCGTTCACTAAACTTATGTAAAAATGCTTACACAAGCTATAAATACAATGGGTTTGATCACGATCGCAACCAAGAGAATTTACGTTATACCTTTCAAGGGAAAGTCAGTCAAGTAATAAAGCTTAGGAAGAAATCACTAATGCGTTAGGGTCAAGTAATTACATAAGTGTGTGTGTGTGGGTTGAAGGTGTTGATTCTAATCCTATCTTCGGGCATGATTCTATGCTACTTATACAGATTTACACAGTTATCATTTTACAAACGTTGCAGCATGATGTGACGGGCTCAAAAGACTTATTTATTATCTTATTGAATTGTGTGGCTATTGTATGAAATATGTTTGGCTAGTTCAATCCATATTATCCAGTATCCGTTGGCTACAAAACATTTCAAAGCGCTTCTTTCGGCATATTGAGTATTTTTGTGTTTTATATTTATTTAGTGATATTCTGTTTTCTGCTTTCCGTACGGATTGCTTTTTGGAATATGATGTTGCCCGTGAATGTGGACTTTCGATGTTCTGCTATGTTTATATAGTTATGGAAGTGATCGTGCGAATGATGATGATTGTTTTGAGGTTGTTGTAGTCTATGTTAATGCTGGATTTCTGTTCGTGCAGCTTTTTCGTGCCTTCTTAAATGTAGAATTCACGGACTCTGTTGATGCTTTGTGAAATCATAAAGATATCTTTTTAAAAGGAAATCATTAATCACGAAGTCATAACAAAGATAACTTAAACCATTGCAGATTGTTGCATTGTGACATTATGAATTGTGCTACCATTCACTATGAGATATTGAGCACTTTCTTTCGGTATAGGTTTACTGTCTAGTTAATCGATACTCAGAAAGCTATTTAGTCAGTCAACGCTCTTTGATACAAAATCAAAGTTAAGTTGCTTGCCCGTGCACTTAATGTTGTCTATATACATTAAAGGTCCTACTAACATTCAAATTCCTTCTGAAATTCTCTACTTACAGTCCAGTCCCGAACTTCTAGAAACCTTCAACGCCCAGTGCACATTTAAGACACTTAACGAATTCAAGACTCTTTATACACAAGAGATTCTCTATATACATGTATCACTCAATTTTGTGTGTGCTTTGGTTGTTAGTTATGGCTTAGTAAGGTAGAAAACATTACGTGTTGTATGTCTTGTTCTAAACTTTCTTCTCTAAATATCGGCGCCATAAAAACTATGTGTTTAATTATAAATGAAACGCCTAATGGAAATATTGTATACAAGTAAGACTTCGTTTATGTACGTCTGATTGTTTCCGTATATACATTCATATCTCCGTACTTCGCTTGTAGGCCATTGCCTTGGCAAAAGTCAATGTCTATCTTATAGCCAGACACTGACCGGTTATAGACACCCTAGGGTTAAATAAAATAAATTAACTTACCTGCGATTTCTAATATGGATAGGGCCAAGCCGAGGTTCATTAAAGTGTTAGTGTTCTGCCGACAACTAACATTGCATTATTGTATCGATGTTTCCTGAGACCGGAAAAATGGAAGATCACATAAATTGAAATCATTCATCAAGTCAAGACTTAGCAGGGAGCAAAAATACAGTGCTTCCGAAGATCCTGAGAACTGTAGGAATACCACGGTCACATATCAAATAATTACAAATAATGTCTTTTTTTTAGGAACCAAACGAGCAATGTTTCATTCAATATTTAAATTTGCGTAGGAACGCTTACATCATTTTACGCAGTGTACAAATGTTGTATTTTCCAGCATTTGTTTTTTCAAGACTCAGAGGAGGAACATCATGTTTCAAGTGCATGTTCTTTGCATATCAGTAGATAAAAATCGAAAGTCTGATAACTACTGGTAAACTCATGTATATACATGGATTTCCTATCAGATATGAAATTTCAGCAATGAGACCCAAATTGTCAATACATATACTTGCATGCATTTGTATACTGTTGAAAAAAACAAGGTATCAAGATTTGATTCTTTCATTCTGTATGTTTCACACCAAACATTTGATCTCATCTACATGTTACGGTCAGCTTTCAGTCTTGACCACTATATAACGGTGCGCAAGAGATAGAGAAAAATAAGAGAAATCCCGCAGGAAAGACACGAATTAGCAACAGTAAGGAGAACAAAGCGGGTAGAAGTGTAAAAGCTCCTTAAGTTGCTGTATCTCTCAGATACTGTACGTGCAACCTCCGGCTTGTGTGACGCTACCAGCGATAATCGCTAATCCTGTGAAATGTTCGTTAAACACTGGTGTTAGCCATTATTCAGGTAGTTACGTAGTTATTTCAATAAATTTGTGCTAAAGAGAGTACGTTGTTCACGCGTTATATGTTAACCCTGGCTTGACTGTGTGATCAAAATGGCATACATTGTTAAATAAACACACATTTCATTGGCCGTAAAATTGAGTGATTTCACGTGTTCCTTTCATGAAGTCCGTTTCATAGACAAATCTCAGCTAATACAGCAGTTTTATACTTTAAAACTTTGCCAACTACATGCATCTCGAAAATTTACCTTTAACAACTGAAAATAAATTCTCAGATGTAATATGTATGATGAAACACTTTCTATGCAAAACAAATGATAGCAAGATTTTAAAATTCAAAAACTGCTATATCATGTTTTTATATCTTATGTCAATCAAACGGACGTCTGAACGGAAAATCCATGTTACAATTTACAAGGGATTTCAATAAGTAACAAACATACATTTGTTTACAACTCATTTTGAATTAACTGTACTCATATATAATTTATCAATATATAAAGCGTTTTTATGTATCTATTTCTAATGCAAAAAATGTCATTGCCATTTATAAAGCTCTGTTTGATATTAACCAAGTACAGAAACCACGTAGACGATTATCGCACGCTGTCAGATATTAGTAAAACGTTGAAGTATACCGTAAATGAAGTCACAGAAAACATCAAGTTTTAAATTATTGTTATTGGCGGTGTTTCGTGGCGCATCGACAACTGATTGCCATGTAACGCGCATCAAAATAAAAGGCATAACAATGATAATTAAGTTTTTTTTAGAAAAAAAAGACGTAATAATGTACTCGAAGGATTGCACTTACACATGTAGCGTAATAAAGTTGGACATAATCTAAATCAGTAATCTATGGCCTGTTGCTTAGTCGCTAAGAAATTACATAAAAAAGTCTACTAAAGCAGGTATAATGGAATTCTTAGCTATACTATCAAAACCGAAACAGTTCAATACTCAAATCATTTATAACAACAAATAAATAAAAAAAAACGTAACAAATGGAAGAGAATTACCGGCAACAACAACAACAACAACACCATTTAATCAACTTCTGAAGCAAACACATGAAAATTAACAATAATAACAAACACAAAATCAGCAATGACGCATTTGTAGTCTTAACACATAAATATCTTCATCAAACACAACAATTTCATAGCATCTGTAAGCAGAATAAATACGCATTTAAAAGAATTAACAATAAAGTCATTTAATTTGAAAACTCGCAGGTATCTGTATATTAGTATCCTCGTCGTTTAATCATGGCATAATGAGTTAGATGCATTCCCTTGTCACATTTTTTATTTCCACGTTCCAATGTCCCCGTAACACAGTAACCCTGTTGAAAGTCGGCGTTACTAACGTTCGATGTGAGATGCATTCTAAAATCTGAGTTTGTCTTATCTTTGATTTTACCAGTTAAAGCTACGGAACCATCTTTGATGTAATGGATTTTCCCCTTTACTTCATGTTTCTGTGATCCCGTTACAGCCGTGATCTTCACGCGAGATCGACTCCACCAGTATGTTTTCAACAACCAGTACGATGATAGCGCTGGCTGGGCCCAACCTGGACAATTAAAATATATTATTAAATTAATGTTTAGAACATAGGTCAATCATCAGGTTACTGTAGTCTTAAACATCGTTTTTCATCTGTCAATCGACCTTTATCGTTGAAATTCTATGTTTTAAACAAAATACGACTTTGTGGAAAATTCGAAAACAATGGGTGTTACCATAGCAACATTGAGGATAGACAACAATATGTCAAATGTGAGATTAAGATTATTGTAATATAAACATTGGCAAATAATACATTTTGTGGTCTATAAGATTTGTGTTTGTATAAGATTGTTGAACAATTAGGATAAAATGTAAACAAACTAAATAAGAATTGATTTGAAAAATTCAATTTCATTTCTATGAAGTTAAATAGGTAATAGTTAATCGTTCTTGCTGTGCATATTTTCTACAAAGGTAACCTGGAGAAAGCGAGATTTGAATTTTTCCTTTAGTTGTGAAATTTATTCGCTTAGTCGCGAACGACTGTCCTCAGTCAGAGAATTGTCCGGGCACTTGGTTCACTCCTAAAAGTACTCAACTTACTCATACAACCATCGATGCAATCAACATAGCATGTTATACAATCTGATTTCATTAATTCTAAATTTTGTAACAGGTAATTGTCAGCGTGATGTCGTAATTGAAGTCGTGGAAAAAGCTTGTTCAATATTCGTGTTTGCATGATTTTATGCCGTAATTTACAATTTTACTACGATAAATTATTGACAATAATAAGGGAAGCGTTTGATTTAATGTTGTTCCGGAGAAATATTACATTTGTTTGATAACCGTAGCGGACAAACGGTACCCTTGATGGTATTAAAGAAAAACTGGATGATAGATCTAACAAACTGGAAATTTGTTTTGTCGCCGCCAGCTCAATACATAATAATGGAATTATTTTCATTGATTCGCTGGAGTGATATTGCTCATGTAGATTTCATCTGCTAATTTTCTGATCACTTTGAAAGTTGGAGAAAAATGTAGAATTAGGCTAGGGTAAATTACGCTCGAGGGCTTTGTAAATACATTTGTTAGTTCCGGGATATGAACACTTCAGTTCGTTTCGTACTTGGATCAGTACGTTATTAAAATAACTTTGACATATCATTGGCTAATTTTACTAGTTAAGGTAAACTCATGTTGTTACTCAGTCGAATGAATTTGAAAATAAAAGCGGTGCTTTTTCAAGCATAGTTAAATATTACTGTTTCAACGTGATTCATTTTTTTCTTAAATCAATACCAATAGTACAAAAACCACTCCATATTGAAAATAAACGGATTTAAAACGTATTCTAATTGCACCATCATTTACAAGCAAGATTGGCACTGACACTGGATCTTTGTTTACCTAAACATGTCCTCCAGACAACATGCTTTCTAACTCAATAATTCCTAATAATTAAGTCCCTAATTTCTGCGTTCGGTATTTCCTCAGGAAGATACCTATCGTCAGGAAACAAAACCTCTTGTCTAAGCAGATTGTCTTGTTTTGTATGAGAATCGCCCGTTAAAATCTTAAATATTTAAACTCTTTAAACCAACATTTGAACATAATTACTCATTATTTGCAATCCCGTCATTGTTTGTTGTATAACTCATTAACTCCAGTTACTGATTCACCGTTTTATTACCAGCATTGCATAATGTCGGCGTTTCTCAGATTGATTATTTCTGTTCCACTTTTCAAGAAGCATGATAATTTATACTGAATGACATACAGGCTCAACAATAGTCTGATCGTTGATTCACACATGAAATGACCGCGTGATCTACATGACGAAATTATCACTTCAGAAGCGATTGGTTACTTCTATAATGAACCACAAATCTGCTTTAATTGTTTCTATGTACATTTTACAAAAAATAAAATCCATTAGTTTATAAATTGTTTCATTTAGGCGAACACTGTTACATTACCAATTTTATCGGACGGTTTCACCAGATTCAACTAGAAAAAAATAATTCTATGTGCAGTTTTCTTATCGTGGCAACTTCATGACTTTACACGATGCCTAATTAGTTAACCATACTGCTTTATCGCATAGTTTTCAATGTTCATGCTTACTTACCACACGGATATACTCTCCAAATAATGATTGGTATCACTCTTTAGATTACATTCTTTGAGAATGGCAAGCAAAAAAAAAAACTGGACACAATTCCTGTCATTAGTGCAATGGATTTTTTATTAAATTTTCTGTTACTTTGTCACGTTATCATTTACGTCCATCTCAATTCCATTGACAATGTTATTGGACATTGTACGTTGAATGGTCTAGTGTATAATTATCCGCTCTTAGTCAGATTGATTCGAGCGTTGGAAAATGCCGCCAGATTATACAGCATCCAGCCGAGCATCAACTGTTTATTAATATTGGACTCGTAAATCTCTTGTTAACATTACGAAGAACAGTGGTTCGCAAAGAGTAGATTGTGTATTCGTGAGAAAAATACCATTTGTATGTAATTACATCCACATAAAACATATGGATACGAGTCCATGTTGTGATTAGGCGTGTCTAAAACCGTTTATTAGTCTAAAAGTACCGCTAAATATGGTAAGACACTAACTTTCCCCTACCCTTACCTTACATGGAATGAATTCATATCACACAAAATTACACAAGTTTAAATATAATATTTGCGCATTTTATATTTACCAATTTGATATTTTTGAATTCGTGATATTTACTATAAGAAACTACTAGAATTAATTAACAATTGAGTATAAATTTATGTATTAATGTTTAGTTCATTAATAAAAATGTGTAACACAATACAATTGCCTTGTTTGGTATTAATTTTTGCAGTACAAAAATGTTTTAGTTGAGGTAAGCTATTTCAATACAATCAACTTTTTCAAATATATCTAATGATCATTTTACTCAAACCAATCAAGACATTATCATATGATTGACAAAATAAAACATAAACGAGAAGACAGTTTAAAAAATACCTTCATATGGAAACAGGTGTATTTTTGTTGGTACACCCTCGTGGTTGAAGAACTTACGGCAACACTTTCCACGTGTTTCATAGTAAAATAACTGCACCATGATTGAAGCGAAATGTCACTGTCCCGATGTTAAACACTCATCTGGCGTTGTCCCCTGCATGAAGTAGAAAACTTATATCACACATAAATGAAATCATATTTTTAAAAACTCACACATTTGAACGGTCTGTGTTCAATTAAATATCCAGCATTACCAAGTATGGTTTTTATGTTTCATTTCTCTTATGTAAAATTTAGATACAATTTATGAGCGTGATTCATTACAAATATGGTAAGCCTCTACATTATCCTGCAAGTCAAATCAATACAATAGATTAGCTTGAATATAAACATTTACATTACTTTGTTTTATTTTCAGTAAACGAGCAAAATCTACAAAATTAGGATGCTCTAAACATCATAATTGGAAATAGCGACACGTGAATAATTAGAAAACTTTATCACCGTTTTCAGGGTTCATCTAGAGCAGCTTTGTGTATATAATTTTATAATGATGTGTTTTTTCCTTTCTTAAGTATTTTTGAGTGACCAACTGATTCCTGAAACATCCAAACTCGTGAGCGAATTCAATATACATGTAATTTTAAATTCATAAAGTCATAAATTTTGAATAACGTTTTCTCTGTAGAGTTAAATTAGTGATCAATTGTCTTGAAAGCGTGTTGAAGCGTTGCAATCAAATATTTAAATAAAGAATGTGTTTAATTAGCCCAACTGTTTTCATCTTAAGAAAAATCATACAAAATGGGATTTACAAGTTGATAATTTCCAGTAGTTTGTTATCATCACCTTTTACGGAACTATCTTAAAAGCTTTAGTAACAAATATATCAGACTCAGAATTTTAATCTTGGATACATTTTCAAAATGATACGTAGAACACGAAAATAACTAATTCCTATATTAATCCCTCGAGAATTGCTACAGACGAAGTTTAAAACTAACAAATCATTTATCAATAAATTGAAAATGGAACTTGAAAGGGATTTCTAGTTTTATCATGTAATTGACTTCAAAGAGTAAATGTATTGCGTACAAGTAATATCAGTAAAGCTACATAATGAATTATTCAACATGTAGTTATATTTCATCTTAAAGAGCGTTAGCAATGCATTTATAATGAACTTCCCATCACTTGAAAGGCATAATTAACTGACCTGGCTGACGTAAAGGCTTGGATATGTAACCAGAGCTGGTTTATTTTAAAGCGTGGTTATATGAAACTCTCATGGAAACACGCCAAATGATTCGTTTAATGACATTAAAACATTTAATCATGAAATAATAATGATGTTGCGAGAACAGTCTTGTTCCGATAAAATTGCAAAATAAACACAGGACATTACAAAACAACAATAACAACACAATCAGAACCACGTGTTAAACAGGTTTTCCTGTAAACACACCATCACACGAATTTACATTATTACATATTTTGAATTACTAGATCACACGGTTTATATTTAAATACGGCATCTAACCCAAATCCTTTTTATTGGCCCAAGGGTGTAATTATGAGCAAACAGTACTACTTTACTCCGTAGGAAATGATTCTATTGGATTCAAAAATCTTGATAATTTCATTTCTCATTCTTTTACGCATCCCAGTAGTTTTAATTTGATTTAAGTTGGCGCATAATTTACCAGGGAAAACTTTACTGTTGATTTAAAAGACGAAACGGATAGTTATTTCCAAATCACCGAATACCTCATTCATTCTGGTATTCCCGAGTGTATCAACGTAGTGTATGTTTTCCTAGTTTAGATTTATTTCTTTTGCAGCACCAGGGGTGAAATAATGCTCATAAATGGGTGCTGCTTTTTTGTTCATGAATCCACAGTGCATTTCCGTTTATGAACCAAATAGTACATTGCGGTTTACAAAACTATGGTGCATTTATGAGCATAGACTGCGTTTCTTTTGAAGCATTTTTGTACATTTCTATATATTTTAACTTATGGAATATTTCGTCCGTTCATTGTCCCCTGGGATTGCCGTCTTCGTTCTACCATTTTGTTATCTAGATAAAATATTTTCGTACTGTTTTAGAATTTTTTCTATGTGCTAATTAACTCTGTGATGCGATTTAACACTACACATGTCGTCATAATGTTCTGTACAAGCAAGATATAATTTCAAACGGCAGACTCTTAATAAAATTATGGATTAACTTTTACTATTTGATCAGAAATAGATGAGTGCCCGGAAATGAATAAGATTCAACCACCACGGGTTTACTTGTTGTACATTAATAGCGAATTGATGTTATTAAAACGATCGGAGCATGCATATTAACCGTCAATACGAAGATTATTATAGTGTCGGATCCTTTGATGTAAAAACTGATGCGATATTCAATTACGTTTAACCGATACACAGGTAAAGTCCTATGATTTCCAAAACTGTAATTAAATCTTAATATAAATGATGTAAAAATCGTTACCTTGGTGACCGAAATAAACCAGATAAGAACATAATTATTTAACTACTTTCAGCCGTGTAATATCCCCCGAAACAGTAACATATTTCAGATATTTTCCAACCTCAGTGCATTTCCAAATTTTCACAATTTCTATCAGAGTTCAGTATAAAACATCAGCAAACCAATAAAATGGACCAACGTTGCAGGGCATTTTTATTGCATCCACACTGGTCCCTAAAGTAACACTAAGAGAAATTATGACAGATTGTCTTATTTACACGAATGTTTACATCGATAATCTAATTAATCTCCAAACAGAAACTTAATTATAAAAAAATAAGTATAACAGTTTCTGCGTCAGTTTATAATTTTTTTGTAAATTCATATAAAACTGCGCCTGCTGACAATCACTTTTTTGTGAAAATTAATTTGAGATAAAACGCAAATTTCTCATTAAGTTGATTTAATTCCATATATGGCTTAAGTCACGCGTGTTTCAAAGTGCGTGGATGCATTTAATTCATCAGACCAACTGTTGCTGAAATTCAATTATCTTACCGCCCGGTGAATAAAATTCCTCTCCTTCGTATAGTCCTTACATTCCCGCGCTGTGTCCAATAAACTAAGAACTTGTACTAGGTGTCGGGGAAAACCTTCGTAAGGATTCCTGTACATCAGCAAAGCAAATGAAGCATTCGATCAATAGAATTACACTTTCAGCGACACAAAACATAATAAGTTATATATCTTGAAACGCTTGCCTTCACATGGAATACTGATCGATTGGCCACTGTCACGTTAGATTAAGACATTTGCAAACTATCTCTTCAATCATTTTGGAGAAAGTATAAGACTTTTTCTCAAAGATTGGATGCAGTGTTTTTGTAACTTATCCGCGTTTAGATTGGATTGTTCGCCAAACTTCTCCCCTTATTTCCATTCTTGTCTTTCGTGTGAGAAGTCTGCATAAAATTGACAAAAAGAATTATGTTTGCTTCGGGAGCTGTAAAAATGAAAGTCGTTCCTAAATTCGCCCCAAAACTTGCTCGTTTTTTTTCTTATTCTGTATTTGCATTCATTTCTGAGATGTAATCAATATATTTCTTAATTTGCTAGGAGCAAGTTAAAAAGTTTTTTTCCAAAGCGCACTGAAATTGTTTGCGTGGATTTTGCTTAACTGGTAGCTTCTTATTCCAATATGGTATTGAACGCTTCGTGAGTCATTCTCTGAGCCTCTATAAATAGTTATGTTCAGCTGTCAGCTCTGTCTAGATATGTTCCTGTAGAACAAAAGTTTTCTCTGAGACCTAGTTACGAGAAATGAATACATATATTGTAAAACATTTATCTGATCAATGTGTTAGGCTACGAGAGACACAAGATCCACAGACAAATGAAATGCCAGAAAAAAAGAAATAAATCACTGTACTAAGCAGAAATCTTGCCAACGGCGAATGTTAGACATAACATAAAATGACCACGTTTGGATTTTATTCGTTGATTAAATTATATGTAAAATATATTTATATACGGAACAATTTATACAGCACGTGTTACTTCATTTATTTTTGAACATTTTAGATGTACTTACGAATGTAAATAAATACATCAAATAACATATACACATGTATATACATGTAGTAGCATATCTTTTGGACAGAACGTCATCAGCCTAAAGAACATGTGTGTTGATAATTGTGTCTCTATGTGGTACTTGGTGGAAATCCATTAGAGTCTATCATGTCTAACTATCGTTCACAGTACAGGCCTCTAATGTCGGCTACATTCACCAACATCTTTACAAATGCAGGTTGTTTCGGTAAACGCGTGACAAGATGTATACCACTTAGTAAATTAGAACTGACAAAAGCGCTTTGTGTGTATTGACTGTGGCAAGTATCTGTTATTTACGAGTATATCTAATGTGGCTTCTATGCATGCATAATTAAAACAAGTCGTTTACTCGGTATTAGAGCAAAATTCCATAAATCAACATATTCATGTAATAATTATTCTACGACACTGAATATAGTCACGTGGTGCAATGTACCACTGTCCCAAGTAATGTTCGTCCTAATTAATTTATTATGTAGAGGGTGTGTAGTTGCAGGGTACAATGGTTAGGTAACGCCGATCATAAAGAGAACTTTATCAGGTTCCATGGAAATAATTTCAAATTAAATCAAATGCTTTTAGACCGTTTCTTCTCGGGTTTCAAGTCATTACTTTTAGAGTTTTTAGAGTTTCAAGTCAATTTTAGAAAATACTGTATTCTATTTTATTGCAAAAAAAACGTATATATTATATATAATCATAATGTTACCCACCACTTTATCCAATTTGGATACAAGTATAGTGGTCAACTAACGTGGATGTTGTCTTCCCCGTTTGCTTTCATTTAGTGTTTCATATACATATAGCTAGGAACATTCGGGCAAAGTAGATTAGAACTTTCAGTCCAAAAAAGCAGATTTCATCAAAAAGTTCCAAAGTTCGGATTTACTATTCCCTGGATCAGTGGAGAAGAAGCTTGATATTCACTAAACAGTATCATTTTAAATATTCTTATTTTGTTTTCTGTCATTTAACGCTTCTTTGTGCTCATTTTATCCTATAACTAGACCAGAAAAACTTATAATACGTAACCAATTTAATCACACATTCTTACGAAAACTGAATTTATGATAAGAACTGAGTTTTCAGACACCTGTTGTGTTATTAATTATTGTCAAATTGAATATATATGGCATCAGAATAGCGATTACTAAATTTATAATTCTCTGACAAAAACCAGTGAAATGTTACTTGTTTAATTTATTTCCATAAAGTCACGCAATAATCTGATGTAACATAATCTGTTATAGAAATATTAAATGTATCATTGACGTCACGTTACTGTGGTGAAATGTTTCCAACAATACACCAGTTTATATAACAACGCCTACATTGTAAGATAGGCATAAAGTAATCTTTTATAAATAAATTGAAAAAAAGGATTTAATATTTTTTTCTATAGAATTTCCCCATTGTTGTGGTCATAGAACACTTTATGAAATAAACACTTGCTATTTACATGGAAACCAGACAAGACAACTCTGGCTTTGAACTGAAGTGCTTCATAAAACAACTCGGAAATAACCCAGAAACTTGTTATAAAACATGTTCGTTGTCTTCTGCCTTGGTTTTATAAGAATTTAATGTTTTTGCGTAAATGCAAATTTAACCATTGGGTGCATCGTAAGGGCGCATTTAACAAGCAATATGCTGATGGTGGTATATTTAGAAAACAGTTGTTTTATGTTGAGGTTAGTGCACTTTAAGAATTGCGACAATGACATTAAGGTGAGGCCTTTTTGTAGCAGATATGGTGCAGTCACATTGTGTTACCAATGTCACTAAATCACTACCTGCTAACATATCCTGATACTTTACCACTGTGTTGTATATGCTGAGTAATTGCATAACGGCAGTGACAATCCAAGCCGCACGAATATGTCGTTTGAAGAAATTATAGATAGGCAAAAAAGTGCAAGATGTATGGATGTAATTGAAGCGCGAACGTCGCATGCAAGTTTCATATGAGTTAGAACAGAAAAATAATTAGTTTCTTTAGAAAGGCAAAGTGCAACTGATTCAGTCTCAAAGCATGTGGTCAATTTTCAGTTGCTGTTAGATCCTTTATTTTTCACGAATGTCCAGAATTCATTTAATTGATAATTTTTCATTCGTCGTAAAATTTTTACCGATGTTTTATTAGAAAATCATACATACAAGAAGTATAAGATTGTTTGATAACACTGTGGTGCTATCACAACCTGATTGCTGGTGTTTTTCTTTCTAGTCCAGACATCTGTTGAACTTCCAAATTAAGTTAATATTCTCTGTTTATACATTTGTATCCACTGCTTTCTTCTGTGCCGGTTTAGTTATTGTATATTTTGTTTATATTCTTTGCAACGTCGTTTATGCCATTAATATATACTTTATAGTTGTGTTCACCACAACAGATACTGGTTTAGTTTTTATGTTTTGAATAGATTCTGACATAGTTTTGACGAGTTTGTTTACCAATGCATTGCGTTTTATTTTCTGTCGGCAGAAATTAATAACTAGGTCAAAGCATGTATGTGCATGCATTGACAACAAAGTTGCACCAATGTTAAATAATGAATTTCAATCCTGCCTATCGAGTACTGGTATATCCCCATTTATGGCATTTACGGAATGTCTCATCACATCGTTTACCAAATGACTGATTTGTCCTCCAAGTCATTAATATTCATGAATCTGTTTATGTATGAACGAATATAACAGCTGACAAGTCTAAACTGCCAAATGTCACGTATTGACAATTTGTTTTGTCTAAAGAGAACTTTAATCGTCAATGTAAAATCTGGTATAAGCAAATTTCTATATATTAAAGTTGAACAAGTCTTTTTGACGATTCTGGGTGTTGCTAAACGACCAGCTTGTACAAACCACATTTCTGGTTGGGCAGCAGTCAAGTCAATAAAGATGTTCATTCAAAAATCATGTCAATGACGTATCGCAGAGTGGCATTTATAATAAACAGCATGTAGTCAAACACTGAAAGACAAAAAATCTTTATTTGACTCGCAATGTATGCATACACAGCAATCGGTGTAGTCATCATATCTTACAACTGTTCGCTTGAATGATACACTGGTATGCGATGGTGAAAATCCAACTAGCCTCTTTCATAGAATACTCAAAATATTCCATAGAATAGAAACCAACTATCACAACAATAACTGTAATTGTCGTAAAGCCAAATATTTTATATCTGTTTACATACCATAATCATCCAAAATGAATAATTTGCATAATCGTTCACCGAAATGTAGCCAAGAATCTTGTATTTCCTCATGAGAACAAGTTATTTTCCAGAATTCATTCAAAAATGCAAATTTCGTGCATTTGTTATCTGGTTTCGGTATATTTATAATCTTTTGATATCATAGTAAATCTAATGATTGTGGATATGCAACAGCGATAAAAACAATGGATGGAAATTTATTTTAATACCATAATTAAGATGCCGTTTATGGCCTATTTGATCATACCAAGTTGAGTTTGGAATTAGATCGTAACTTTTTTTGTCTGAATTCTTTACAAAGAGTGTCATGAGAATTGTGTAAGAATCTGATGGCGTCCGGGAATTTCATCTGAAGCAAGCAATAATTGAAACAATGTCTATACGACTTTTGGGATTTGTTGATGCGTACACAAAATGAGCATCATTGCATGCTGGGGAACAATATTCTTTATGTTCTATATGAATTTTTCTATTAATGTGAAATATTGTATGTTTAATATCATTATTTTAGTCTTTTTTCAAAGCATTGTATTAAATTTACGCAGTTTAAATATCAGTATGTTATATTTCTTATTTCAAGCATTGTTAGTCTCAAAAAGTTTGTAGCGGCAGTGCGGCTATTTCTTTAACCCTGCATGGGTGGGTCTATAAGTTTCCGCAAGTTTTTGTAGAATTGAAAGCTGATGTCAAATGGTAGGTGGCCAATATACAATCATAAATGCTTACTTGTTGTAAAATTTATTTGCGAATTTTAATTGTTTACAATTCATTTACTTACACTTTTCTGTAAGAATATATTTTATCTAGTCATTTATATAGTTGAAGATATACTAGTATTTGTGTATATAAATTTGATATTATTTTAATTTGTATATATTTTGGTTCTATACATAATCAAAACATTGTCCATTTAGCTTTTACTTTTATTAGAGGGTGCGAAAGTAAGTTGTGACAGGGTTTTGTTTCGTTTTAAAAGCTCTTAATTTGCCATTTTCTGATGATTATGGATCGTATACATCGCTTTAAATTTATTGCGTACGTTATTGGAACACATTTAGCTTCAATTTTTGAAGGAAAAAATGGTTCAAATGCGCCAGATATATACCTTTAATTTAAGCCTGCTAAATGTTCAGAAGTTAACATTATATAACACTGAATAAACACTTTCGTGTCGTAATAATTTTCTAAAATTCTGTTTTTAGTTAATCAACAAATATACTCGAGTATATATTCGTCAATTTATTTGCAAAATGCTAAATATAAGATTAAATAAACGGTTCGACAAACGTAGTAGTGTTTTAAGCAAGCTGGGTGTTTTAACGTTGTGCCAACAGTCATCCAACTAAACTTCAAGAAACTTCTGTATACATTATCAGAAAATATTTGAGAATCTATCTGAAATATGCTTCGCGATTTCTTTAGCGTCGTTATGCTAGTCGACATATTTATCACTTGTACCATATGACAATGTATTATAGAATGTCTACAGTACGGTGTTTCCACACGTGTATACGTTTCTACTGCCGTGTTTCTGTTACTTGTTCAGTAAATACAATACAATAATAAGAGTCTTTAACTGTAATCGACAGCAAATAAACATGTATTCAATTTGATTAGTCTAAACAATTATGTGTTTAACCTACACATCAGAGTTGACAGAATTTGTCCTCTCCTTGTACTGCTTTTTCCAAGGGTATTCAAAGCAGTCGACTTAATGTTCTGTGATACAGTTAAAATTGGTAAAAGTAAAATTTTGTCATGCGTTCACATGAAAACATGTAGAATATGCTAGTTTCTTTATAATCTCTTTGTTCCTTTGAACAAGTTGCCAAATGACCCTCACTGGTGAGATGTTAAATCCAGTGTTATTGTCATATGACAGTTCTTGCGTTACATTGATATTTCTTCCCAGAAATATTTCAAGCATATATTGTGTACATTAAAATATTCTTTTGAATGTCAAAACAAAATTGACTGAGAAATATCTGCAAGGCTCGTGAGGATTAATACAAAGAAAACATGCAACCACAGCATCCGATTGACAATAAAGGTTTGTTCCAAATATATTGCGTAGAATTATCACATACTTGCATTTCTGTATTGCAATTAAATCCATAAATTATATATCCTGTATGCTCCAGGCTTTAAATTCCGTCGTTTAATCTGAGATCTTCTGTAAGTGGTATTATAATTGTGTTTTAATGAAATTGTACACCAAGCACATGTCACGTGATATTAGGATTGGCTGATAATACTTCCAACACTCCATTTAAGGATTAAGTGAATTAATGGACGGCAACTCGAGATATGTCGTGACACAGAACTAAATGGGGAAAGAATATCAATTAATTTATTAGTTCCACGTTCAAGCTAACGTGACTACCAGGAGCATTAGTGGTTACCGTTATAAATAGCTTAGAAATTAATTTAAATGTATTCGTATTTTCGAAAAGTAACAAACATGTTCTTACGCGTTATTCAAATATGGATTGGACCGAAAGAAGATAACAGCTGATGGGAAGTACTTGTGAAGCATTTTTCCTCATATTTTCATAAATCAATGTGAACTCAGATAAAATGCAAATCGCTTCGTCACCATTATCGTTTTTTGTATTCTGTATTTTATTATGACGAATTGATGTCTGAGTTTTCAATTTAGCTCTGGCACGAAACGAAATATAAATTGTTTCTATTAGTGTTTGAGATTCAATAGTCGTGTAGTAATGCTTTTTATGTTGGACATAATCCAATGTTTCCCGCAATGAATAGATTTCCATTTATCAATGCCGTGATATGTCAAACCCGCTGACGTTATTGACCGCAAATCTTCCTTTGGCGCTACCCCCGGGATCTTTATGTTTTCCGTATTCTTTTTACGCTGCCTAAGTTATACGGTTTGTCGTTCAGATGTGAATTCAGCAACGTAGGTCGAACGATCAAATAATTTCAATGTGGCATACGAGGGTTGTTCAAAAGCATTCGACTCAAATAGTGAAACGAATAATACATCCCTTCAAAGTATTCTCCGCGGTTTGAAATACAATGTACATGATTTAGGTATACCTTTGAGACACTGACTGATGTCTCAGTGTCTCAGGGTCTCAGATGTATGTGATAGAGCATTATCTTGAGTAGATGAACATGCCCAAATCCTGACACAGGGCATCGTTTCTGATAACATTTCTTGAGCTGTTTTAGTAAAACATCTCGGTAATACCGACCTGTAACACTTTTGCCCTTCGGCATCGGAATTTGTACGGCTATACCATCACAAGAGAAGAATATGTAATAAAGGACCTTGTATGTGTTCATGGTCCTTTGGCAGCTACAGGCTTTCTGTCGTGTTTAGTGAGCCATATTTTGTTTCCAATTTTTCTTACTGGTTCGAAATAGTGAACCCATGTTTCGTCACCAGTAACAATGTTTGCATATTGCCTTTCATTGAAGTTTGGAAACATTTTAGTAATTGCTTACCGGTTTGTACTCGTATCCTTTTTGGTCATCTGTCAATATATATGGGGTATCCATCTGGCAGAAATATTCCGTACTTTTAAAATACGCATCAAAATGAATGCACCTGTGATAGCGATATGCCAACATCTTTAGCGATATCACGAATCGTGTACCTGCCATCACTTTCAATCTTTGCCCTGGCTTTTGAGACATTTGTCTTGCCTGTTACAGTCACAGGTCGGCCAGATTTTGCTGCATCTTTGACGGTCTGTGCCAGTGAGAAATTTCTTTCTCCACCTACGAACTGTCTAATAAAATATCTTTTCACACACATAAACTTCCCCCAATTCAGTAAAATTCTGCCTTACCGAACGACCGAGTTTTGTGCGAACTTTTATATAAGCTCTAATTTCTTCAATATTCTGAACCTGTTTCCCAACCCTTTTTAAAACGACAAACTTTATTGTCAACGACTGGCTCTATTGGAATGACTTTAAGTTTGAAACTGCGAAGAGCTGAAGGATCGAGTTTATACCGTTGGAAAGTATTGAATAGAGTTATTTGGGCGTATCAAAATCCACGAAATCGTGCTAAGCGTTATTGCGATGTGGTTCAATAGACGTTACATATCGAACAACCCTTGTAGCATTGTAATCCATTTTGTTTTAATTTCTGCATTTTAAAATATTTGGTTAATGATTTGATTGTCGTCAGTGGTAATTAAATCCTTTAATGGAGAGATCCCGGTAGACAGGAGGGCAGTAAAATGAGATAAACATTATTAGGATAATTAAGTATTACTTAAGCGAACAAATAAATGTTTCATAGAAAATTAATTTGCCTTTGAAACTAAAGTGAATGAGACTAAAAGTAGCAGTAAGATGTATTTTTTGCAAATTAAAGTGACTCCTTCATTGTACATTTATAAGTTTTGTGTTTTGTTTCGTGCTCCCAGTCTATGCATGGTGAGGACCTGTATCATGTGTGTGTGTCATTCCCGGCGCCCAATCCTTTTAACCTTCCTTATTTTGTTTGACGATTAATTAGTACAGCATGTGAGTATTTTGTCTCTGTGTATATTAATACAATGTATATTATTATACATTACAACCTCTCCAAAGCAACACCCTTTTGGAGAAGCAATATTATGTAGTTGCTGAAAGTTGTTGCTCTAGAGGGATAAAATTAATAGTTAAATCGTACAATGGGAACAAATCATTCTGTTGTTGAAGGGAGGTTGTTGCTCAAGAGTGGTAAAATTAATAGTTAAATCGTACAGTGGGAATAAATCGTGCTGTTGTTGAAGGGAGGTTGAAGAGAGAGCCGCTCTGGGTGGCTTGCACTGTATAATCTTCTCCGTACCTGCGTCTAATATCATTAAACTACGTATAAACATTTCACCCTCGTTTTTCGTTCTGCTGTTTTTATAACATTAAATTCCTTTAAAATCAGTTGTATGATTGCATTACATTATTCACTCAATGCTTGTACTCCCAGTCCATTTATCAAATGTCTGCATTACTTGAAATGGGTATAAACCTTGTATTTTCATTGTTCTGTTTTTGTATTATGGAAATATTAAAAACGCTGTATATAACTCGTGTTAATGTTTTGTTAGTCTGGTAATTCAGCTTCGATGGTATAAATAAGTGTTATTTTAAATCAGCATAAAGTTCCTCAGATTATAAATACGCATTTATCGTTTCAGAGCTGCAGTATGTCCGCTGAGTTTAATTTGAATTGTAAATTTAACAAGTTTATTACTGTGGACATGACATATAGTGAACATTTGTAACTCTGGTCCAAACAATTTCTTCTCTTGGTTATAGATAGCAATTATTTATTTAAAGTTTCTATCAAACATAGGTATATTTAAAAATACTAAAAGTCAGAACTGTTTGTTTTCCTTTACCTTTCCAGCAATAGGTAACACTTTTCAAATTGTTGTGATTGGGATAGGATAGTAGGATGTCTTGTTTTATTTACATCCCTCACTCAGTCTTACAATTACTTCTCCTAGGGAAAGGCTTAAAAACAACTTTTTGTTGCTTAATGCGTTCGTACTTTTCCCTGTTAATTGTTAGTATGTTAACAACATGCTATAATTGTTCAGAGAACATATTCTAACAACTTTATAAAAACTTTACGGTATAATTGTGCAGATCGATAAGGAACGGTGTTATTCCCAAGAAATTTCTCCTCATCTTTAAGGTAAAATTCACCGTTCAATCAAGTGACATTTCACTGAAGCAAGATGAATACAATCGAATGAAATCGTATAAAATTACCAGTTACCATGGAATCAATATTTCGCTATCCTCAATCAGACAGTTTCCTGTTATCTGTTGACATACAACAACGTCCACCAGAAGACAGATTGAGAACACATTGTTTCAGGCAACGACTATTCTGATACGTAAATACTCTTTCAAGAACTGTAAACTGATATTTTATTATGTCCTGATTCTTAAATAGCAACATTCTAGGTAGTCTATCAGCATAGATCAAAAGATAGAATTACAATGAACGGTTTAAAGCATATAAGCTATTATAAGTGAAATAAAGGTAATGTACTAGATAAATTAGTCATTTAGAAATTTGACTATCTTTTCATTTAATCAAGGCTAATTGAAAAAGAATTAATCCTGCATTTTGTTTATCTAATTAATTTTTTGACATAATGAAGCTCAAAGTGGATGTCGTTATATTTGTTCCGTATTTTATAAGTTTCTAACAAAACATTCAGTTTTAAAAGACTTTGATAGCACGTATTGTATAAGTTAAGCGGATGACAATATCTTCAGCTGCATATCTGGGTGCTTTGTATTGTATTGTGCTGTATCAATTAGTAACAGATGATGAAAATGCGTTCTCGGCGACTGTTCTGCTTCCTTTAAATCTATAGCATCGTCAACTGTCTGGTCCGATATTGTGACATCCAATGATATTCCTATATGTGACTGTGCAATAATTATTTGTCAAATACATGACATGGAGTGAAAGCATGACGGACAGTTTAATACAATGGATTCGTCATGTCTTGAATATATCAAAAGTAAATACCTGCAACGTCATGTTATATGATGTATGTAGTCATACCTTTATGTGTATGTATATAGTTTCGACTGGGGTTTCTTAGAATGCACTTTCTCGGAAAATCTTTCGTTTCCACGATGCATATAATATCCATTCATTTTTACTTGTAATGTATAGGATGCGAGACTCTTTATCAGTCTGTCACTTTGGTTGTATTGTGCAGTACAATAATGAATTACAATGTCTACGTCTGAAGTGTATTAGTTACAGACAAATATCGTAGATAAGAATTTATCCGACAACGGAAATGTATTAATGGATGGACGTAATTCCAGCATTCAAGACACAAATTATACGACATTTTACCGTCTTATTAAAGAAGTATACAAGTTAATCAATAATAGGACCGATATTTATCCCGGTGTTAACACGGTGTTAAAGAAACTAATGACTAGCTATAGTGTTTATGATATATCTTTTGCTGTTCAATGACTAATGATTCTGAAAAGCAGTATATTGGGATTAAATTGTATCATATCTTTGCCATTCGCAACAAAATAATCTTTTATTATTAAGACATTTATACTCTCCATTAACAGCAACAAACGTGCAAAATCTATTTAAATAAATTATAGATATCTTCACACGAAATTTCAGTTTTAAGGGACACAAACAAGAAATGTAGAAAAAATGATGATGATTGTACCCATTACGTTAATAATTGTACTTTTTGTTAATTTTTTAAGTACTGAAATGTTCATTGCTCTTTGCTTGTGTCGACCTTGACACCATTCTTGTTACACGTCGGAATCCATGATTATAAGATTGGCGAACAAGCCTCTTGAGATATAAGACATTTATTCGCGCCATAATTATTTTTGATTGATTTTTTAGATTTTAATTCGAGGACGACTGGTGGAAAATTTTCAAATGAACTCTAAGTACTCATTTTTATGAAAATATCTTGAGAATCGTGATGTAAAATGAAAGCAATTACACGAATTTAAGGAGAAGCAACTTCAAAGAAAAGAATAAAACTTGAATACGGGTTGTGGAAGTTGAAATAACGAGTGAGAGAACTGGCAAGTTAAACTCGACGATTCGGGCTCATTTGAAGAAATGTGGGAACTCGTTGATCATAATAAAGATACCAGAGAAAGTCAGAAGATAAGTTTTGTATTTTTGACCCGTATATTACTAAATATACAACAATTATTCCCCTTAAATAGAAACATTGACAATATGGACTAAAACGCACTTCAATCATTTAACCGTAAGTGTAACCATTAAATGGTAGGAAGCTAATTGATGTGCCTTTGAAACTGACGTGAATGAGACAAACACAGGCAGCAAATTGAATTTTCTTCGCTAACTCTCCTTTGATTGTTTTGTTTTCGCCTCCACATCTCTGGTTTTGTTTTATGTCGGTAGTACATGTAAGTTGACGTTATTCTGTCCTCAGAATCTTGACATGTCCAATGTTCCTCTTTTCTACTATTTCACATCGTACGAACATTCTTGAGACTTATGCATGCTGTTAAATATTAATCACTCTCTGTTTTGGTGCTGCAGGCTTTTACCTTTTTTCAGAATATTTGATACCCACATTATTTCTAGCAGTCTCGTATTCTCCTTTCGATTACGAATAACAGAATGTGCGTTATGATGATGTATTTAACACGAATTTTGATAATTTGTCGAACATGCAAATGTTAATGCATGACAAACTGAATCCATGGCATGATTTATTAGTGATCATCAGTACACCCCACTTAACGACCAGTTAAGCATTAAGACCACCCCATTGTAACGACCACATAACGGCGCACCGATGTTTTACGTATTTCATCTATACTTCAGCTTGATAATGAGGCCAACTTTGTGAAAAGACCGATTTGTTTGGTTCGAAAGGTGGTCGTAATGTAATGGTTTTACTGTATATCTTTTTGGCATCTGATTACACTCTAAACAGTATTATTAGATTGTAATGCAAACTCCCAAAGTTATTCACAAAGTGGTCTTTATTCGGAGGTTGCAACAAACATGTTTTACTGTATTTCAGTCTGAATCATTCTACAACTCTTTGTACAATTCTTTTTCACGTAGTCAGACTTTTGTGAGTATTTCATGGAAATATTCACAGTCGCTGTATACATTATCGTGTATAAATGTTGTAAATTGACAATATCTAACTTCGTACCAGATTGTTTAGTGTAATAAAACAAGAACCTCTTCCCTCGTTTATCTGTAATTATCTGCAACAAACTGCCACTTTACACAAGATGTCTGTAGCTAAAAATTTGTACTCTAAATCGTTTTTTTGTTTTTAGAAACATGATATAAATAGTTGTTTTAGACATTAAGCCTGGAAGTACAAACACTATAGTCACTTCATAAAACTGTTTTTCTCCAGCAAGCAGTCGTAGTCACTATATAGATACAAAAAATTCACAGATTAATGTCTTTATTACGTGGAATAATGGACAATTTCAACTTGGTGTTTGTTTGAATAAGGAAGAAAATGGGTCAGAATGGCCTTTTAAGCTGTAAGCGATCGAGTATTATACATTTATCATTTGGTATAGTAGCAAAATGTGAATTCAAACATCGCAAATGTGTTTTGTTGATTTTACATCATATAATTTTCAACTTTCCTCTCAGCAAGCTTTAATTCCAATCATTAGAGTTTTTGTTCTGTTTCTGGTCGCTAGGAGCAACAAGTTTAACTATACAAAGTTAATGTGTTTGTTCTTCGCTCTGTTGATTATTTGTAAATTCAAACATAGCATAATTGTTCACAGGACTTTTTAATAACAATTTTATGAACGTTTTATGGTATAATTGCCAATATCGACTACGGAATTGTGTTAACTTCCCAGAAAATTCGGTACCCACCCCCAATGTTGAGTTAATTGAACAATTAAGTTGCATTACATCGAAACAGGATGAACAAAATCGAATGAATAACTTTGTCCTGGAGGTGCCGATTAATATGTCTATAAAACTTCATTTTTAACCATACAGTGAGTGAACAACAAAATGTTTTCCTCCTAAACGGTCTGTTTTCTTCAGAATTTTTCTGGCTATATTTAGTTTCCTCTGTTTGAATTTCTGTAATATATTTCTTGTACTTCCTATTTTCAAAAAGAATATTACAACATCATGTTCTTTGTTTAATGCGGAATACTATCACCCTGTTTATTTAATGTTCTCGCCGAAACATTCTGTATATTTATATCTTCGTAACGAGATATATGTACTCACAAAGGTTACTTTATAAATTTATTTCCTATTCTAATTACTTTGCCATTCGTTCTAGCCATTGTTCTAAATGTATTTGTTATTCCCTCAGGATAGATAAACAATCTTGAGATTTTTTTTCTGCGCTCTACACCTCATACTTCATTTCCATTTCTTCAACCAATGGATGAGGTGATTTGTTTTCTGCAAAATATTATAAGAGGCATTCTTTATTCTGAACAAAATTTCTAACGGACCACCTAGAGTCTTGGTAAGTTGGAAGACAACAAACGCATTTTAACGAAATTTACTCTATTTTGATATATGTCATTTTTAATGTTATCCTTGAATGTCATTGACAGTAATTGAGTTGTTTACCTGTAATAATTGATCAATTAATGTCACCCCAAAAAGATATAACAATAAACCTCAAAATAATATATTTAAAAACGCACTGACTTAAAAAGCCGTTTAGAAATATTGTCAAGTATGTTTGTTTATAGTTGTTATTAAGTCATAGAAAACAAAAAAAAAACGGTTTATTGTGTCACTATTGGAGTGATTGCAGCGAAAAAGTTCAGACTTCTAATATAATATCCTGTAATATGTTATTTTCGTGTATTTATGAGTAAAACCAGGCTTGTTTCCATTCATGCCTCAAGTTCTGTTGAAAGTATAATACTTGAATCGAATCTGCTAATCGAGACACTAGTCTTTTAGCTAAGTATCTGAATTTATATAATTTATAGATAAATACAGTCAAACCTGTGAACAAATGCCACCTTTGGGAAAGACAAAATGTGGCCTTTATGTTCTAAATTATCAGTGACGGGTTTTCAAAGAATGGTCTTTGTTCACAGGGTGGTATTTATTCGGAGGTGGCCGCAAACACAGGTCTGGCTGTAGTGATGTCATATTTGAACTGTTTTTAGCTAAATGATTTGCTTCATGATTTGCTTCATGTTTAGTTTCCCCAGAAAATCTTTCGTTAAACGACATTATCCATTCATTTTACTTGTTATGTATAAGATGTAAGGTTCTCTTTATGGGTCTGCCGCATCTGTTGTACAGTGCAGTACAATAATGAATTACAATGTCTACGACTGAAGTGTATTAGTTACAGACAAATATCGCAGATGAGAATTTATCCGATGACGGAAATATATTAATGGATGGACGTAATTCCAGCATTCAAGAAACAAATTATACGACATTTTACCGTGTTAGTAAGGAAGTATACAAGTTAATCAATAATAGGACCGATATTTATTCCGGTGTTAACACGGTGTTAAAGAAACAGATGACTAGCTATAGTATTTATGAGTAGGTGTTGAATAATAATTGACCAGGATGAATGTGACAGAGAGTATGATAAGCAGAATTGTATAATGCACGTCCATATGTTGACATCAGGGGGTCAGCGAGAGTTGGTGTTACTTTGTGAAACATTTTTAAAGCTGTCCCTTTGTTCTTCTTATTCTAATGTTGTACATGTAGTTATAATGGATTGTTGACAAGCTTTCTGGTGTATGCACAGTATAAATGTTTATCATCTAATTTGCTTTATTCTTTGTTTCTGTCGGCAACGCTTAAAATTTACTGATACAATGTGCAGCTTAATGCACTAACCGTCATTCGCAGAAATGCTTTTAACCTGTCACAAAACGTCTAAATGCGTTCTAAATACATGCTAATTTTGACTTTTTGAACAAAACGTCGCTCAATTGTCGTTAGTGATGACATTAACAGCATGATAGTTTCCACGAATGAGTTTAACGACGGGGGAATAGCAAACATGCCCCTCGGAATTGGACAAATTTCCTCACATGATAATCAAATTTGCAACTGGTCTGCATTAAGTATGACAAGTGAAAGTGTTTATTACTCGTTGCTTCAAGTCGCATTGTATTAAACGATTTACTTGTCAAGAATGCTATCCTATTAGTCACAATATGTACAACTGATATGCGTGTACTGTTGTCATGTACCACAGACAAAGCGACCTTTTGATTTGTTTACCCATTTGCATATTGCAACCGTTAAAGGAACGCCTATCCCTTAGACACAAACATGACTTATCATAGCCGAATAAATGGACTCACTACATTTCATGTAGTCCACCGAACCTTTGTGGTGGAGTGGTGATGGCCTCTTCTAATAATTACTAGCTCCTCACCATTGTGAGTACAAATCTCACCACCGGTACCAGATTATTTCACCGGAAGGGAGCTTCTAGCTAGCTTACAGAAAGTCAGTGGTCCTACCAAGTGTGCACCTGGGTAGTCTTCCTACATCATTAAAGCTGGATAAGTTGCAAAATGACCCTAGCTGTTGATGTGATGTTCAGCCCCGAAGAAAAACAAATTACCACGCAGGCTACAAAAACACATTTAACCCTTTGCCTCGTAATACCGCATTTTCTACGCATCTGCACCATGCGAATAAAATAAAACATTGTGCCAAAAGAACCCATTGCTTGTTACGAGTAATAGCTGCTTTTATCACAATGTTTCCCACTCTCTCAGAGAGAAATACTCCGGTTTTCTAAAATAAATTGATCATGTGTATATTTTCTTTGAATTTGAAAGAGTCCAAAGTATGCTTATGCGGCAAAGGGTTAAGAATCCAAACAAAACAAATAAACACAACCCCGTCAATATGGTTTATACTTATCAATCCTAAATACTTGATTGAAAACGCAAATAAAATGAGAAGAAACGCCGCATCTTATCAATTAGACAATACGGGATTGTACTGACAATGTCATATACGTAGGGTAAAAACAATGCAAATCTTGCAGATTCTCTTAAATCAGATGTCATCCACTTCTCTGTTTTATTGTCAACGTAAACAACAGAATGCGACTATTGATCATTATAGACGGAAAATGTTCAGTGTTGCCTGGAATTGTATTAATTTTTGACATGAAAACTGAGGGCGGTGTATTCAAATGACTCTTTTTATTCGATTTTGCACGACACGACACAAAAGGAGCGTGTATGAGAAACTACTCAAAGATGGTATAAGCAATTTATGTTTTTGTGCGCAAAATTCACGTTATCAGGACAAAATGATATTGTATTACCCGGTATGTACTTACCACAGTACAGTTGTATACCATTTGCGTGAAACTTGCTTATAACTCTCTGATTTGATATAAACAAATAAATTGGACCTAAAACTTTATAAAGACACATGATTTTCTAAACTCAATCATTATCTGTTGTTCGGTCGATTGTCAACAAATCCCTGCATAATGATAAAACAATATATTAGCTCATCATTTTATATAATGATGTTTGTCATGAGAGACTCACGCGTATGAATTTTAATCTGAGCTCCCAATCCTAATGTTTCTTGTCTTTATTTGTTGCGATTTAAAATTTTACAATTAACGATGTGTGGCGTTCGGTATCGCACAATTTTAGTTATTGAAATGAAATTTCTTTCTGATATAATGATAATAATTGATCATAAGGATATTGATATAACAGTATGCAGCAACATTGAAATCTATTCTACCGATTATAATGACACCGCTGGTCTTGATGTATTTGATAACCAAGTAAAAGAATGAAATGTATAACAGAACAACAATGACACAATAACAAGACCCTGCACATGAATACCCGACTGCCTGAAAGTTGGTAAGGGCGTGAAATAGATACGATGATCAACATTTACGACAACAATAGCAACACCAACAAGTAATCAAAGTACTGAAAGTACTGATGGAAGGGGATTAATGTCATTAACACCAAATAATAAGGCCATACTAAATCGTATCATATTACACAACAATATATCAATACACATCTTTCAGAATAAAGAGGTTTTATGAAAAAAAGATGCATTCCGTGTACGGACTAAATACCAGCGCGCAGAAATATTTTTAGGTGCATAGGTCACTGACGCCACTCACACACACGCACGCACGCACGCACGCACGCACGCACGCACGCACGCACGCACGCACGCACGCACGCACGCACGCACGCAGTTAATGATTATTTCCAAACAATAATAATAAATGTTCAATACCTTGTCTTGAAATGTAGAAATATCTTTTTTTTCAAAATAAAATGGTCAAAACAAATTTTCCATAAATAGTTTACAGCTTACATGGGAAATCAATAAAGGTCACATAGAAAATAATACTGAAAACATTGGTCGATTATGAGCTTTTTCACAGGTCACAGTTTATAGATTGAACGTATATTGTGTATTTATACGAGAAATTGTTATGTTTTACAATTTTGTAACTTGGTCTTTCTCTTTAATACTGTACATTTTTGTTGTTTGTCATTTTCGTACCATTTTTTCTCGACAAGTACCAAATGCAAAAAATCACTATTATTTATTTGTACTCTATTGTAACGTACATATGGAAACCTCCCAACCCTCATGCCTACGACAGGGACAATAAAGCTAACAGTATATAAAAAAAATGACAGCTTGTGGAAGCGAACCGGAGTCCTCTCGATTACAAAGCGAGCGCTCTACCACTGAGCTATTTCCGCCACGTATGATATGCGTGTTAATTTAAAATATAAACACTAGACTAAAATTAGCGCAATAATATCGTATTTTATCTTTTTAATTATCGAATAGTTTTCAAAAAGTACTTATACAACACGTTTCTGTATTTTACTGACTCCAAATGTTTATTCGGAGAAACATATACACATTCAATTCTAATTGAATTAGTTGCCTTTCTTGGGACTATGTTTTTCGGCGATGTTAGCGTAGATGAGTTATACGGCACAATGCATTTTCTGAAACCAATTACATAGGAAGCGGATTGATTGAATCAATCCCCTTCCAAAAATTGTTAGAATGCCTTACAACAAATTATTGCATAACATGACAACACGGTATACGGAGAATGGACGAAAACTCTCATTCATGTAAACGTGCCGTTTCGTTTCAAGTAAACAAGGCATCGATGTATTATGTAACAGATAACGACGCAGAATTCACTGTGCAGCAGTGAATCAATCAGTGTACATTATAGTGTTATGTGTCAATGACATTATGAATGACTCCCATAGGAAGTCTGAAATTAGATCATTTGACAATACGCACAACAACAGTTCTCGTACAAACAAACAAACCTACTGACGAGAGATAATATTAACTTATCAAATAAATCTGCTGTGTGGGCAAAATTTGTACAATGTGGAAGTTCTCCAAGTCATGAATGCATGTCTGTGGTAAACAAAACATATAGAGGTGACAGGAGAGAAAGGAAAGGGGAAGATAGGACAATGTTCACAATGATTTAAAGTTTGAGTAAGTCCCACTGCTCGATATACCATCACTTACCACAGATAATTAACGTTGTTAAAACACAGCGTGCTAAAACTTGCTTCATTGCTAAAATACGTTTTTAATATCATTAAATGCTAATACAAGTAAATGGTGTTACACTCATATAAATGCGAAACATAATAACATTCTTAATTTGTTCTCTCATTGTACAAAGTTGCAAAAAATACAAATATACCAGATTAAAGCAAAACAGGAGAAAGCAGTACTAATGACGCAGAACATACCCGAAGGCCTTAAAGTTAGTACATTCGAGGAAAACTGATGTTTTGTTGATATACATCAAACAGGACTTTCCATACAAATGATCAATGACCAGAGGCAACAACATTCATATTACTTTACACGAAGACAACATCGATACATCCTGCCCTAGGATTTGCTATTGGTCCTCATTAACAAGATTTCTTCCTGTCAATAACAGTAGGTTTGGAGAGAAACACTGACAGAAATTGGCTGACACTGTGATTTTTCGTGCCAAAGAACGTATCAATGTCAATAATTCTAGGATAGAATTGCTCGATCGAAACACATTCTTGACGCGTTCACAGCTTAAGACTCTGTTATTGATGATAGCTTATTATTTCCATTCTAGTTTTTAGAAAGTTGTATGGTATAATTGAACAACACATTGCCACAGAGCGTGTACGCATTGGTTTAATTATGCGTACATAATATTATAATGGAGTATTCATTATTAAAGTACAACCCATTCCATTGAGAAATAAAGGAATTACTTCAGTCTCAAAGAACCTTTTGCAGTAATTTCCTACTACAAAGGATCATATTGTCCTTACACATATGTAATAGTAGAGAAAGTATGACCAAAAATGAACGTGTGTTTCAAAATATGCCTATATCTTCAAATAGCGTTGCTTTATTTGCGTTCTTACACAGTTCTTAGAACGAACTGAAATCTGCTTTCGGATATCAAAACTCTAGATCTGTATTTCTTTATTGTTTTACTTCGGATTTCGCCATGATTTTTGGCACTCAGTTGGAATGCTCAAACATACCATTGCTTGCCACTTGCGGGACTTTCATCGGTGAGATGTCTTGAGAATATCACTTTTACGCATAACTCCTAACGTCAATTGCTCTAAAGTTCGAATAATTCCTCGCAGAATTAAACATTCACACGCACGTGCGTTGACAATCCAATTTCAAATTAAAGCAGAAAATACATGTTTGAAATCAGATTGCACCCACTTCATTCGTAAAATCTTTGGGACATTCATAATCAAGACGAGAACCAAATTCAATTACTGTTTGAATGAGAAACTTGTTGAATGTTGCCAAGAAGAAAATCTCATTAATTCTCGAGATGTAACAAGTGAATGCGTTCCATGCAATTACAAGATTTCGGAGCATCCTTCATGTTTTCGTTTTAAGAAAGAGAAAACGTTTGTCAAAAGAAGAATAAACTGGTGAACGAAAATTTAGCTCAAGAATTGGAGCATGACCATTTGACATGCATCTTATTCTCCCGGTAAGGCGTAGTCTGCGTAACGATGTTATGACTTTTTTTTTGTTTCTTAAAATTGTTCTAATTTTTTTTCAAGATTTACGAATTCTGCAGTGTGTGTTTTCCAAAAGTCTTACATCTTGCTTGCATTCTTACCATTGTTTTGGATTACGGGGTATTGTGGCCATGTCAAATATCCGATGTTTTGCTTTGGTTTGGCAAACAACAAAGAGCGTTATGGAAACGACAATTTGAATTGGTGAACTGATATTTTTATGTCTGAAATAGTTAACCCAGAGACATCTTTTGTAGTTTGTTATATCACTCCAAATGTTTTACATAGAATGTTGTCGCCACACTAAGCAGAATAGATTAACAATTGAATCAATCAATAAAAACAATAGTATCAAACAGAACGTATAAAGTTGAATTAATGTATCGATTATCGAATAATCAACATACATAGTATTCTGTGGAAACATATAAACACGATATGTCAAATAGATTACATGAGTTATGGGACGAAGGTCTTGACTTCCGTCGACAAACCTAACACTATTGACATAAACTCGATCTTTAACGAGTATATATCAAAGACCGAATGACAGATTTGCCGATAGATCATCTTAATGTATTCGCTGATAGGTTAGAAGAGCTACAGATGATGAGAGTCGTATCGATTGACATCTAATCCAGGAAATGTAACCAAATTTATCTTCTCATTATTTCACGTAATGCGTGTCATAAATACATAAATATCAAACATCGTTATTTTTTAGCCCGTGTAATGACTCTGATATCCAATTGATTTTTGTCAAGGGTTGTTGTGTGGGTAAAAGAAACAGCAATGGTTTAATCTGTAAAGAGGAGCTGAATTTCTGTAGCAATCCAGCCAACCGAATTTTTTGCCTCATATTTTCTGTTTTTATTTTAGTAAGACCGATTTTGCTGTCATCCATTTAATCAGCCACAGTATTTTTAGTTTTTTAGTTAATGATAAAATGTACAAATTACCAAGCTATTACCTTTTTCATTTAAGAAGCCAGTACACAATCTGTATTTACTAAACTTTTTGTCTGATATTAAAGTCTACGAATTATGCAGTAACAATTAGAAGGTGACAGAAATATGCCGTTTTCTGAACAAAACTTGATATTGAAGTTAACACATTGATAATTATACGAGATTGATTTGGTCAGTGAATGCATATATCCAAGTAGTAAATATGTGATTTAATTCTATATATTCTCGGTTATTATATATTCATTTAAACTGTCTGAAAATGCAACTGGCGCATCATTAGACATGTTGCGTTGGAAAAGCCATTTACCATACTAAAACTGTTTCATTTGCCAGAACCAATAACTAGTGACAGTTTGTTCATTTCAATGTTTTAATGCTATGTGTGGAAAATTATTGCCAAAATGTGCTCATTTTGTCAGAGATGCTTAAAATATACATTAATGGATCAATTCACATTAGAGCAGTTGTGCACTGTACTGTACTACCAATTTGCGAGAACTTCATTGTCACTAATATGAGCGAATTCATTATTTCCGCTAAAAATAATTATATTACCATGTGTTTAGGTCAATATTAAAATCAAACAATAATATCTGGATCCTTGTTCGTAATTTGTTATTCAGCAATTTGAAACAAATTCGCGAAACAAAATCACGCGGAATTTAGCGTTTTACGGTGGTTATTGTGCCTTTGAGATTATACGACGCAGAAAATCTGGTGGTGAAATATTAACTGTAGACGTAGATAAGCGTTTGTATGTGGCATCATCTTGTAAACAAACACATTGGTGACAGGATGTCTCATATAACAACACATTAGTAACGTCATACTCACGTCTTTTAACACTGTCAGATGTTTCCACGTTTATCACTTGTCGTGAAGATGAACAGAACATTGATATATTTCTGAATATTTGGTCTATTTATGTATTTCTGGAATAATAGATGGGTGATAGACAAACCGAACGATGCATTCACCTCCTAAATCAAAATATGTCTGTGGTATTATATAAGGTGCATTTACTAGTGCCATCAGTTCTGTCTGTCACGTGACATCAGACAAAATGTCTGCTTGAAAATTGCTTATAATGAAAACCGAGAACCACACGTTGTTGACTTAGGTGAGTGTACTTTTTTTCGAGAATCATACGCAACTTGACAGAATGTAACAAATGCGAAGTACAAAAACCAAACTTGTTCATTTGGATAATATTTGGAAACGATATAATTATGTATTATGTCTGTAGTATATACGTACATGTAAGTACAATGCGTTTGCACGAAATACAAATCGTGCTTTTGAAGTAAACACATTATTCATCTAGCATTGACAACAGAAAAAAACTTCAATAAATTAGAATGGAAACATGCTTCTTAATGTGTAACGAAGTGTTCTCAGTAATACAAATGCATTAAAGAAATAGAGCTGCAAAGATGTTATGAGCCCGCACTGGGAAGAACAATTCTATCCTTTGTAAGGAGACAACATCGATACATCATTTGCCATGATTTCCTATTTGTCGTAATTAACAAAATCTCTCTTAATGTCAGTAACAGTGGGTATCAAAGCACTGTGCTGACAGACATTGGTTACCACAGTAATGTCCTAAGTTAAAGAATGTACCAGTAACTCAGTATTTAGGATAGAATTTTTCGATCGAAACAAAATCATCAGTATTATTTTACGCAGTTGACGGACAGTAAATCTCTAAGTAGTACTTATTAGTTCGGTTCTCTATTTGAACGCATGATTGATACAGAAAGTAAATAGGTTATTTGAAAGGTATGCACGGAGAGTAGGACAACCTATCCCCTTCAGGCTAAATCCCTTTCGCCCATTTTTGCTCAAGAAGAGATGTTGATCCTATTCATTGATTCTGCAAAGTATACATAATCCTCTCCCCTCGTACTGTGCTTTTCAACCACACAAAATATATGCTATATATGGAAATGTAATAAAGCTAAGCCATTCATTAACACACAATTAAATATGAACATAATTATGATAGGGACTTCATCATAATTATGCTTACTTATTTACAATGAGACGCTTTAAATAGTATCTGGACGCAATTTCCCTTCAGTGAACAGGTTAGCCATAAACATGCTGGTCATAAGCTAGGCAGGATATGAAGTCAATATCATTTTTGTTAACAAATATACTCATTAGTAAGCTATGGTAACCACAAACTAGTCTCATATCCGCTAAAATACGACTTAATTAAAGATTCCAATCTATATCAAACACGGGAATGTCACTTCATGCAAGAGTATTAACACAGTTTCCAGTAATACAGGAATGTTGGGCAAAACGGGAATACAATGATGAGCTATGTTTGATTATGGACACTGCGGACAGACTAATACACCAATACTAATTCCTGGGGTTGTGTGGTTTGTTTATGGTATTGATCAGAAAACAGCGTCTTGTTGACAGACTCGTCAAGAAAGATAATGAGTTTTCTAGAATTTGCTATTCGGTTTTATCTTGGGCACCACTTGTTTTTTGTTTGTATCATGGTGTGCTGTGAATACGTCCCTGTTTATTTCTCCTCCTCCGTGTGTGGCTCAGGTTTTTATTTGTTGGCGTGGTATTCCCTGCGTTTTACTCCCAAAGAAACTTAGTAAATATCTAATCATTGACAGCAAACGGTAATATTTTAAATATACATGAGTACTAAAAATTTATGCAATAAATTCAAGGCAAGAATTATCAGTTAATATTTGTATCGACTATCATAATTTCAATCATTTGGGACAGCTTGGATAATCACTTGATTAATTATAAATGTTCAAATGATGCTAGATACATATTTTGTTACAAATGTACGTACATACACACGTATACATGTATAAATAATGTTACACATGATGAAAAAATACCACAGATTGTTTATACCTCAATGAATTTCACTTACGATAAGTGGTGTACTTAAAGACAAAAATACCTGTCAATTCAATGGCTCTATGACTTTCTATTGCGAAATAAAAACACATTACCATAGTAAGTAGACAAAACATACGTATACCCATTATATTTCTTACCAGACATGGTTACTAGGAGAGATTGTGTCTTAAATGGCATGTATGTGAGGTCCATTAACGATAATATAAAACTAAAGATAATATAAGTCTAGTCTGTTTTGTTTTATTTTCAGGAACGTCAATCAACAGCGTACTTTGATTTGTTCAACCATGGTCCAATAGTCTGATTTATTGCCCCCATTAAAATGTTATCTATTCGAGCAAGTACGTGATCCATACAGCGTTTATCACGGAAAAGGAAGGGAAGGGAAAATGTATTTCAATTGATTTTGTTTATTTTGTTTTTAAAGTTTTAATAAGGCCTAATATTATTCACCCGCCTGTTGATGTCCTTGGTATCAAATTTCGCCTCCTTGAACCGGCTGATTCCTCACACTGGCTTTGTTCTATCGACTGTATTGTCATTATTACATTAAAATATATTAACTGTAAACATTCACATAAGGTGTAAGGATGTCAAACAATTCTTTACGCCTAATTCTGAAAATGCAATTAAAATAATTGATATAGTTGAGAAGAATGATGTAGAGATACAGAATGTATTTAATGTGTACTCAAAAATATATATTGGCAAGTCCCTGTATTACGACTAACCGCGTAATACAAAATCCCCCGAAAAACGGACCCCTTCAGGACTTGGCTAAAAGTCCAGTTTTCCGGTTTTCAGAGAACTTTTGAGCATACAAGCAAAAAAAAAAGAAAATGAAAAATCATCCGAATGGGTTACACTGTATTTATAGAAGGCACATATGTTTTATTATTCTCTATTCCATAATGTATGTGGCTAATCTGATATCGGTAATGAGGTTCAAAGAAGATTTTAATGCATTATCATTCTGAACAATACGCCTTAATCATTGGTCAAATCAAAAGATTTACCAATACAAAGCCCCAGTTAGCCATTATCCTAAGCTTCACGCTACGTTAACTATGTAAAGAAATTGCCATTCAATAAACGAATTAATGTATTTTTAGAATTTCCATAATTGCTAAATTGTATTTACATGTCAGTGACAAATTATACGTTCTGTCGTATCTCAAAATTGTGATATTGATAGACAAGATGGCTGGCGATATTACAACCAAGAAATAATATAATATACAAATATAAATTTGTCTCTATGATAATGTCTTTGCGATTATTATTATTTATAAGAAAGGTTTGTTCAATTTCAAGAAAATTACCCCAAACATCAATACACTACATTTGCTTATTTTTACCATACATTTGTTGTGTTCAGACACGCATTATTTATCAGTTGTATCCATAGAGTTTGGTTTAACAACTCAATATAATGTCACTTTGTGTCTTTATACTTGTTTACAATGTTACAATATCTGCCCAACGCATACTAGTACTGTAAAACTCACTAAAGCCGGGTTTCTCTGAAAATCGGACGAATTTCAAGTGCCTTTTTTACTCTTCAGTAATCAATAGTTCACTGAAAAACCGGAATTCTCAGAAAACCGGATTTTGCCAAGTCCGAATGGGGTCCGGATTTTAGGGGTTATACTCTATATAAAATACTTTCTAGCAAATTGTTATAAGTAAAGGAGTGGCAGTTTACAGTGGAGTCTCCTGAGATTTATTTTTAAAATTCAGGTTGTTCAATTAAAACATCAGCGGAAAATCATTTATTTCTGTGACAGAGTTAGGAATAAGCAACACTGAGTCGATTCCTTGGTGACAATTCCACGTTGACGACTATTGATTATGTGAAGATAGTTTTCGAAATTCATCGTAAGACACATAAGAGAAACGCCGAAATTTTTAATAAATCACTTCATGACACGCAAACTCCAAAAAACTCCACGTTTTCAACATTTAATTGTTATTTTCAATTTAGAAATGTGTTTAGTTATGGACTCAATTAAAAACGTAGCATATACGTGTTTGCTTTCTCTCTTTTGATTCTCCTTGCTATCAATAATTTAATTCACCAACAGTCTGGTAATTCAACATATTAGTGTGTTTATTATTTTCAAAGAGAAATTGTTATTACATACTTATCGACACAATATCACAAGTTAGTGCGGAAAGTAGATGCCTGGTGACTTTAGAGCTGTCATTTGTTATTCTACGCCCCTTGGGCACAATTGTGTACAACACAACAAAAGATGAGTTATTTTAATACTGCAAAAGTGAAGAATTACATTACGTAACTTGTAAAGCGGTTATTCATTATAAAATAATATGAAATAGTTAGATTTTAGTTTCTGGTTTAGTTTTAAACACCAAGTAACATCGTGATCAGTGTGCTGATTCCCATTTCCAACTTACCTAAGTACCAAAAGCGCTTTAACCAGGGATCCAGTTCTCTGATGGACCTGTTTTATGATTTTATTTGTATGCTCTTACGGCTGTAAGTTATTAACAGCGATATATTCACCATGTTTAATAATTTACAGAGATATGAACAATAGAGAGTTTTAAATATTTAGATTATAGATAGTGCTTTTTTATACATAATGACCTGCTGGTATAATTTTGATAAAATTTATAGTCTTGTAATTATTCCGCCCACATTCTGTTTGTAATTATGTCGTATAATTGTATTCCTGTAAATGGAGGGGGTGATAATGACTGGAACAATTTAGTCTTTCTATTTAAACTATCACTCAATCATAATCATTATTTCTCTATATTACTTTTTACCCAGAAGTAACTGTAGTTTTCATCTGTTTTATGCGACACGAAGATGTCGTTCCTGTTCATCGCTTCCCAGTTTCAAACAATGTTTACCGTTATTTACCGTCCAAACATTGTCTGCATTTATCTTATAATTGCATTGTTATTGCCTGATTGGTTCTACTGTCGTGATGGGGGTTTGTTTATTGTGTGTGTTATTCGTCTTGTCACATCATCCATCTAGTCTCCATTCAGACAGAAAAACAATAAAACCCCAGAATGTATTTCATTGTGGCGTGTTAAGCAGAAAACCCCACCGGGGAAAATAGACTCCTATAGCGATATAATTCATTACGTTTCGATAAAGCCGTCAATAAATAAATCCAAAAACAGGAAATCTTCCGGTTAATATAATGTACAGGGATTGGATAAGTTTTGCAGAACATAAAGCGATAAGACTATAAATAGTCTATAGCTTCCAAAGAATCAGATCGTTGCCAACAAATACATTGTCAATTGTACTGGAAATTATTATTTGGCAAGCATTTTATAAAGTCTACTGATACATTGTTATATACATGAATATTTAATGCAAAGTACTTCTTTGCCTGAAATACAGGTCGTTTGTCGCAATGAACGAGGTTCGTTTTATTGAACCGATTAATAGAGCAAAAGGATGGGAGGAAATTTTCATATCTCTCTTAATAAAAAGTCGGATGAATACAAATGGTCGCTTGAGCAAGTTGGACTGTAACAAGTACATAGAGTACAGATTATTGTTGAATTGTTGAAATATCATTATTCGAAATCAATGCATAACAGGCGTATGGTGTTTAAGGATTCGTGTTATATTGATTTAATACAATATCCATGTTACTTGCATGATACGTTTATCAACTACCATTCGTTGTTAGCTTTGTCTACATACAGAACGATAGTAAATTATGACTAGAAGACAAAGTTATGAATATAAAAATGAACTTTGAGATCTAGTCACATGGTTGTTCAGTCGTCTGTCAGGTGCCTTTGCCGAAATACATGTAGTTAAATAATATAACTAATGGACGGACCGACAGGGTACATTACCATGCCAAGTGTATTATTACATTTTATGTAAAGCAAGTCCCGAGACAAATGTGATCTTTAATTCAGCTTAGTTGTGGTGTTGAATTAGACACTTCGGCCTCAATATTAGATACACAGACAAGAATATAACTTACTTATATTGATACATGTGCCCCTTTGGGGTTCTGGAATGGAAAAATCAATTCTTGTTTCCTCTTGACATCTCAAGTAAGACGCCACGGTAATAGCAATTTATTAAAAGAAGACATTTGTGGAATACAGCAAATAAAATATGACCATTTTCTCTGAAAATCAGTAACTTGATAATATTTGTTGGCTCACGGCCGTATTATAACAACAGTGATGTGTTGTGTTGAACTTGTACAACCAGAATTTGGTTGCTTTTGAAAAACAACAACAACAATAACAACATTTCGTATCTGTATTCACAAAGATCCTTCGTAGTGATGGGGATATACAGTAGAACACTGTTACAGTGAAATCTCGGGCGCCCGAACGTTAACTTCATTATATCCGAATTCACCATATCCATAGACTTGAAATATAGAAGTGTCCGGTCGGGCGGAAATAAATTTTTCACTATAGCCAAGTTCACTGTAAGTCCAGAGAAAAAATGACGTGTTTCCGGTTACCCAACCGACCCTATATTTGGCGCCGAAACTAACGTTTCTAATGGCAACATCCAATGTTTTTAGACGAATCTTATCTCTAAAGTACGGAAGATATGTTACGAAAAAAAAACAACTAACAGAGAAAAGTTTTGGAATCAACTTACCATATTTGGGGGTTAAGTAATCGGGAACCGACTATTATTTTTTCTGGTCTGTGTCTTACTGTATTGTTGATGTATTTTATTGTAATTATAATGCATGCGTGTTAGTCATTCTATAACCAATTTTGTAAGACCGATTGAATCTGTCTATGGACGAGTGTGTCGTTAAATTAATACGTTCGTTTGTGTGACAGAAATGTCAACTAATAATCTATCGCTGGTACCTAGACAGTATCATGGACCCACTTAAGTGCCTAAATCGGTAGAAGACAAAACTGTCGATCACTGTTCTACAGAATTAGGCAACTGATTGAGTATTGAGATTCACTGGTTCCGCGAGGCTACAAACGTGTATTACATCGGTTCACTGTTGTTGCTTGTGATAGGTTTGAGGGATAATTCAACTTGCTTAATTATACATGAGTTAATATCTGTCACGTGTTGGATATGGAAAGCCATTTGATATATAGGCACTCAGCAATTTAGCTAAAATACATAATATTTTCATCTTCTCTAAAGAATAAGAAATCCCTGATCAGAAATATGCAGAATTGATAATTAGATTCACGATAGATAGAAGAATCGGATTATTTCTGGACATTCCAATGACATTCATTAGTTAGATAGTCAGACAATATTTCATATTTGACAGAACTTATTTCCATCACTAATATATCATTAGAGACAATTTGTGTTCAAGGCATCAATAACTACGGAGAGCTTTTCAAATTCGTTTTGGGATAAAATAACCTGTTGGTATACACATATTCTGGTTGAAAGCATGAATATGCATGTACGTATGAGTACATCGTCACGTTGTCAGAATAATTAAAAATAAAAACAAAATATTTGCGACATTTTATTTTTGCCCACTGTCAGTTGCTGTGTCTGACATTTTTGTTTTATATTTATACAGAATAAGAGAGTAAATTAAAAACACCATGAAAAGAATCATTTTCTTATCTGTCGTTCATTAGGCAGTTCTTACAGAACACCGTGAAAGATCAAATAAAGATAAACAAACACATACCAAAGAAAGTGAGATGCTTGAGAATGTAAATGTATTAATATGAAACATGATGCATTCTGTTTAAAATATGTCATAAACGTGTAAATCAACATCTCCTTCCTGGGCATTGTTTGATGATGTGGCAGAGATCCCCGGCATTGTATTGTAAAACAAATTCCCAGCATAGGGGACTAGCATGTTGAAGGGATGGTGTATTATGATGTACTAAGACATAAAATGACCACACGGACCCAAAACATATAATATACATGTATATACCAATACACCATAATACAACATCCCTTCAACGTGCTGCCCTCCACTATAATTCCAAGCACGTAATGTCTTTCAATTTGTATATAATCTGCAATAAATGACACATGCAAAATTTCGATTAACCTACCAAACTATAAATGATATCTGGAATTCTTCAATACAAAGTTGTCTATTCTTACAACACTCGATCTCTATTGTTTTATCCGTCAGGGTGAAAGCAATCCGTGTAGAACAGAACCTTGTTATTCGACAACGGAGCGTTTACGTGAGATAGATCACGTCCTAAATAAAACATGGTAAGGCGCCGTGTACATAAAGCTGGCGAAGAATTACTTGGCACAGACAGATCCATCAGGTGAATGTATGAATGTACTGTTACCTAATAAGAAGAGAAAAAATCTACTAGCGGTGCAATACCACGTGAATACAAGTCGATGAACCTATAAGCTTCAGGCTAATTATGTAAAAGCAATCAATCACATGTAATTAAACTACCAGGCTATCCCTGACTAATTAAATAATACAAATCCATGACACGTAGTGACGGGACAAACCTTCGAGGAGTCAATGGTCTATGCCATTCTATAATGAATATCTCAACCCTTTGCCAGTTCTTCACGAGTAAACGTGAGAGAATAATTGTTTCGCTTGTTATATCTACTCCCAAGCAAATGTGATTATTTTGTTTCCCATTTCCAGTATTATCTCTGCCTTGGTAAGGCTTGAACCTTCGGCAGTTTGGTGCATTCATATGTAACTTGTTAAAAAGGAGCTGAATCTAAACAATGACCCTTTTCTTGCACCTGTTTTATAGTCAGCACTATCAAAAATCAACGACAAAAACATTGCTCAAAGAAGCCGAAATGTTGCTTCTTGGTTAATGGGTAACAAAGTGGTAATAATGACCTGTTATGATTGAAAACTCCTGTTTTTCAGTCTTGAACAGAGTAACAACATTCCTCAACATGTTACAAATGACAAGCATTAATATTAAATTTCGATTTAATGAGTTGTCAGGGAAATTGGGCTGACGCATCACTCGTAATACATTACATTAACACATTACATTGACAGATTAAAAATACAACACTTCAAGTTAGTTTGTACCAATTTATTTTAGCTCATTTGTTAAACAAGCAATGTTGCTTACATTAATCCCACTCGAGTCTGCTTCATGGACACTACAACAGTTCGAAAAATGGGATTGTGAAGTTCTTGAACGAAACCCATCGAAGCCGGTATTCGAAATCAGGACCTTCGGATCAGAGGTCGGACGCTCTACCTCTGGACCACGACGCCTCCCAACGGATAAAGTACGAACACTTCAGGTTGATATCATATTACATAATCATGTTCTTATTTCTCTATTACAAATATCTATTTAACCGTTGTGTAAACAATTCTCAGAAATGGCGTCTATGAAAGATGTATGTGACTAGTATAACTGCATTCCATTAACTGTTAATTGGTTAGTGACTGACTTTTGATAGCATAATTACATAAAAAAGACTGTAAGCTGGTTTCCACCGTGTAGTCAATTTAGCAAAATGAATAAAACCGACTTTGTCTTTAATTTTATATACATGTATACTCGTAGATGGATGATATAATGACATACTGACGTCAGTTTTGGTACTTGTACTTAATACTCATATCACTGGACTGAAAAGATACCTCACAGTGTTTGTTAGGATAGTCATCCAATATGCACTGATAAAATACATAGGTTAGATCTCTTTAATTATTATTATATTTAAATGCATGCTCTTTGCTACATTTTCCATTTTATTTCCATTTTATTACGATATTGTATTTCTGTGAAACTGGCGTTCTTAACCTAACAATTTCTCCATCGATTGGTTAGTGTTTTCGCTTATGGTACATTGAAATAAAACGAAACAAACTTTAATATAACGTCTTGTCATACTGTTCACATGAGAATAATTATTAAGTTTTATTTATCAACAGTGTCAGAAATTTCACAAATAGTATGTTTATCAGTATAAAAAGCCAGCACAGCAAACATTGAAAACGTTTTTATGTGTAATAAAGTCAAGCTTATTTAATAAAGAACAACAACACACAATATATACGCTTCTTTTATTATGTCCTGAAATTTTGTTATGCATTTATTTAACGGTTAACGTTGCCATGGAGACAGACAGAAATATGAGTATACTAGAAATACAACACACGAGGTTTTATAGGATACGTTGCCTAACTTGATATCGTCTTTTTTCTAAGAAATGAGATCTTGTTTAGCAGAAACCATTACCTTACAAAAGTTTTAATTGAAAATGTCAGCACTGAATGAAATGATATGATAAATACGTTTAAATACCTATCAGGTGTAAACCGCTAAGACTAATATTATTTTCATTTGCGATTTAAGGCAGAGATAGTGACTACTTTTCGAATTACATGTTTTAGTAACAGACAAACATCCATCCTGACAGACGAACGACCTGCCTTTTTGTAAAATATAACACAGCTTTTAGCAAGTTTAGCTTTAGTTTAATTGACCACTAAGCCATCATTAGTAGTGTAATAAGTGTACTTATTCCTATCGACAATTGAACAGACTAGCAAGCATGCAAATTTCTGTAGATTAGGGGTCGCTTCTGTCTGTGAAAGCCAAAAAATGGCTATGGATATGAATTTTTAAAAATATGATTAAATATTACGAAGACACTCCATGTTTTAATATAGTGAATATGCCTGAACATAAAGGCGTGTTTCCTGCTGCCAGGAAATATTATACCATTGATATAAACCACGTGTTGCTGTGTAAATTTTGGACTATTAATGTGTCCACTCAGCAGAGTTTTACAGACATCTGTATCATATACACTGTACAATACGTTAGGAAACCATTAAATACGTACACATATAAGCAGAAAGTCTGAAGTAGCTGTAAGACTTTATATTGACATGAAGTCGAAACCTGACGCCTACATTTATTTGATCGCAATATCCTAATATGACGCCATTCTTAGAATAATTCTTCTATGAAAGAGAAAAAAGACTTAATATTCCACAGATGTCGTACCGAAATATAACAGAATTAGTGATGCAATTTATTTGAGACGTCAGTAGAATAATATCGATATTACATTAACAAACACCCAATGGAGCTCTGTGCCTGGGTGATTGAACACGCCGGCGATATTAAGAAACCATTTACAGACTAATGGTTCTGATAAAAAAATTCTGTCTGATGTGTTTAGAAGGACTTTCTGTGTTTTAATGTCTGTATTTATATATTCATAAGATAATACAAATAAGATAAACATGGACATCAGCAGTAAATATAGTTTATCTCTACAGTGTGAGCAATATTCAAAGTATTAGTTTGTATGACATCTTTAGGATTAACATTATGATTATATTTAAACGTGGAAGTTCAATATAATTTTCAACCGAGCAATGAATATGTTTCAACCACTACATATAAGTGAACTATGACACTGAAAAATCTTGTGGTAAAAAATCTTAATGCCTGGAAGTTCGAAAAAAATACAACTAAACAAATTAATGTACAAATGTAGTTCATATCATTGATTTATAGTTGAATAAATGAATATTTTGTAACCAACTTGATAATTGTGACTAACTGAGTATAAATACGCTCAAAAGCAGACAAGCATTTGTATTAAATTTCAAACAAGTTAAATGACACAACAATTATCTTCACATGCGCGGTTTTCAATCGCCACGTGAAGCTCTATGTATTTATACCTTTTCCGAGACAACTTGATATATTGTACCAATTACTAACGTATTGTACAGAAGATGTTTATTCAACTGGCATATACGAGGCTTTTACGAGTTACAAATAAGATAGCGATATTTGTTAATTCCTGTTTCCATCGATCAGTCTCTTATTTTAGTTACTCTTGGTTGATGTTTAGTCTAAAACACCGACCATTAAAATACATTCACAAAAAATAAACTGTGTCTGATGTTCTGGAAAAATACGAGGGATTGAGGAGACTTCTTTCCGTTTAGTTTTGTATCAATGGTAATGTTGCGTGTTTAATGTGTCATTTACGACCGAGCCATTTCCATTTACGATGTCTGTGTTTGATCATGCAAAAACAATAAATAAGCTTCAATCTATTTTATGCCGTTAACTCTTTCCTTATCGCAATGTCTGTATTGATGTTAACTTCTTTTTATTTTTAGTTGGAAACCCGATCCTCATGCGATATAACTTATTACAAGTGCTTATGCATGTTTTGACGTAATTGGATGCACGTCCTTTGATCATGTGCAGTGATGAGTGTATTTTTATTTTTTATGTTTCCAGGCAAACGATACATCCATGCTCTACACGTAAACGGTGCGAGGTGATAATGATTCAATGCTTATTGTTCTTAGGATGAACCATACCATAAATATTTTGGATGAGATAGACTGGTTGCTGATTACTCATCACAAACAGCGACAGGGTCTGCATGTAAATAAAAGTGACTAAAGCATCTCGCGTGTAGCCATATCTCAACAAATCATAACATCCCTAAACTAGTAAAGGGGGCCAATCACACTGAACAAGTGAGACGATATGTAAGGGAAACAGGTGATATAAAAAAACGACAATGAAGCAGTCGATTAAATTGACATCGAAATCGAGAAACAATACAGCGCCACCTCTACAGAGCGGCCCTCCCTTGAGCAACAACCTCCCTTCAACGACAGCATGATTTTTCCACTGCACGATTTAACTATTAATTTAACCTCTCTTCAGCAACAACCTCTCCACAACAACAACAACAACAACATTTTGCTTCTCTCAAAGGGTGTTACTTTGGAGAGGTTAGCACTGCACATGCACTCAGCTGGACTTTAAAGAACTTATTATGATACATTTTTAACCTTACTCCATTCGTTTTGTTTTCAAACGAAAACTCCCAAATGTTAAAAGCTACCACAATTACGAGTAATGATCTAAACATGAACGTAATTATTAAAACCACGTTTTGTGCATTCTATTCCAACATTTAAAATACTTATTTTGAATACGTTCAAATTTTTCTTTTATGAATTCTGCAGTCAGATTGCCAATGTTTAACTACAAAATGTAATAAAACCATGTCCTTTTTACATCATGGCATGGCAAATGGAAAAAAACATATAACCGCATTTTAAAGCCAAAAATTTAAATATCAACCTGTTCATCACCATCGATGAAAGATCACAGGAACTCAAATTTAATGTGGAGGTTCAATATTTGCTGTGTAGACATCTACGAGTATTTCGAGGGATAATTTATACGCTAAGCAGAGTTGTCCTTTCAATTTTCTGTCCGGAATTTATTGGCCCAGCATGTGTAAGGGTAGGAACGGTAACTCTGGATAGTGAGCGGTGACAACTAAATAGAGTTCAGGACGAAAATTCCTGAATTCAAAGCAAACGAGAAGTATATTGAATATGGTAGCATATTTCTGCATATGATAATCGGAATATTTTCGCGAAAATCCACTAAATTGTCATGGAAAACAAAGACATTTTCACGAAAATTCTTGATAAGACTTTTCATGATCAGATTTCTTCACCAGAGAGTAAACGTACTTATTAAGTAGATGAAACATTTTCATGAGAATAACCTTTTTATTACATTAACTCACTAAGTGTAAGCAGAAATCTGCCAGCATGATTAAAAATAACATATATCACTCTAAAAATGGAACAATGATACAAAGCACGGGTATATTACAACTTAAATTAGCGACCACCTAAATATTAAAACCATCTCAACATATAAAATCATGATTTTCAAACATGTTTTCAATACTCTCATTACATCCCACTTTCATCATGAGGCTATCTCAATACGTAGTCCAATTATTTGATCCCAAAAGTGGTCTTAATCAGGTTATATACTATACCTTTAGAATTGGCGTACATCCAAATAGGAGTGATATTTATTGGACTATAACTTTAATTAGGAACAGACCTTTGACATTAGTACTAGTTTACTTAATAAAACATTTATGTATGTTAACATTTTTATGGAAAAATAGCGTGCATCCAATCATATAATAAGTCATTGCAGTGGTACAGTTCACTCCAGAAATCAATATCAAATATTCATCACGTAAACGACATCAAGAAGACTGTACAATAAGCCGACTTTATGAACGTCCACTGGTATTTTATACAACAGGAAGAAAATCACTGTACATACTGGATTAATTACCAGTGGACTTTTAATATATTCAATCCAACTATCACTTAGAATTGGGGCCTACTCGATTTCTTTGTATAGATTGATTGATTGATCAATTGTTCGTTCGTTTGTTTGTGACATTGTCATTGGGGTTTAACGCCGTTTTTCAACAATTTTTCAGTTATATACGGCGACCGGTACACCTAATCCATTTTCCCAGACTGTATACTAACCAGTACTAACTTACCCTTCCACAAGGAGCCGGCAACTATCTCAAATACGGAGGAAAATCGACATTTTTGGTCAAATTTTCATAGAAGGATATGAGCTGCCGCAACCGGAATTTGAACCTGAATCTCTGGGTTACAAGTCCAGCGCACTAACCACTGGAAGATTGATTGTAAGTATTGTAAAACATAAGAACCAATCTGTTTATTTGAGGTCTTCCAAGAATTGAGTCTTATAAATATGTTACGTGGGCGTTTAGAAATTCGACTCAAGTGTATATCAGAAACTGTAAGGAAATCTTGGTGATTAAAATTCAGTTCTCAGATAATTAAAAGGATATATGTCAAAGCAGACAATGAGGAAATGAATTCCAGTTATTTTCCACACACAACAAAGGGCATAGAATCTATTCCAGAACTATCATTTGAACATATAAAATCAGCCTCAGATGTAATTGATTTTATCTCATTTTAGGAATGCTGTAAGTTATTTACTCCCAAGTGTTTTAACTGTTTTAGAGTTTTTTTTTTGTTTTATTATGGAACTAATTTTGGAGATGGTTCCCACAAGCATGTTAAGACTATTTTCAACTTTCTGTAACAGCAGCAGGCACTCCAGTGTAATTACCATATGTTTGTCTATTTTATGATTATTCTTTAGATGCATGCTTTATCTAAACAGAATCTTGCAGTTTTTACTTTTTATTTTCCAACATGGACTTAAGTATTAAGTTTGTGATGTTAGATCCTGCACCAGTAATAAGAAGCTTGTATATCTATATAAAATGTTTATATGGACTCTTTCCAGTTTGGCATCAAAGATTTAAGGGCAGCGTAACTACTACAAGAATTAATATGGCAAGACTCAATAAAGGTGGCTTTCCTTGTAGGGCATATTAAAACAGTGTCTTTGTTAGTACATTCAATTGTAATGAATTCCTGGGTGTAACAAGTCCATTAGCATAGATTGATCTTAGTAAATTTTCATTTCTAATTGTTTACTAGGCAATAATCAGTGTAAAAGTGAATTCGTCAGTATTGATATGATTGTAATAAGATTGATTTATCAAAGCTTTTTTGACTTAAATAAAATCAGAAACATGTCTGATGTTTTGTTGATGTGTAAGTTTATTTTATCTTACAACACACATTTAACTTAACATATTAAGCAAAATAACTGACTTTCTGTTACAAATTTAAATGTAACTAACAAACAATTCCTGTGGGCTTTCTTTATTTCATTTGAAACAACTGCATGCAAATTTTCCATTTATTTAATAACAATATAATCAACAAATTGTGGGCAATATTATTATGATTAAACTTCAAAACAGAGCCAGACAGCGGAATCAAATCAGAATTATATTTGTCCCATAGCAGTATTTGATCAAGCACGCACAGACACATTTGTGGGAATGATTAACTTAAAACAGACAAATGCCCATAAACTAGCAGCTATAGCATAAATTATGCATCAAGATGTCAAATTAATCTGTTTTATTTTCTATAATTCCAGTCAAATGTGTTGCTCATAGTTACGTTACGCATTTATGCGTTTCTTCTCCCTTCTCGCTACATCGATTCTCTGTTACATTATTGCAACAAAATTTTGTCTTCATCCAAAATAAATAGAGACACTGCCTTGTTATTACAAAGTCTTTAATTATTGCATATATATGAATACATGCCACTTCTTATTTATGTGACACATTTTCAGATCAAATAAATAGATAGTAACCATGGTAACAGACATCGAGAATATTTGCAACAAGAAAAGGAAATTCATTAAAACACTATATTAACAATTTACAGAGCTGAATCTCTTCCCCTCAGATTTCATCCTGTTAATGGAAATAATTTTTCTCATGCTGTTCCCATTATTATACAAGAAGTTTATCTTAATCACAAAAAATTGAAATAGTTTGTTCTGCTTGGAAAACTCATTGCTGTATGCAGGGCTTTCATTTGACCCTTAAAACAGCATTTTGACTCTTGAAATCAGTAAAATAAAGCTTTTGACTCTTGAGAATTAGTACCAAAGTGTTAAATTTAGAATAAAATTAGAAGGAAATTTTGTTGACTCTTCAAATTATCATCCGTCAAGGGTCATTTTGACCCTCAACTTTTGATGCCAAGTGAAAACCCTGGCTGTATGGTCAACATCATTGATATTATGACAGAAAGCGCATTTTCCCATTTAGAACAAAAATTGTGATTTGACTATTTATGAAAATATGTGTATATCTTTGAGCTCATTTTATTGCAATGTGTTTTTGTGATCTGCCTTGAAAATGATAAGTTCCATTTAATGAGTAATTTATTTGCTCACACCTCTGTGAAAATACTTTTTATATTGTTTATGATAGTTAATTAGAGGCAAGTGCACTGGACTTGTACCCGGCAATCCGGGTTCAAATCAAGGTCGCAGCAGGTCATACCTTTCTATGAAAATTTGACAAAAATGTCGACTTTCTCAAATACGTGGAGAAGTTGCTGGCTCCAATACGTGGAGAAGCTGCTGGCTCGTTGTGGAAGAATAAGTTAGTATTGGAAACAAATAAAAAAAGTCAAACAACAAAACAGTAAGATCATATTGTATAGTCTCATTAACAGCAAAGTAATTGCTTTCACTTTTAATGATCATTCTCATTAAATTAAGAAATAAAAAAGCTTGCTTCTGTTCAGTATGATTATTTGATAAAACTTTTGATGAGCAATGATAAGGAATGTTACAATGTATGTGGATAGCAAAACTTTTAATTGCAATTAAATATATTTTGAGATATTTTTTATCTCAATTTTACAGCATCAATATTTCATGTGATTTGTACAATAGTGTTTGAGTGCTTCAGTTTTAGTCTTATAAAAGTTTAACTTTATATCTTCCACTATTGATTTCCAAAAAAAGATTTATGTTTAACAAGGTTCCACATTTCATCTGGAATAAACATGACTCATAAATTGGAAAACTGAGGTGTGTATTGGATCGCTGGTCAGAGAAGGAAAATTCTCTTTTCTCCACAGAATACAGCCGGTGTTCTAGAAACAGAATAGTTGGACAGATACAAGTACTGGTAATTCTACTGGCAATCACATTGCATCAACATTTGTTCAACCAGCAATCAAGGAGATTTGACTTACTCCCCTAGGATTTTTTTTACGGATTTACACAATTCACAAAAATTGCCTATAATCATCAAATCTGCAGAAATTTCACATCCGTTAAAACTTTTCAATTAAAATGCATCCAGAGCAAATATTTTGATAACGCTCCCTGTGCCCTCAACAAAGGCAAGAAAAAATTCTGTCGGCTGTCAAATAGTAGTTTGTGGAGCAAGGTCTGCAAGCCAAGGGCCTCAACCATTGGTCCAGAAATCCATTCTAAGCATATAATTTTGCTTGTCTTTTGTATGAGAAACAAACATTTTTTTTCAATATGCCTCAATTTTCTCTCACATCCCACAAGAAAGTAAGAACTAGAAAAAGTTTTTTTTTCAGTTTTAATTATTACAAGATATTTAACACCCATGTTATCATGATATGAACTAATCAATACAATTTTTCAAATAAATATTCATTTATACATCAATGATATGTAAATTATATATCACAGATTCTAGACACAAAAATATGCCACAAAGTAAAAAAAAATGAGACAGAAAAAACTACAATCTTACATGTAAACTAGCTATCAACATCTACCAGATTAAAGCTAACATCTCCATAGATTGGATTTAACTAATTCACCATGAAGACTTAATTAACAAATAAACATGCAACAAAGATAACATTACAATTAAATGCATGTTTTTACCCTTTTCCTCGTAGGCATACTGAAGACTTTTCCAAGTTCAAAACAAATATACAAAACATCAATTTACTAAAGAAAATTGGATTATTTCTATCTGACAGAGTGGAAAACATTGTGGTGAACGAAGCCATTACTCATTGCAAGCAATAGCTTCTTTTGCCACAATGTTTTGTGGGTAAATAAGGTATTATGAGGCAAAGGGTTAAGACTGCAAGGAAAAAAATATAAACTCAAGAAGAAATTGATAGCTTAAGAAATTTCTGTGAATATCAAGACAAGACTTACAACTACTATGTCAGATACTAAATGACAGACGAATCTAAATACTGGTAGTTTCATAAAAAAATCCATGGACGGAAAAATGATTTGGAGTGCCATAAAAATGTAAGCAATCCTGAGATAACAACCTAATTCATGTGATATGGCATAGTATAGTGATTTCTGGATATTCGGTACGAAAATTATGAATGTCTGAATATTACGAATTACACCGCAATTCTCAAATATAGTTGAAGCATAAATTGAATACATATATCTCTTAAATGTATCTACAATATGGGAGATATAGTATAACAATTTTATTGTTTATAATATACATGTACATACATATAATCATGATTTATTTCCCATTCATCATCTTGGACTGGACGGCACCTTACTAACATATGACATAACAGCTGATTGAAGTATCTGTGCTCGTTGCATTTCATCCTCTCTAGCTCTTGAAAGCTCCGCTTCTCGTGCTCGTAACTTCTCCTGAAGTGCCATTATTTCTCGCTCCTTGCTGTCTACACTCTCTCGATGTTTCATGATTTGTTCTGTAAATCATTAATATAACAATTGGAAATTGATTCCGTTCTTGTAAAATATAAGATCAGTTCAATACATCTGTACTGAAAAATATAAAAATTAACACCAGCCTCCATTCCAAATCTCACACATCAAAGAAATATTTTTTGTTGCATTTTCGGGAAAAAACAAATATTCAAATGGGTACTGTTTCATAGCTGTTTCCAAATTAATAAATTTAATATTGTAGCTGAAGTAAATCAAGAAATAAAAAACAGCTTGAAGATCTCAAACCATTTGAATTAAAATGTCACTTAACTAAGGTACGACCCATAGTGACTATACATTATAATAATCTGCAAACAGAAATATTTTCATGAATATTTGTCAATGATATTAGGGATTAATAAAACACAATAAAAATGTATGATTTTCCATTAAAGTAACATCATACCTGATAGTTTATTGTCAGCTTCAGCCAGTTTCTCACGAAGTTCCTTCTGTATAGCTCTCTCATTGTCCAGTTTTGTAGTCATACCTTGTAGATCTATTCGTACTTTTCCAACTTCTTGCATAGTGTAGACATTCTTGTTATTAACCTCCTATAAGATTAAACAATAGTACGCTTAGGATTTATTACCCCAAAAGAATATCAAGATACGTGGTATCATATAACTATTTCAATCTTCACAATTTCTTTTAACTCAGAATTCTTTCCATCATTTGTCTTATAGTATGCCAAAAACTCTACTTATGTATTTCTACAGAGTCAAATAAATATAATTAAAATAACTAATAATCAATTCCTAAAATACAAACCTCACTGAGCTCTTCAATTCTCCTTTTATAACTTTCTACCTCCAAGGTAAGAGAGCTATTTTTTGAAGTTAATTCTGAAATAAGTGTTTGCTGCTGGTTATGATGAGACTGCAAGTCATCTTTTGAGATTTGAAGAACTCGAAGTTTTTCTTCCACATGTTTCATTCTAGATTCCTATAAGATAAAACAGCATAGCATTTAAAGTAATAATTAATCTTCGACAATAGTGTAGAACTGTCAAAAGATATGACCTTCGAAATTACCTGATGAAAACTGGATTGGAAGTATTCAACCACGAGAGCAGAGACAGTCCATATATTTTGTTGAATCTGGGGCCATAAATTCAATAGTACCAGGGACAACAAAGATGGTTATCAAATTTTGCTGAGAGTCATTAGTTTCTCTAAGCAGTGCCTACATTCTACAAACCATTAATAAAGTACTCAACAGTATGCATCAGACTACTGCAAATACCTAGTGAACCTACTGAAGTTGTCACAAACACAGGTTTGACTGTACCTTGAAAGCAACATATTCAGTGGAATTATAAAAAGTGTAAATGTCATGAAATCAAGCATGATTGACAAATGAAATTGTTGAGCACAATGTAGCATGATTGGATGAAAAGATTTTGGAGTATAATCATACAAACCTCTTCTAGTTTAACTTTCTGTTTGGCAATGCTTATATTTTCCTCAGCTTGAAGTTTATCAGTCATACTAGCTGTCTTCATCTGACTGATCTCCTCCTCCAGCTGTAGTCTTGTCATTTCTAACCTCTGTATACGCTCACGTAAAGCTTTTTCTGTTTCCTCTGACTCTTGTTTCAATCTTTGTATCTAAATTATTGGATTAACATAAGTCCATTGAAAATGCAGAATTTTATCATCAGACAAGCAAAACTTACAATTACTTCTACAGACAGTAAATCCATGACATTCAAAGTTTAATTTGCACTGAATATCTGCATTTAACCTGCACACTGTATTTTGAATTGACTACAGTAACATGTTCCAGAAAGTTCCAGAAATAAAAAGACAAGAATAAAATCACTCAAAGAAACACAAAAAACAGAAATGTTGTAATAAAATTACAAACACATCTGATTCTCATATTTCCTATCTTCCTGTGAACATGGTTAAGTAAGCTCAATATTGCTTGAAACAGGATCAATCACCAATATTTGAGACAAAAATTACATAAAAGTGAAGGTAACATAATTTGAACACAGTTGATGATTTAATGATAGAAAGTATACATACCTCTTTTTGTCGGATCTGTTCTGCATCATGTAATCCATCCTTGTTTCTGCTCCTTTCACTCTGTAATCTTTCTATAATATATCAATAGAAACTGGTACAATGAATTAAAGGTAGATAGTGTGTGATAATATAATGATTTTAAGTCACACAATGTGGTGCTTTTAAGCAATAGGTCACTTAAACTGCAATAGTATTCAGTAATAACTAAATACGTACAATGATTCACAACTACAGTTAAATTAAATACATTCATACAGTGGATAAATATGAATTACATACCTTCATACTGTGAACCCTTCATTTTAAGTTCAGCTTGTAATGACGTAATTTGTTCCTTGTATCCAAACACTTGTTCTGTCTGCTGGCGACTTTTTCTTTCCAGATCTTCCACCTGTTCAAGAAAAAGAGTGAGTTGATACAAGAATGTTCTTTTTTTAATTTTTGTTGACTTGCACTCTGTTAAACAAGTCCACATTTTCAAAAGACAGTAAGATTTTGTGACTTACTTTCTACCTACTAAGTATACAGTGAATAGTGTTTAGTAGAAACATGGTAAACATGCCAACCTCTGATACTGACCATAACCAAAGTAAAAGTTACATGGCTGTCTTTTTTCACAGATAGATATCCTATAAAACTATTTAGGATAGCAGCATTAATTGATAAAAACTTCCTAAAATTATCCTAATGAAAGTTCTTGAATACGTCTAAGTATTTAACTATCACAGGGGGCTAGCACGTTGAAGGGATGGTGTATAATGGCATACTAGGCCTAAAATGGCCACACGGACCAAAAACACGTATATCATATATACAAGGGTTACAACTTCTGAAATGACAGTTTCTGCACCAAGTTTGTTTAAAACTACGCAACTTTTTAAGGAATCGCTCAAATTTCAAATAACTGGTGTCTATAGATAGCTTATAGTGCAGCCATTTTAGGCCTAATACGCCACTATATGCCATCCCTTCAACGTGCTAGCCCCCCTGTGTTAACTATAATTTAAATCTTACTAAATGAAAGAAAACAATCTGAAACATTCCGACACCATAAAAGCTAAATCATAACAAAAAAAGAAAGTGAAACACTTTTATTGATCTTGGCTCGGCTATGAAGTACAACTCTGTACTACCTTGGTTTCAAATGCAATATTTCTTTCATTTGCTTCAGACAGTTCTTTTAATAACTTCATCTCCGTGTTGGCTCTGTCCTGAAAAATAAAATGAACACATGAATATTTTAGAGACTTTTAACCATAAACAAAAATCTATAAAATGAATAATCTGAAAATACTAAGAGACAAGTCTATCTTTTATCACCTTATTTTTTCCATAAAAAAATCCAATAACTTTCATTGTGCAGAAAAGGAATTTTCAACCTGATATGAAGCATTATGTTCAATGCTACCTTGTATTATACAGAATGCAACATATCACCAGTAAAACCTCAATAATGAGACCACATTCAGGACCCAAAATGTCTGTTGTAATAATGAGGTGGTCTCATTATCAAGTTGAATTATAGGGGAGTTATTGCAAACCGATCCAAAAATAAGTGGTTGTTATAACAAGGTGGGCATGATATTGAGGTGGTTGCTATTTGACATTTTACAGTAGCTTGAAAATTTACAATAATATTTAATTTCTAACAATAGTATTACTGATACAATTAAATATATCATCTTTCTGAAATATTTCTGAAACATTAACCAAACAATACGAAATGTTACATCATACTTCTCGTTCCCTACGAATATCACTCTGATGAACAGTTGATGAATCGGATAACTCTTGTTTCAATCTGTTTATCATTACACTGTAATCATTACATTTCTGCTCTGCTAATGCAAGTTCTGACTCAGTCATGGCAAGTCTAGTAATTGAAAAAGATAAACAACAAATGCAAATACTTGATCAAGTGGCAATTTTATGTTAGAATAAGTCTTGATTAGGTTCAAAAACTGATTACATTAATTCAGGAAGATGTATTGACACACCCAACAGAAAATTACAATAAATATGTTCAACAAGCTTTCATTCATACATTATAAAGTTATACTGTACACAACATAATAAACTACTTATAAAATCTTATGACTCAGATACCACTGGCATAATACCACTGGCATAAAAAATGTATTAACTGAAAGAGGTGAAAAAAGTGACTGATAGTGGGAGCTAGTATACAGAATTATTCAATCCAAAATCATCAGATTTACTGGAATTATATTCTTGATTGATGGATTGAAAGAGTTTAGTTTTATGGCAAATCAACAATTATAGCTAGTATATTTCAAGGTAAAAACTTTTTACAGCCATAATTGAGATAATGCAGTATTTGATAATGGTAAAATATAAGTTGTACGATCATGTCTGACAAACTGATATGACAGAATAGTTATCATTCAGTGTTACAAAATATCAGGAATTTCAAAACAAATGAAGAAGGATTATTTTTTCAGTGAAGTAACAGTTAACTTTTCTAGGCAAACAGCGAACTAATGACAAGGGAGGTAATCAAAACCGAATGGCAAACTTACTTGGAAGCCAGAGAATTGAATGCTGCTTTCCTCTCTCCTAATGCTACTTGTAGCTGGGTTATCTTAGAGTTGGAAGACCTTGTAAAGAAATAAAACTTCTTCCTCAACAATCATATTGAGTTTAAACTCGACAACAATAATATTTTACAAGAAAATTCATGGAATTCATTTAATTCAGTATTAACGTTAAAATAATAGTACACTCATTTTCGTATGATAATACAGATTATTTTATCATTAAATAAGCACTTTTGCAAGAAGAATTCAGGGTTTGGTCTGATCCAAGAATGTTGTTCTGACAGGGGAGACATAAAAGTACATAAACTCACATTCAAAATACTCTTAATTCATCATTTGCACCTACAATGTCATATTTTCTTTTACTTTGAACTCTGTGGAGATTTTTATCATCATTCAAGGGTTATACATAGTACATTCTAACTAAGATAGTAGACAAATGCTTTAAATTATTCAAGATAATAATTACACTGAGTATGATGCATAAAATGTACATAACAAGCAATATGATTTCAATACAACAGCCTGTTTTCAATAACACTTCATTTATATCCTGGCAGACAGTTGACCAGTTTTCCTGGGTTCTGTACCAGCACTACCTATGTTCACCATAGCCAGCTTCTCCATAGACGAATGACTCTAAATCTTCAAGCAAATTATAACAGAGATCATGTGCTATGCCCAGGGTTAAAACTCACAAACACATGATATATAGACCTTAAGCTCTATCAATTGACCTAAGAAGGTGAGCTAATAATGAAATTTAGATAAAACTAACCAAGGCATTACATTTCAAATAAAGGACAAGCAAACTTATAAACATTTCACCTTTTGGACTCTCTCAGTAAAGCTTCTTGTTGGTCAATAGTTCCCATGAGTTCATCCATCTGTAAGCATCAATACATTCATATTTCTCAATGCACATTATTGTGTTTTAAGAAATATGGTTATAAACAATGCATAACATTACCCATCTTAATATTACACCTTCCCATTTAAATATAGTCATTGCTAATCACGAAAATTATGTTTTTCAAAAATGTTGATGAGTCAAATACCTTTTTTTATTCAAATATGTAAACAATTATAAAAGTGAATAGCATACTTTTCTTATCATTTCAATACAGAACATATCGCTTATAGACATACAATTTAGGTTCATTCTAATTTTTAATAGATTTTTTGTGTATATAAATTATCATACCTGTTGAAGTTTCTCTTGTTCAATGTGATGTAAATGTTTTGTCAGCATGGATGTTTTCTTATGATGGTCCTCGGTGATAAGAGCTCGGTCTTGGTTCTGACTCAATGCTGTCTCTATAAATATATTCCATTAAACATTTCTGATGAGGTCACTAGACACTTAAAATATTGAAATTATTTCTAGCTGACAGCCAGAATAGAGACAGAAAAGTGGTTACAACCAGCTCAGGGGCAGATACAGGATGTTAGGTTGGGGGGATGTAAAGTCTAGGCAATTTAGAATATGGACACTATCAGCACATAACTGATGTCTTCTTACTTATGCTTGCCAGATTTAGAGGGAGCGCACACCAGCTCCACCCCCCCCCCTAAATCCACCATTGCAGCTTGGGTTAGTGTCAAGCCCAAAAGTGACGGAAACCACTGAATACTAAGGTGCAATATTTTTCTCTACTAGATCTCAGCAGAGAGCAAAGTATACTTCAGCTTCTGAACTCCAGGATGAAGTGATCATCCCTCAAATAAAACAAAAGTGTGACCTCGGGAGTGTCAACCCCTAAGTGTGGACACCAGACTCTGGATAGTGAGTGATCACTATAGCTTACTGAACACTATATGCTCAGGCGAGCGAATAATGATAACTTTTAATGAAATTATGAAAATTTACCAATTATATATTTTACTTACTTCAAATTAAATTTAATGTTTTATTAATTGAATCATATGAACCACTTTGTATGAATTCATAGTTGAAGAAATATCTTACCAATAGATTTTAATACATCAGCGGGTATATTATTTCCTGCCAATTCTATTCTTGTCACTATTTTGTTAGTTTGTAACATTTCCACAATGGCTCGGCCACCTAATAATCCTACATTGTTCCATCGCAGATCTGAAAATATCATTCAGGGGTCATGTTTTGGAGGAAAAACATAAAAAAAATATTATAAAGCATCTATGGATCTAAAGTTATAAGTAGATATAATTCCAACAAGCATTTTTTTCTGAAATTAATACGAAAAATACAAATGGCTAGCATCTGTTTCACAGAGGACTCTTTTATGACAGAAAGGTGATGGGACAGTGCTCTTTTATATCTTCAACTTCAAACCAATCATTTGATAAAATACAAACAGTACAATTAAGTAAATGAGTGTCAAAATAAACTGTACATAAGTAAGAATATACCTAAGGCTTTAATGCTACTGTTTTGTTTCAAGGCTCTACACAGTTCTGCAGCTGAATCATGACCGATCTGGTTGTTGCGTAGATCTAAAGCTTGCAGATTCTTATTAGCAGCAACACCTTCACTGAATATGGTGAATGCATTGTCCAACATACCTAAAGCATTCCATTCCAAACACAGGCTGAAAATAGCAGGTAGCATTATATAGGGGAAATGTTCTAATTCTAAAAAATGTTAAGCAACAAAAAGTTCTACCTTTTTTTGCTACCCAGGTATATTCTTGATTTAAAAAAAGTACTTTGAGATTATTTGCGTACAACAACATTTAACTGTAACTCCAAAATCATCAACAACATTTGACCAAAGCATTTTAGATAATAGCAAAATTATGTGAAACAACAAAGAACCAAAGAAACCCACTGGCTGATAAATTATCAAGATTTATTATTACTCGTTAAAACAACACTTCATTTTTTAATCAATGAGAGAATTTGCTAACCAATTCTAAACATAACATTGTAGGATAATATGTATATTCAAAGGTAGATGAATTTAACTATAAAAAACAATTCATCATGCATGATGTAGCTCTGTTTAGAACAAATTCTGATGCATGCAGTGTCAGCTGATACTACATGTACACAATTTAAAACCATGCTTACAATGGAGGCAAAAAGAGGAATTCAAAATTGTTCTTAAATGTGACACATAAGACAATGACTGTATAACATTAGGAGTTAATAGTACAATAAGTGTATAAAGATTTGTGAAATAATCAAATGTCAGAATACATATATGCTCATAAATAGACTATTTTTTCTGTAAAATAGCAGTGAGATGTGAAAAACAGCAAGCCTAATAAGAATAAATTGCATTTCTTTTGAAATTAAAGCATGCAAAATAAAATATACATCACAATAAGAATACTAATAAAAATATATTGCTCAGAGACATTACAATAGTTGAAGCTTACATATCAGAAATCTTGAAAATTAGTCACCAAAATATGTTTACGATAAAGGGCAATTTACAGGCAAAGCTATTCAGCAGAGATGAACATTTGTACAAGAATAAAACTATAAATGCATATAAGAATCTTTCAAGCCGCAGTCAGCGCACACACATTACACTAATCAACATACATTTATTTAGAATATAAACATCTTATTAAAGCATATTCATGGGACTTTAAATCACCCTCATCAAAGGTAAAAAAAAATGATGTAAGTGCTACCGACACAAGCACTTTGATTGTCCTAAATTATTCTGTTGAGCAAATTTTTCAGAACAATTGAATTCCTTTGAAATGATATTCTTAAAAATACTGTGTACTATACAAGTGACATACAAGACTTGTTTCACACAGTACATACCTGACAATATTTTCAAATAGATTTAGTACAAAAATCTTTCAGACATCATTACATAATGATATATTCATCACATTTTATTAATTAAATGAATCCTAATGAATATACATGTATATTAAATTTTAAAGTATGTATTACTTCAAGAAGCTAAGAAACAGTATACAATGTGAAAGCATGTGTTTAAATACTGATCTGTAAATCAATTGATTAAAACAGTGAACATAATTTTGACCTACCTTACAAGGCTGTTGTTATGTCTCAACATTTTCCCAAGAGATTCAGCAGCTGGACCTCTGATGTTATTACCCTAAAAAATAAGACACATAAACTTTGAAATTTTATCAAAAATTATGCTGCAAAGTGCACAGAACCATGATAAAAACGTATTTTATACAAACCAAATAAAAAAAATTATATGAACCAACAGAGATGTGCTAAACATAAATCCACATAAATCTACAATAGCTAGCCTAGTTATCTATACAGAACACCAGATAAAGAACGCAGATCTGTAATTCCAAAAGTAAGCCTTTACTACCCATCAATGTCATATTCAAGAATGAACATCTTTTCTCAAAAGGGAAACATATCACACTGCTAAATAAATTCAAATTACACATGTAATGATGTATGCCTACATCATAATTACAGTGACATCAGGAAACAAACATTATCAACAAAACAGCATAAACAATCAAACTTGTGTACATTAAGCCCTCCTGATTTTCACTCTCATTAAATAAAGGTTAAATAGTGATACAAGAAAAAAGTATACCTTCATGTCAAGCTTTCGTACATATGTATTCCTTGAAAACCCATGACATAATCCTTTCACAGCTGAAAACAACAAAAAATGTTCTAGATAATTACCTCCCCTGATTATAGCCAATCTAACAGCTCCAGGAATTTATGTAATAAGAAATACAACCAATTAATTTATTGGAGTCAGGTTTAAGTTACCGTAAGTATATTAAAAGTATATGAAAATTATAGTCAAATAAAACATAAAACTTCAAAGCTGTATTTTTCCCAAATAATTACTGTTTTATTCACAAATTAAACAATTAGAAAGGTGTTTTAAAATAAATACCATATATATATAAGTGAAATACCAACCAACAGTGCCTGAATGACCCTCGGTGGTCCGGGGTGCAGGCTTCAAACCTGTAGGTGATTAGCGTCACAGTGGTTCAATTCCACCTTTCAGGCGATGGAAATTTAGAGGAAATTTAAGAGGAAATTTTGACCAGAAAATGCTGGGTTACAGCAATATTTTGCAGCTCTCAATAAGGTCACTTTTGTGCACAACCTATGGTATTAATAGTTCACTTTTATAATACTTACCATCCTCACTCAGCATACAGTCAGCAAATTTATATTCCATGAAAGCATGGTCAGCAGCTATTATTTTTCCAAGAACAGCACATGTTTTACTATTTAAACTGTTTGTAGAAAGATTCAGAACCAATTTTTCTTTTTTTGAAGAATGTTCCAAACTGAAAGATAAAAAGGTGAAAAAATACATTTGATTCATGCAACTGCAAAATAAAAATAAGAATTTTTTTAATTACTGAAACAATTTTTTTTCACAAAAAGATACTTGGAACTTGTACTTTAGAACTACTAATTCCATTGACATAAATAATAACATGGATAATTCTGAATATAAACTTAACAGCTTATTACCTTTTTAGTAAGTTTACAACACAGTCTTGTGCTTCAAGTCCATGCTCCTTGCAGAGTCGTGTAAAACCATGCTTGAATTCTTCAACCATTTTGGATCAGCCGTCAGTCTTATATTGTCTTTATTATACCTGCCATAAAAAAGCATAAATAATAATAACAGCAATGCAATAATTTATTAGCGGCATATACAAGCCAATATCATAAAACAGAAGAAAGGTCATTACAGAGCTTTTAAATATTAATGATTCAATAATGTGACAATTAGATTTTTTGTGACATAACATAGAATAGAGTTGAAAATACAACATATACAGTTGTGGTAACAGCAGGAGAAAATTAACGAGTTATCTCAGACGGAGGTAAAAGCAATTATAGCTATCATTTGATCATATGTCATACACATGGATACATCATTAAATTGTGACATTACACCCACAAGTTATTTTGTTAAAGTTTAACGTAATATCATTGCCATATAAAATACACTTCAATAATAACATGTTTTAATTTTCCAATTCATGAAAAAAATACATCCACTCATTTGGGGCTACAGCTAGTGCAATTTTGTGAAGACCAGGCATTTTGAATAAATGAACTTCAGAATCAACTGCTACTGTCTGCAGTGCACTTATAATCATTACTCATTTGACAATTGTTATGCACTGTAATGTTTTCTGTGAATCATACTAGAAATTTTCTTTATCCATGCCTTCCACTGCATATGCATATAAACAAATGAAATGAATTCATTTCCTGATTCATAAAAATAGATTGATTGAAAAAAGTCTGAATGCAAATGTCAAGCCCGTGCATGTCAGAGTAGTTTAAATACCGCAAAATATTAAATTAAAACATCAACGAATCGTGAAACTTTTCCATGTAAAACAATTACTCACGTAAATTTACACACACATCGCGTACATCGGTGGATGATAAACGAGGATATCAACAAAACGTAGACAGATGAAACAAAAAAGGTTTATAAAAATCTGTGTCAGTATGACGCTTGAATAAGTTTACATTGCTTATATCAATAACAAAATGGTTTATAATTTGGTTATCTATGAATGAAATAAACACGATTGTAATGACCAACACATAAATTCGAGGTCATGTATTTTGTTATTTGTGTTGTATGCGTTCTATATTCGAATTTTGTTTGAAAATATATTTCCATAGCGTAAGCGGTTCCATTTTTGTAAACAAAGTTTGACAGTTCGACGGCATGGCGCAAGAAATTGCTAGAGTCGCAAGGCGTCTCGAGGAAGCTAAAGAAACGAAATTTCTTGGTGAACATTTTTCCTTTGTACTGATTAAACATTTATATTTTATTGATAAGTTTTATTGTTTAGGTTTATTAATTTTGAAAACTTTTGTGAAGTTTTTATTGGTATGCCATAATTGGACATAAATGAGAAATAGTTATTTATAGACATATAATGACTGATAATACTCGTGTAGGATTTATTGTCCATGACAGAGAATGTAAGTCTTTTACTTAATAAATCTGTTTGGATGGAAACTCCTGCTAAGATGCTTTGACACTTATTAGATTTAGAATTTATTTATCCTGTAAAAAATCAAGAAGACTATATATTTATTTACATGTATATATATAATTGCTGGAAAATAAAACACTTCATCTTCTCCAACTAAAATGCGATATTCTGATACTTACAGACCTTTCCAAATGTGAACTACTCCGAATTCCTGATGCTGCATATCTGATGTTGAAGAACAGTATTTTAGAAAAATGTGATCTTAGTCATAACAGGATCAAAGCAATAACAGCAAAATTTTGTGCAAAATTTCCAGCATTGATCGGTAGGACAGGTTCTTTTTTTACAGAAGTTGACTGTTTCCTTTCTAGTGTTGAAGAAGTGTATATTCCTGCTCACATTCAGTCAACTGTGATTTTTCTCACATGGTGTAATATATGTGTTTGTGCAGGGACTCTACATTACATTTCACTAGTACATTACATGTAATGTAGAGTCCCTGGTATGTGTCAGTAATTCACATTATCTTGTTACAAGATATTGATATTGTATGTAGTATTATTGTAATTGTTAACATTTAGTTCAGTCCTAATATTTATGAAATTTTCTACTGGTGCACTTTGTGCAACTAGTTGACTTTTTTGCATCAATTGCTCATGCAGAATTTAAGCCATAAACTTTTTCCTCTGCTACACAGGTTATGCTATAAGGTACTTCATAGCTAGATACATGAAAATACTGTTCCATGATTGTCAAAGTATATACCTGAAGGAATCATGGTCTAGACATAGTTTGCTGGAAATCAGATATGAAGATCACAAGTTCAGACCAAGTCCTGTGTGGCGTTAATTACAAACTTCATACTTCCTATCAAATTAACTGGCATATCACTACTACTTAGAATTTATTAGTTGACCAAGAACCAGACTGTAACACTTGAAAGTGAAGCATGGCAGTATAAAAAGGTTTAACAATGTTTGTAATAAACTTGTTATGTTAATGTAGCATCAACATTATCATGAAAAATAATTATCTCACAAAATTTTTATTTTTAGTGTTTGCTTCTGCGCTAACACAATTTATTCACTCATGGAATTAATGAAGCTTGACACAGACATAACTCTGGTGTGCTAAGTCAGGTGATCCAATTAGATATACTAAAAATGTTAAAATGCATGAATAAATTATGTTTATTTAATAGCTTTCTTTCAAGTCTATTTATTCCTCCTTATAAATATAAATTTAACATATATTTTTATTTCAGAACTTCAACTTGAAGGGAACAACTTTGACAGTCTTCCAGATGAAATGAGAGAACTAAGAGAACTGCGTGTGTTGAATATATCACACAATAAATTAGAAAGTCTACCTCCCTGTCTGTATGATTGTCCAAATTTGACAACAATTATTGCAAGTTTTAACAATATAAATGGTATGCTTTTGTGGTCATTATTAGAGTGTCATGCTTAATTGATTTGGTATATGACTAAATATTGTCATTTTTAGGCATATTACAGTTGATGGTAAATGAATAGATATAACAAGTTTCATATCATAATTGGTTTTATATGATAGGTGGCATTGTATTTCTTGGCTTTATTACCAATTACCGTTTTATGTAATTGTTGCTTAAGGAATTGGGTCTTACATTCTTTTTATTTTAGGTGTTCTATGATAATAAGTAAAAATTAACACTATTTTTAAATTTTATTTCAAATTTATGATTGAAGTGAATTTGATTAATAGTGATCTTTTATTGTAGAAATATCTGATTTTGCATTGTGAATTCCTAAGGGTTACTGGTTTATTGCATTGGTATCCATGCTCATTGTACTTTCAGATGTTGACATTGAGGCTTTAAAGAAGATGTCTTCCCTTAAAGAAATCAATTTACAAGACAATCCATTAAATGAATCGACTCAACAAATATTGAAAGACATTGATACATTTGCTGTTCTTGTTGGAGAATCAGATCCAATCGGAAAAGAGCTAGAAGAATTGGAGTAGTTAGAATATAGCCTGAATTGCTACCATGTAGAAATAGTCTAATAGCACACTTTTGTCTTTTATCTTGTGATTAGATTGCTGCTCTGGTCTGCATTAATTTATTTATTGATGTGATTTTTTAGCAATATTTTATTCACTGTCTGAGCAGAATATCTTAATGGCATTGTATATTTGAATGACATTTATCATCCGGAACCATGTTTTCACCTGTTGTACAGTATACATCAGTGATCTTTCAGCAGGCTTTTCTTGTTTATACTATGCTGTAGAATTATTAAACACCTCCTTGATAATTAAAGTCAGAAATTTCTCTACTCCTTAAAAAAAAAACCGACCAGCCAGGCTGTCAACCAATCCCTATAGTTTCCTATATCCTGAAAACAAAACCCTATATTTTGGAGACCTATGTTTTCTTTATATATTCATATAATTTAGAAAAAAAACTCTGATAATTTTCTCAAGGGAGGACTTGGTTACAAATATAGAATTTGTTGTTTCTTTGATACTGTCTTTGGAATGTGTTGTTTACGGGTTAGAGTTATCTTCTGTGTTCCAAAGCGTCGTCATCATCTTGATAAGTCTTGCTGTACACCCATGGGTCATAAGTTTTGTTGATTGCTGCAGCACTTTTGCCTTTGATGGATATGCTCATGGAATCCTTGGTATAGGGATATAAGGCAAACAATTTTGTTGCTTCAAGTTAACAAATATTATCTGTTTGATTTTAATTAAAGACCTTTTCAAGTGGAATTCCTGTATTTTACCCTGGAAATTTCCAAAAATCCTATTTTTGGGTAAAACCATCCCTGTAATATTCCTATATTATTGTGAGAGCTGGTTGACAGCCTGAATTATCCATTCAACCACCTCTGTCATATTTTTGTATTACCATTGCAATGTCAAGCATATTTTTTATACTATAAATGTTGAAAAAATATATGATAGACCTGCTGTAAAAATGCTGTAGTAGTGATTCAGTAGTACTGTGCATATACAAGTATTTGTGCAGCGGCTGATATTTAAATCCACTGAGTTTGGATGCATTTTCCATGGTAATGTTTACCTTTGATATTTAATTTTAAGCAGGTCATATTTGTCCTTTTATACTGGCTTTTATTCTTTAACATGGTATTTTATTGATTTTTCTTAAATGTATTTCTTCTTTTGGAGAAAATTTAATTATTCTATGATTATTTCATTTTTATACATATCCATGTCATGCCAGTGCAATATGTTTTTATTTATTTATCAATAAATGATTTGTCTGAACTGCTTTGAATCTGGTTTCTTTTTAGGTCAACATTTGTATAAAAAAATAAACAGTTCCATCCATGAATTATTGTCCAACAAAAGACCATGTTCTTCAAATGTTTATTGAAATTTGTCCTGTTTGTCTGGCTGCTACCATGTTGAAGTCAAAATTATTTGATATTTGTTAAAAGACCACAGTTAGCACCAAGTACTTGTTTATTTACACTCTACACAATTCAGTTAATATAAAAAAGTTAAAACACATACATTCATCATCTCATCTGCTTATACACTTAATGGACGATAAATTAATGAATTTAGCATGCCATATAAATTTTTTCTCACAGTCCTGGATGCTTGGAAGTACATGTCCTGGGAATCTATCCAAATTATGAGTATTGTGGTAAACAACTGAAATATATCACACAAGTCAGTCATTTATCCATTGCTGACAGTTATACTTGTGTAATAGGAGGCAGAAAATAAAGTTCCTGATGCGGGGCTCGAACCCGCGACCTTCTGCTAGCAAGTCAGCTGCTCTACCAACTGAGCTAAACAGGCAGACGGGCATACAAACTACTATAAACACATATATATATACAACACTGCTACATTCCTCCTTCCTTTAATCATTTATTAAGCGACAACCATAGGTTCTTTCAGCTAACCCAGCCTTTGCTTCATCCTAGCTCTAGGATTCCAAAGCTAGCCACACACTCATGGCACCAATGTAATAGGAGTCAGAAAATAAAGTTCCCGATGTGGGGCTCGAACCCGCAACCTTCTGCTAGCAAGTCAGCTGCTTTACCAACTGAGCTAATCAGGCAGACGGGCATACAAACTACTATAAACACATTTATATATACAATCCTGCTACACTTGTATTTCTATATTTCATTAATGTTCAAAATTATATTTTTTATCTTAATACGGTATTTTTATATATGGTATTCCAAATTCATCAATTAGACTTATGCAATACATACCTCAGTTATATGACTGATATGATTAGATTTGACTGGTACCAACAATATACATACAACTGGTCCCAGGCCTAGTAGGCATGCACATTGAATATATGTGGTGTTTCTACATCTACATCTACATGATACTCCAGATCAATCAATACTGATCATAACTGGGAGGTGTATTAGGACTAAAAATGACCGCACGGACGAAAAACATTTAATTCATGTATACAAATAATGTGGTTCCACGTACCAAAGACTATAAAGATCAAAACCATACTTTGAGTACGGTTCTAAATCGTCAAGCTTGTATGACCGCGGATATCACCGCCGCACATAAGTTGGTTGCTGGACGTGAAAATGAAAGTAGGCGTCTTAGTGTAGTGCAAAGCGTGAATGAAGCACTGCGCATGCGCGATAAACAAACATGGCGGCAAAACAAACTAGAAGATATTATTGATACATGATATTTCTAAAATTTCTTGTAAAGAAGAATAATTGAATTGTCAAATTGTTGAATATACACTGATTTGCAAAATGGCACAATGTGAGTACAATAATTCATTTAAAGCGTGCATATTTATCGTTTATAATGAATATAAACTGTGGTTCGTGCCGTGACATGTTTAGTGCTCAGTTGTTTTTTTACATTGAAAATATTATTGCTGTTAACATGTTAATGGGCGTTTGTCATCATTTAATGACTTTCTTATTGAGATTATAATTTTGCTTTCTTAGAAATCAATTCATGCACTTCTGCTTATTATTGGTTGTCCAGAACGATACAGCTCTGTATGAGTCAGAAACCCAGGCAGTAATTGAAGCCAACTACTAAATTATCGGCTGTTACAAATGCATACTTTTTCATCTATTTGTCAGTAATCTTGTATCTGCATGCACTTGGCTTTTACTTGACCCTTGTAATTAATCAATCTGCATTATGCTGGGCCCATTGATGTTCACAGTGTTCTTTCATAGTCATACCTAAATTTCTGTGTATGTTCATCTTGATATTCATTAAATTTTATACATGTAACATCTTCCTAGTAAATGTTTACTGTTACTTATGTGACTAATTCCTGTTATTTACCTTTTGCCTTAGGTTAAGATACAAGTTTAATAGTCACTTGACCCATGCTAATTTGATTTATTCAGTTCTGAAGCATTCTTCTACCTGTAACCGAGTATCAATTTTACTAGAATTTAGAAACTTATTTATAGACTTGTGCTTTACCAAGCTTTCCAAATTTTGTTTGGATGTATGTAATTATTAAGTCACAAATTCATTTAGCTTTTCTAATTTCCATTTCACATTCTGTTGAAAGAGGACTAAAAGCATCTAAATGATAGTAAATTACTCAGTTATGGGTATATGTACCATATGTACCATTTGTTTCAAATTTATGCTATTTATTTTAGCTGAAGCAAAAGATTAGATGTGTAGAGGTCTCTTAGTAGTTAATCCTCACAACATCTCCAAACTGTATACTTTATACTGTATTACTTGTATAAAAAGATAAAACATCTTTATTATGATACACAGTCATCATTCATGATTGATTTGCTGTTAGCATTTTTTATGAAATTCATAAAATTCAAAATGAATTGCAAATACTATAACTTGTCGTCTTGATTGTTTATCTGAGTTAAAAAAATCTTTCATATTCCAGTGTGGCAGCATCCATATGTTAATGTGTTCAAGCATTTCAATGTTCCATCATGGAAGAAGGCTACCAAAGAAGGGGATGTCACATCTGCTATGGTATGTTGCACATTATTTTTGAGAATTACTCAGACTTACTTGAATCAAGAGGCATTTTCGCTTGTGTTAAAATTCTACTTTGGAACTAGAATTTCACCATTTCTTTTAATAACTGGTGTAAAATAATAATACAATATTTACATGTGAAAATTACTGATTTATTAGGTTTGGTGATTTATCTGGTTAGTCTGTATTATTCCTGGTTGTACATATTCTTGCCAATGACTTCTGCTGTATGGTCATTTATCTGTCCCAATAATTGCAGTTTGATCATACTAGAACAACAAACTTATTTATAATTCCTTTAACATTTATTTCAGGACAAGTCAGTCAAAGCTACTGTTTTTAAAATAACTGGATCTATACCTGCTGGAAACTATATACAACTTCCCAAGACAAGTTCTCAGTCCCTTGGCCTCACTGGTCGTTACATGTACTTGCTTATCAAACCTATTCCTACCAAATATTTTGTAGTACATATTGATGTTGCTACTCAGGACAATCTTGTTGTGAGAATATCATTTTCTAATTTGTTCAAAGAATTCAAATCAACTTCAACATGGCTGCAGTTTCCATTTGTTTGCAAAGCAACAAGAGGTACTGTACATGCTGTGACTGCACTCACTGGAAAAGGTAACATTGTTGGAATGAATTTCATAATTTTGTAATCTTCAGGTGTTTTGCTATTGGCTTATTACAAATATCACATATGTCCATTTCATTACAAATTTATAATTTTATTCTCTTCAAAATGTAAGAAAGGTATATTCATGTATATTTAATGAATTTTCATTTTGCATAACACTGAATTTGAATTATAAGTATTTTGACAAAAAGCAGTCGTCTGTTTACATCTGTAATTGTGGTACATATTTTTATGGTAACAAACTTTGAATTCTATTACAGAAAATTGTGGTCCAGCTCCTCTGTCAACAAGGTGGACAATTCTGTGCTTAGACTTTGAGTATATCTTGTCAATGTATCTCAATAGAAAATATTCCTACATCAAAGGTGTACGACTCTGTGCTAACATGCTAGTAAAGAATATTTTCACCAGTGATATTCAGTATGAGCCAGGTAAATCTTTTGTTCTCTTTTTTCATACATTTGTACACTAAGGTTACAGTTTGTAAAGACGACAATAACTGTTCTGTGTCATATTGAAGAAATGGTCAATTTATCCTTTATGGAGAATATTACTGCTATGTTCATTTTATTATAATACAGTAAAACTTCGTTATCTCGAGGAGTCATCGAAACAGACGAAATGCTCGAGATAAACCGAGTGCTCGTAATAACGAGGTTTTTGTTTGTTGACTGAAAATAAACTGTGCATCATGCGCATAAATGGGCGTGTTTACGATAATAATACGAAATGCTTACGTAAATTGTTCTCTATGATGTCTAAGGTGAATAAACATGATAGTTGATTGCTGAAATATATATATGACCGCATACTGATTTTTCCTTTTTTTTAAGTACTTTATCCACGATTTTTTCGTGTTTTCAATTGGACATTGTCATGTCCGAATATCGTGTCACTGACATGCAGTGAAACGTCATAGTGACACATCGTGAAAGATACATGTGTTATGTACGTCTGTAGCAAAAAAGAAGAGCATGAAGCATGCTAATAAAAGATTTGTCTCTGTTATTAGTATCTGCTTCTCAAACTTGTCATTAAGTTCTCGTAATTAAGGTCTCGTGATTAAATTCTCAATAATTATTAAGTTTTATAACATTAGTCTTTGATCTTAAAAATTTTACTGCAAACTTACAACAAACAAATACATGTACATGTTTCATTGTCATTCTGTGTCACAACATGTGAAATACAAAGTACCCGATTAAGATTCGTTCTTTTGTTGTGTAGCTTTAACGACGTGTGAAAAACAAAGTACTCAATTAAGATTTGCTCTTTTGTTGCGTAACTTTAACGATGTGTAGAAAACACGGTGATCGCCGGCGCGCAGGTGCGAACGATATCCAAAAGGACACCCCTCGAGGTAATCGAGGTAATTAACGCTTAAAAATAAGTCAAGGGACCATGATTTGTGCTCGAGATAACGAGATAACGATGCTACATGGAAATTTATATACAACTAAGAACAAAAAATGACAGGACTTCAAGATCTCCTCGAGATAAGCCTAGAGCTCGTGATATCGCTGCTCGTAATAACGAAGTTTTACTGTATATGTAATATGTAATCATAACTTAAATTCACATATACATCATAATTGAAGTCCCTTATACTTCATTTCTTTACTATATGCAGGATTATCGGTAGAACTAGTGAAGAAATCTGGAGGTTTGTCTGGAGTATCACCGTTACCACGTGAACTTGATTATCCTGTTATGAAAGGGGATAGATGGCATGATCTCTATGACATGATAAGATTCCCCGCTGAAGGAAGTAACAAACCACATGATACAATACAGTCAGTATCAGATGGACCCAGTACAAAAGGTCAGTCAAATTGTATAAAATTAATCATTATTTGTCCTCAGGATTCATCAGATATTTAAACTTCTATTATTTAACACTGATTTATTAGTATCTGAATGATGCATAACTTGCATTTTTGGTTTATTTGGGCTGTGGGGTTTACCTTTTGTTGATCTGTACATTTCTATATGTTTGTAGGGTTTGAAAACTTTAGCATTTTGGAGAAGATTGGATGTTCTGTATGAGTTTTTTTAGAAATCCCTTTCTCATCTATTTTTATGACAATGTTCATTTTCAGGTTTTAGCATTATGTTAAAATATTATTGCATTAATGATCCTTAGTAATATGATCATTTTCAGCTGTCAGACCAACATCCAGTGGACCCAAAAGAATAGATTCAAAGAAGGTGGATGTCAGTAAATGTGTTTCTGATAGAGTCTCAATGATCCATGGTATTACTAAGGAAGCCACTAAGGTTAACATATAAATATTGTGCTGAATTTAAATGCTAGATGATAGTTGTTGAAATGATATATTGCATTGCTCATCTATTTGGGAATGATAATAAAGTAAGGAGTTTATTTTCATTCAATGAGATGATATTCCACAGATATACTATACAATAATTCACTGTAATTCAATATCAATACTTTCATTTATTTCAAAATTATATACTTGTAATGTTGATCTTATAGAAATTATAACCAACTTGAATTATAATGACTGTTAAGAAATTGTTTTTCATGTGCTTTTCTTAGGGTCATATTTCATCATCTTTAAATTTGATATGTCAATACATTTCATATACCTGATGATAAGCATGATTTATTGTTGAAATAATGATTTAAACTTACCCATTTCAGCGTCACAGACGGAAACCTGTCACTTCTGAATTACCATCTGTTGGTGTTGATGATGTTGATGTTAGAAAAGATAGTGAAGGAGAGATTCATGTGTTTGCACATCCTGACGATGTTGTTGTACATCAGGATGATAAATACACTGGAGAGGTATGTGTTGTTCAATGTTCCGTGTCATTTTTCTGTGGCTCATGATATGTGAAATACAATTGTTATGTGTTGTTATTTTCGAGAATCTTTAAAAGATAAATGACAAATAATTGTATCTTTAACAGTTTTTCAAGGTGATTACCTTTGTTATTTTTATGTATGTTCAATGTATATGATTTTAATTTTCTGCTTTGGTTAGAAAAAACTGTTTTAAGCTTTGGCTAGGGATTAACACATGTGACCAGGATACTAAGTGTCTAGTTTATGTTTGATATGAGGCTGATAGTAGACATTTAAATTTATATAAATTTTAAGTTATTTTAATGTTGTTTTTTATTGTTTTTTTATGGTTCTTAATGTATTATTGTAAAAGTTTTTTTCTGATTTTTAGAGTATTGTTTCAAGGGTTGACAGATCCACAGACCTTCTTCCTGTGAAGAAGTCAGCATATAAGGTTATTTTATAGTAATAGCTATATTTGAACCATCAATAAGTGACATGTTTTGATGAAGTTGAGTTTGATTATTCTGTATTTTCATTATTTGTTGTAAATGCTTTAATCTAGTTATCATTAAAACATCTTGTAGAGAATACTACATTGTGTTGCCTTGATGTTTCATGTTAATGTGTCTTTATTTCAGGTTTTAGAACCAGACCCCATATTGAGATTAAAGAGAATAATTGGTTATGGTGGATGTTCATTCAGAGATGTATGTTTTGGTTCAAATGTACTATTCAACAGAGTTAGTCTTATAATGCAGACTTTTATCACACTTGAATACTTTCTTCTTTGTTAATTGTAAAACATTGTATTATAATATCTGATGAATTTAAGTTCCACTAGATATGTCATACAGATTTGATTTTAATGTAAAATTAACATAATGTTGTAATTTGCTCTCTTTCTGTTTATAGAAATTGTGAGGATATGTCAGGGACAATATGAGTCAGTAACATTTATTCCAGTATTTATCATAAATGACTTGTTTTCATTGTTAGTTAAAATTCCTATACAGGCTTTGTGGACTGAAGATGGACATTGTTTAGTATACCCCTGTCATGCTGTAGTTGTAGCCATGAAAATTTCCAATGGACACCAGAGGTTTTTCATTGGTCACACAGACAAGGTTTTTATTTTGAACATAGTTATTTTATGCTCACTATACAGATGATTCTTCTGTCTTTCCCTGGATGTCAACCAATTAGTTTTAGTTCTGTGTGTTAATGATATAATCAGCTGTTTAATTATTTATTCCATTCTGTCATGTTTATCATAATATACTTACACTATTTGATTTCAGAAAGTCAATGAGAGCCAAATATATTTGCAAAAGCCACCATTAGTGTTTGAAAACATGTAACCTTTCCTTGGCAGTATTTATTGTTCAATGAAATTATGAGAAAAAGTATGTTGTATATATTCTTTACTGTTAGTTATTTTATTGTAATTATTATTCAGGTTTCAGCTATTACCATGACAGGTAACACTGAATTAATGGCAAGTGGTCAGACAGGTCCATTAAGCGTAGTCAGAATTTGGAAGGTGCTGAGTGGAGAGTGCCTGGCATTGTGTAAAACACATGCTCACTCCTTGTCTGCTTTAAGGTGAGTTAACCAATACTTTTCACTTTGGCTTAATGTCACACCAACAGCTAAGGTCGTTTGGTGACGTTTCCAGCTTAACAATGGAGGAAGATACCAGGTATACTCCTGCATACTGTTACACCAGTAATTTTATTAGTTCTCAATGGCATCTGTAATTTTAGCGCTTTTGTATGGCTTATTACGGTATATTCACACTTTATGGCAAAACTTAATTATACACTTTATTGTTTCATCTGATAGAGATGTCAGTATTTCTTTGACCATGATTTCTTATTTGATAGATTGAATTTTGAAAGTATTAATATTTTTGGTCATGTTAAAATAGTTTTGTTATTTTTCTTTCAGTTTTTCACATAAAGGAAATTTACTGTGTGGTGTTGGAAAAGATAATCATGGAAAAAATGTAAGAATTTTGTATTGAGAACATAATTCGAAATAATGATTTTGTGTATTTATCAGTTGATAAAATGTTGACTGGAATTCATCTGCACAAAAATATATCAAAAATTTATTTATTCTCTGCTGATTAAAATAATTCAGATGAGCAGATATAGAAATATAATTTTATTTCAAGTTTAAGTACAAAAACAATATGCTCAAAATTACCTTTTAGATGTTTAATTTCACAATAGCATCTACCAAGCAGAAGGTTATTTTCCATTGCAATTTTCAGATGGTCGTCATCTGGAACACAAGCAAAGTGAGTAAAACACGGGAAGTTTCTGTGATGGCAAAAGCCCATACTGATGTTGACATTTGTAGAATGAGAGTTGCTGCCTTTGATGACACAAGGTCAGAATATATCCATTTAGTATTGTATGATCATTTTGTATCTTAAGTCTTATTTCTTACTGTATTTTGCAAACCCCAAGACAGGAATTGGAATGTTTTTAGATTGATCTCCAGTGTTAAGCTACAGTATGAATAACTGAAGTAAGATGTGAAAATAAAATTCATAATTGATTCTGCCTCAAAATACTACAATTTTGTCTGTAAAGAACTGTATGTTGTTTCATATTTATTCCAAAAAAGTTAATTTTGTTAGATAAGTTTGTATGTTTGTTTTGTTTAAATATGTTTGTGCTTCTATTTCAGAATGGTATCCTGTGGTCGAGACAATATCAGGTTATGGAGAGTAAAGGAAGGCTCATTGAGATCAGCCCCTGTTAATCTCGGTGAATATCACAATATGGAATTCACTGATGTTGTTTTCGAAGCTGGCTACCATATTACCAAAGATCCTGCCGATAGAAGAGTGTAAGTCACATACATGTATAATATTCATCACAATTCTTATTTTATTGCTGATATTTTCAATGAAATCTGACTTTAATATAGAATGATAGATTATTTTTCCATTGAAGTTTTGTAAACATGACAAAAATTTTGTGAACGTGCTCAATAAAGACTCAACATATTATTTAGCTACTTCATGATATGTTAATCCAATGTTAGAAATCATATTCCAGTTTAGTCAGTTGTTTTTACCAGTTACAGAAACCCTTGATTTTCTGTTGGTTGAATCAAGTGTCATAATTATATGTGATGGCTAATTGTCTATTATCTCCTTTAAATTTTGTTCCATTCTACAGATATGCATGTAGTAGGTCTGGTCACATTCTGGAGGTTGATATAAAGAAAGTTTCTGTCCATCATGTACGTAGATTATTCCCAAATGAATCCAGGTCAGACAGAGATAAACAGACCTTTAGATCAGGTTTGTATGTTTGTTGTATGATTTTTTTTGTGTATTGAGTTATGTTCAGTCTGATTATGTCTAGCTTGAATGAAATTTAGGTTGTAGCATGTCTTGTGTAAATCTGGGAAATTTAATCCAGATTACAACTACTGGTAGTTCCTGAAGTTAATTCTTTTAAATCTGTGAAAAATGGGTTAAATTATCTACTCTGATGTATATTTTATTCCTTCTATTATTTTTATAGCTTTTCCTGTGTTTGTGTCGGAGTGTGTCAAATATTATAAGCATTAGCATACTGGGACCCATTTCATATACATATCACCTTAGATCGCAGTTTTAAACCTAAAAATCTTGCTACCTCTTGTTGGTAAAGAAAAAGTGTTTTACCATATTAATTGTTTCGGGAATATATTGTCAGCTGTTAAAAGGTAAATGTCTAAAATATATACCACTGGCAAGAAATTAAGTTTATAAGCTGCTATTTTAGCTAAGGTATGTCAGTGTAACAGACACCTGGAACATATTCCTCATTAATTAGTTACATTCATTTTATCAAACTACAGTCAAACCTGGGAACAAAGGCCACCTTTGGGAAAGACAAAATGAGGCCTTTTATGACTGGTGGCCTTTATTTGGAGGTCAATTTGTTTTAAATAATCCATGACAGTTTTTCAAAGAATGGCTTTTATATACTATGTGGCATTTATCTGGATGTGGTTGCAAACACAGGTTTGACTGTATGCTTTCTATAGTATTCTGACATGTGTACATTATATTCTTATATTTATGATTCAGGAGCTGGTATAGCCATTAACAGTATGGCTATCAATGAGACATTCTGTGTGACAGGATCTGATGATGGATTTATGAGGCTCTGGCCCCTAGATTTTGCACATGTATATCTAGAAGCACAGCATGAAGGGCCGGTAACTGCCGTAGATTTCTCATCAGATGGACTTAAGATTCTTGCGGGAACTTCAGTGGTATGTAAATCTGTATCTGAGATTTTTATCCTTATAAGTAAATACATGTTTAGTTATGTCAGTGAGCCATTTTTTCTTACGATTTTGAAGCTTTAATGTGATAACATTTATCTCTGGACATGATTCTATGCTGGTATATGAAATAAAGATTTTGTAAATATAATTTGTGTGCCTCTTAATGTTTTAAAGTATAATTTTAGTATTGTTGTTTAATGCCTTTATCAATGCTTACAGAAGTGATATTTTTTAACTGTATAGAATAATACTGATGTGCACAATCAAATTAGATAAATTGCCAAACTGAAATTCCAACCCATTTTTTCAGTTTAAGCTTAAAAAGTTTTGCTTTGTATAATTGAAAATTAATATTAGTTTATGTCTGCTATGTATCATTTCAAACTATTCTTCTAACTGTTACTTCTACAGGGTACCTTAGGAATTCTAGACATCACATCTCGTGGATATACTACCATGATGCGTTCACATGTAGGTAGAATACGTAGTGTAGCTGTTGATCCATACAGGAAGCATATAGCTACTGTATCAGAGGACCACACTATCAGAGTCTGGGACTCGGAAACTCTTCAACAGGTAACTCATAGAATGATTAGATTCCGTGTGGGTGCCTTTTAATGTCGTTTCTTGGAGGGAATCGGTTTTTGGAGGTGACATTATTGGAGGGAGCACTGTACAGTAAAACCTCGTTATCTCGATCAGACTAAATACTCAATATAAAAGTGGTGTTTGTAATAACTAGGAATTTGTATGTTGGGTGAAAATTGTACACAACTAAGAACAGATATTGACAGGAATTTAAAAACTCATCAAGATAAGTCGGGTACTAGTGATATCGATGCTGGTATTCTGTACACAGAGTGTGACAAGTCTGCATTGCAATAAAAGTGTAACTTTCAGCATTTTGTTATTTTACTAGTAATTCTAATAAAATATTTGATTTATTTCATGTTTTGCAATTGGAAAAGAACTCCACATTGTCTACTTAATGATTTTTATTTAGTTAACGATAAAAAATAATGACAGAAGCATACAATTTAGACTAGAATATGTCTTATTAATTTCAAGTATGAAAATGTACATGATAAGTTTTAATGTATGTTGTAATATAATAATAAGTTATTTTCTACTTCATTGCAGCTGTACGACTTCAGTTCCCCTGATGAATGTCCATGTACTATCAGTTATCATCCATCTAGACAGATGTTTGCATGTGGTTTTGAAAGTGGTGTAGTCAGAGTGTTTAATGTTCAAACTACCAGTCTACTAGCTGAGCACAAGTATGTTATGCTTGAGAAAATATTATATGTGACTTATTTAGTAAATAAGATTAATGATGCTTATTACTACAGTAGTGTTGAACCTAGGATTTGGTTATTTAAAGAAAGTGAGACATTCATTGAGATAACATACTGCATAGCATTGCTATCATTTGATAGATTTTTGGTCACAATGTTATCTCATTTGGAGTGTTTTAGTATCCTTTTTCAATGAAGACACCGTAAATAACATATCTATAAAGTAATATACATGATTAAGGAAATTCTATTGCAAATTTCAGACAGCACCGAGGAAAGGTGACAGGTTTGTCATTCAATCCAAATGGTGATTATCTGTACAGTGCATGTTCTGAGGGCTCTCTGGCAATGTATGATGCTAACTCTGAGGCCTATCCATTATTGAGACTCCTGGGCAACACAGTAGCCAAGGGAGAGAAATATTGTCCCGATGCCTTAGCTGTGAGTCCTGATGGACGTCGTGTGGTATTTATTGGACCATCAGAGTATACTGTATCAATTGTGGACTCCAAAACATTGGATGAGGTCAGTATATTGTTAAAATATGAAACTTTAATCTAGAAAATAAATTATTGTTTGTAATGATTTCAGAGTCCAAGGTTATGAAACTTGAAATCTGTCTACAAGTTCCTATTTCATTTTCATTCATAACATTTGACTTATGCCTTCTTATCCTGGAAGTTAAAGTATGTTGTAATTGTTTTCAGACAATGAGAATTGATGTATCCAGTGTTGGTAAATCAAGAATTGACACAGCAAGGAAGGTTTATTATGCTCCAGTTAACATTGATCATCTTCTGGTGATTACTGAAAATAACAAACTACTTAAGTTTGAATCCAAAACTGGGAGGATAATTGCAGAGGTAAACCTTTTAGCTTTAACATAATTTGATTTTATTCTTAAGGATTTGCATTGAGCATTTCTCTTTGGTGGTCATTAAATGATGGTTTACCTTCTTTAATTAATTGTATTTTTTTGTAAAACATTTTAATTATTGATTTGGAACATTTTTGCTGAATCAGTTTTTCTGATTTTTTAGCTGCTGATATGGCATAATGTCTGTTCTATTTGTGAAATTTATTTGATGCATTTATTGTTCATGTTTCACAATTAAAAAGGGGCACAACTTTTCATTTAGGTTGATCATATACACAAGAATGGTTGCTCATCTTTAGCATTGACAGACAATTCCAATTACCTGGCAACAGGAGGTGACAAAGTGATAAAAATCTGGGATTATAACATGAGACTAGATATAAACTTTCAGGTATATTAGTTCACTGTAGAAATTCATGTTAAATTATCCACAATTCATCAGGAAGAGATAATTGTATGATATGTTGTAATAATCTGCTAAGTTCTCTATTTTGTTTAATGACTGAGATATGTGAAATATGAATTTTAGTGAGTGTAATGTTTTAAAGGATTTCATACTGTAGCAACATTTATTGATATTATTGTAAGAAGTTGCATAAATTTAATAGTCCCTGTCTATCTATGTTAATGTTGCAGTAGGTAGTCTTTTCCACATATATATAAAATTTAACTCTCTTGTTTAGACTGTTAATGTTTTGTTAAGAGCTAGAAATTTTAGAAGTATTGAAACTTAAATAAAATCTTGTCTGGCTTTAAGTATACACAAGTAAGAATTCCTCATTAATTATTGTATTTATTATTTACTTATTTATTGCAGGTGTTTATTGGACACTCGGAGAATGTGTCAAGGATAATATTCACTCCTGATTATAAGAATCTCTTAAGTGTTGGGGAAGCTTTGTATTTGTGGGATTTTCTGGCATATAAAGCACCATCACCAACTGAGTAAGTGATCATTACTGGTCGAGATCAGTGTTGAAAATTTCTGCACAGTATTATCATCAGAGATAATATTTTTAATCAGTCAACATAAAACACTGTCAGATCTTGAGTACTCTGGCAAATTTTTTATTGAAGTAAAATTACAGAATGACTAGCCTTCATGTCCAGTACAATTCCTTTGACTTTTAGTGAAGATTTTAGTTCATATTGTGGACCAGTCATATTTTGTCTGTCCCAGTAATGCTTTCACGTTTGTCACTCCTCTGATCCAGAAAAAATTCATTGTCTTTAACATACACTGTTTGATTTACCCTTGTTTTATTAGTGTTTTTTTTTAAATTTGAAAAGAGCTGTCCAGTTGAAAATCAAGTTTTTTTTCTTTTTATTGTTTTTGAAATTAACTATTGCTAATGTTCTGTTTCTTTCTTACTTTATAGGGGTCGAGCTTATAAGGAAAAGGATTTCTTGACAGGAAATACTGATAAGCCCCTCACAGTCTCATTCAGGAATGGTTACACTGCCCCGAGTCCTGGAAGAGACAGTCTTGGAGAATCGTTCCTTGACATCCCACGTAGATCCCCTCCTCGTCCATCTAGAGATGACTCCCCTGGAAGAATTGGAGATCTAAGCTCTATAAATAGGGATCCATATGATGGTAAAATCTTTGTTATTGTAGATTTTTAGTGAACAATTGGTTCTTTTTTTGCATAGACGATTCTTTCTTCAAACCAAAATGAAGAAATAAACAAAATGACAATTATTTCTGGAATTTTTTTTCTTCAGTTTTGAGGTGATGACAGTAATATTACTTGAATTTTAATTTGGCATAACTTGACTGTCTCATTAAAGCAGCTGCAAATGAATAACATTGCAGTGTGTATCAATAGAAAAAATCTGATGTTATGATGCCAAACTAATGATTTCAATATGTTTATCTTTATTATACTGTATCCTAGCTCCTATATGATGTTATAAGAGTATGTTTTTATGTAGTTCATTCCCTGTTTTTTGTTTCAGATGATTTAGAGTCTGTTTCATCTGAGAAGGAAACAGTTTTGGCTGGTGCCCCTGTTGTACAGTCTGTGGTGTCAGGCCTTAAACAACTCTCCTTCCAAGATGTCCAGGAACCTGTAAGTCATTAAGATATTAAAACACGATGCCATTATAAGTATAATCAAGCTTTATATAAAGGCTTGTTTCAAGCACCAAGAATTCAATCGAACAACTAGTCATGTAATACAGGAGGTAATTATCTAATAGAATAAACATCTGTTCTTCAGTTACTAATTGCTGATATCAAGAGGTGTGACAGTGTACTGTGTTATATCCACAGAAACTGCTCTATGGTCTGCTAATGTATTGTACATGATTTCAATGTAAAATACATGTTATATCATTCTTGCATTTCTTCAATTTTTACCAGCTTTATTGTTCCTCGGCTAAGCAATCTTTTTATCATTAATAAAATCTTTTTCAGGATGATGAAAGTGAACCATTCAGTAATGGACAATATAGTCAACAGTTTGTTCAACATAGAACACCAACAAGAATGCCAAACAAGAGGGCAGCACCATCTGGCCTTACTTCAAAGGAAAAACAAGGAGAAACTACAAAACCACATGCCTTCAAGCATTTTACACAGAGAGCAAAGAGCTACTCTTTGGCTCAAGTAAGTCATTTCATATAATGAATATGTGTTTATCCCAATAATGAGTTAGTCGCAACTAATGTTTAATGTTATAGCAATCACATGTAATGCCTAATTTCTTACTTATAGATTGCATGTCATTAATGCAATGCAACAGTATATTTATTGGTGCACAGTTGTAAGACTATTTGATGTCATGAAATTGCTAACACACTTGACTATATTGTGTTCTGTATTTATTTTTCATCCGCTTTATTTCATTGTACAATGATCAGTTGATCAAACCAGTGTTATATGGTAAACTACTGATTATAAACAGATTTTTTGTATTGTAGAGACGTTATACTGCCCCACCGAATCAAGCAGGTATTAGATTGAAATCTGTGATAGGATATAACGGTAATGCCAGAAACAACATGGTATGGCATCCTGATACAGGTAATTGAATGAGCTTTAATTTCATTTTGCTTTATTAATTTTTTACCTGAGCAATCTCATATATTTTTAATTTAAAAGTTAGTTAATCATGAGTTACTTACTGGAATTACTGGCTGGTTTTGAATTTTTATTCTGAAATTGTTTGGTATCCAGTGCTAGATTAGTTCCATAATCATGGTGTGTCAACAAAATCACTGTACAAATCATTACTATGTTGTATATTACAACTTGTACTATTTATTGTGACTTGACTCGTTTATACACTGTGATAATTAAATATATTTTTTTATTGAAATTGCTTGCAATTTTGTCAGTGTATTTACTTGGTCAGTGTTTTCCCATCTTTACTGGAAATAGTTCTAATATGTTTCTTTGATTTGTTGTATTCAAGTGATAAATATTTTTCAGGTTTGTTCGTATATACAACTGGTAACATGATAATCCTTGAGGATCTTAACAACTCTACACAAAAACATCTAACAGGACATGTCGAGGAGATATCTACTTTAGCCTTACAGAATGATTGTCAGGTATGTTCAAGAAGATCTCTGGTGATAAATTGTGATACATTCTGCTCTTAAAATTGTTCTTATATTGTTTATACTGTACCTTATTTGATACATTTGCCCTGACTGGATTTTTGTCTTACTTATTCATTATTTATAGACAGAATGCATGTATTAAAACAACATGAAATTCTTACTTTCCAACTCTGTAGAATAATGTTAGTTATTATTTAAGTGATAAATTCATGGATGAAAAGAAATACCCAATTTTACATGATACATTATTTTTAGACTTTAGCATCAGCCAGTGGTAGTTTTGAGATGTCAGGGAGTCAGATTTGTATATGGGATCTACAAAATATGGTGTGTAAGAAAGTGCTTAGTCATCATGAGTATGATGTCGTATGTCTGGCATTCTCTCGAGATGATAAATTCCTTATATCTGTGGGTGAGTTGTTTAATTAATTTCTGTTTTAGTTTCAACTGTGTAGGATTGCACTAATTTTCCATTTTGTATCCCCATTGCAATTAATTGGTCCTCACTTTTCAGCATGTGCAATTCTCGTATGGTTTAATTTCCTTATTGAAACAAGAATCCGTGCATAAGCTTATATCCAAAATAATTACAGCTTTACTTTGTTCTTTTATATTTTATTTGTTCATTCTTTTTTTGTGTTAACAGGCGACTATCGAGATTGCTCCATTGTTGTATGGAGTACTCATAACTATTGTATACTGACCACATCCAAGGCTGCCAGTCCTATTCATGATTTGAGATGGGATCCATACACAGTTAATGAGTTTGCATCAGTCGGCCAAAATGGCACAGTGTTATTTTGGCTTCTGGATGAGACTACCTCCAACATTTGTCTGAATGTACATGAAGCAGATGTGCCTGATGATCTATTATATGAAAAATCTGTGGTATGTACTGCTACCACCAATTTTTTCTGTATTTGTTTGGGTCTGGTAAACGAATCCTTCCCAGTTGAAATTAAAGACATTTTTCCCATTTCTCAACATTAAAATATCCCAATTTTGGCACCGCACCCTGCATTTTTTCCCAATTGAACCAGACTTGTACCCTTTCCCAAAATTGCAAAAATCACTTTATTCTGTTTTTCTATTTCAAGTTTCTTCTATGTTGATTGAGCAACAAGTTCTGATATTTATCAATTGTTCCAAATGATAATTTTGAAGTGATATAAACAGGTGTCTAGCTTAAATCGCAGATTGTTGATGAAGCTTCCTAACTTATATGTCTATGTTTGCAATAATACTGTATTATTTGTCCCCAAATTTAAAAAATCCCCTTCCTGTGAAAAAAAGCCCTGATGTTTAATCAGGCTTAAATTATTTCAAAACTTTGGAGAATGAAAATTTCTTATACTTCATCTAATTAATATGTTGTATATTACCAGGACCTGTCCTGCAATTCTCAATATACTGGTAGATTATGTAGCAATGGTTCCTACTAAAGTGAAGTATTATTGCTTGGCCTGACACTTATTAATACATCAGTAACTTACTATTTCAGGGTACCAAGAAAACTTGCGTAGAATTTACATGTATGGTTTATGCTGGAGACAGTATATTGTTTACTGGTACAACTAGTGGTAAAGTTGCTGCATGGGACACTAATAATAACAGTTGTTTTATGCACTGGGAAGCAGACAACTCAGAGATAGGTGTGTTTGATGAATCCTTTGCTTACAAAAATATAACAATGACTCGGTCAGGGCTTGACAAATTTTTTCTAGGCTACTCATCCCACAGGACAACCAGCTAAGAATTTCAACCAGTTCTAAAGCAATTTCAACTCGTCCTGAGTCAATTTCTATTTGTAATTACAAGAGGACGAGTGGATTTGCCGAGATCTGTCAATACTGGAGACTAGAAATAGATTAATAAACTTGGCATTGTTTATGTATATTTCCTTGTCAATGTTTAGTGAAGAAAATATAATTATAAGACTGTATTTCATGGGGATGCATAGTTGGGATTAGTTGAATTTACATACGGCTTCAACTATATATGATTTTTGTCTTCCAGTAAATCAACATGTGCTTGTAATCCAAGTATGTTCTGTATGAAATCATGGATTCTGTGACCTTTTTAGTTTCTAGTTAGATTCATTAAACCAGGATGTTACAATTCTAACTAGTGGTGTTTCAATATAATATTTAGTGAAGTGGAAGCAATCCAAGGCAGAATATTTGATGATGGCCAACTGAAATAAACATGCATTTTATTAGTTTACAAATTTGTTGCTTATGATAAGTTATTGATAACAAAAAAAATCTATTAAGGATATGGCTATAGAAGTTGTAATCTTTTCAGAACTCATGGTACTATTCAGACTTAGAGTCCAGTAAAATGTGTTATTAATCCACATGTTACTTCTTCATTATATTTTATTGCATGGAATTATTGCCATTACAGATGTGGTCATATGTAGAGGAAATTTATTATTGACTGGAAGTATAGGGAAGAATCTCAGAGTCTGGTCTGTGGTAGGTGTTGGAGAAATGAAATTACCTGGTGAGAATTATAATGTACGCACTGGTGGTCTCACCATGGAAGATGAAATGAACCTGGATGGTGCTGTTGTTTCAGCTATGTTTGATGAAGCCATGGATATGGTGAGTGATTTTTTATTTGTAATTACAGTAATGATGCATGGTTAGGTGAAGATTTAACATGGCAAGGATAAAGTTAAGAATCTTTATTGATTTGAATGTTCATATAGATTTGTTGATACAAGTATGTATCTTTGTGATTACATCTGTCTATCTGTGAGAAAGGGACAAAGATCCTAAGGCAATTTTTTTTTTATGTAAGTTTATTTCATTAGCCTGTTTATCTTGTACATAGATGTTTAACATTTTTCATGGTCTTAGTTTTGGTATTATATCCAGAACATATTATGTACAAATATCTCAAATCATTTTTAGGGTATTGTCGGGACGTCTTCTGGTACCCTGTGGTATATCAACTGGGGTGAGAGAACAAGTATTAGACTGGTATCCAGTCATATGAATAAGGTCAGTATAGATTATCTAAGATCACAATTCTTTATACATCTTACTTGTGCTAAAATTCATAGCAGCTTGTAAAAAAATATTTTTATAATTATATCCTTCCTCCCCCTCTCTCTCCCTCCCTCTCCCTCTCTTGGCCTTGATGATTTGTGTTACACCTTCAGTAATCTTCTGTCTTATTTTCAGGTGAATGGTCTCTCAGCTTGTAATGATGAACTTCTAGCATCATGTGCTGATGATGGTAGTTTACGAGTCTGGGGTGTCAATGATAGGGAACAAGCTTTACAGTTTCAAGTCAAGGATCAGGTTTGTTAACTCTTTATGAACTCTTAAGCTTGGATGTGCATATATATTAGATCTGTCATTCACTTGGTTAAAAGTTTTGCAGAATTTTCAGGAACCTGTTTTTCCCAGGCCCAGACCCTAATGGTTTTTATCGTTTCCGCAGCACCGAAGTTAAGTTTTCTGGCTTTTTTGAAAATTCTCAAATTTCACCTTTGCATTCATTTGCAATGTTTATATAAATTCTAAGTTAGTCTTTACATTTATTTTATTTAACAAAATTATGTCAAAAGCCCTTCACATTTAAAACCTTTTTGGAATAATATTTTCAATTTTATTGTTAGTACTTTCCAAATTGCAATTATGACCTTATCAATCTTATTTCAGTCATGTACATGTCTGAGCTTTGCTCCAATGCCATCTGTGCCAGAAACTGGTGGAGTTTCAAAAAATAAGAAAGAATTGTTACCAAACATAGTTGCTGGTTATAGTGATGGTACTGTACGAATGTTTGATGTTAACAAAGTAGAGATGGTACTGAAGATGCATCCACACGCTGTAGCTGTAACAGCTATTAGTTTTTCATCTGATGGTTGGTTGATTCATTTTTCACTATTTAGATAAAACTGTTTGACCAATTACCAAATAGGAACATTTGTCTCATTGATGAACTCCTTAAATTAAGTGTAACTATCTGTACATTACAAGTTTCAGATGAAAATTGAGAATTCATCTTATCTGACATTGATATAATAAATTATAAGGTACATAGTCATAATTTGTTTTTTTGAATTTTCCAATTTCCTAAAAAAAATTAGGTAATGATAATGACCATAAATTGTATTAAATCTGTCACTCTCAGATCTAAAGGACCTAAAATTGATATATGACATGGATGGATTAATGTGTTAAAGTCATATTTGACGTACATGTACAGGTACTATGATTATATCCGGTGGAAGTGATGGTCTTATTGCTGTCAGTAGTCCTACAACTGGAATGACTGTGAGAGTTATCACCGATCATAAAGGAGCTCCTATCACCAACATTGATGTCACGAATAAACAGGTGAGGATGTATACTGAGAACCATTAAATTTACATGAACAATTTCTTAGTTGTACAATTGGTTTATTTAAGTTGTGTACATATTGACATGTTTTAGCTTGACTTTCCTGTTTCTTTTGTCCACAGCTCTGAGCTAACAGATAAAATTTTGAAAACACTATTTGCATTAATCTTGTCGTAGACATTGTGAAAGAAATGAATCAGGCCCACTTGTAAATGTGGAGAGAATCATATGTTTCTTGTCTATCTGAAACTCAACTTTACAAATTCATTTTAGATGATATTCCTTGTTTAGATGAGGGCACATTGGAATTCATAGATTTCATCATAAGTAAAGAAATTACAAAGGACTTTACTGTTATTTTGTTTAATGATATTTTTTTAAACAATTCTTGTATATGGTGACTGATTTTAACTCAATACTAAACTGTTATCTTTAATTTGTATTGTTGAAATTGCAGGATCAGGACATTGGTATTTCTGCTCCTCTGCTTTGGTTAGCAACAAGTGCTGACAGGCGTGTCAGTGTCTGGAGTGCTGATTGGTCAAAAGATTTCTGCGAGCTTGTTGATTGGTTAACATTTCCCGCACCTGCTTTTGGTCCTGATGGATCTGTCACGCCTAAGAATGATCAGGTAATGCTATTAGTTATATCAACATGCTAAGAGTTTAACTTATTTGATGAAGTTAGCCAATATCTCATCGAAATTAAATCGTTGCTTAGATATTCTGTCCTATCTGAGCTTCAGCGTTCTGTTATTTAGAAGTTGATTGATGTTTCAATCATTGTCCTGTTTTTGTTCAGGTCAATTATGCTGTCACAATAATGTATCAATAATACCATTATTGTCTGATCATAATTGACTTTGAAATATTATGAGACAAGATATGAGATTTGAGCTCAAAGACCGATCACAAGTTTTATAATCTCAAACCCTGATCTCAGTTTTTCAACGGTTGCTTTGTGAAACTCAGTATTTTGCATTATGCCAAGAATGTTTGTAATTATGTTTGATTGTATATATGTCTGATTATGACTTTCAGAGCGTGTACAGTGTTTTGCCACCGAGTATTGCTAGGTTCTCACCAGAGGAGCCAGATGTTATTTTGTATACAGGTTATGGAATGCAGAAAAACATTCAGTTTTATAGTGTTTCTCAGAGAAAGGTATTCTTATTGTATTGCTTGTATAATATGGTAGTAATCACTTTCACCTCACTGCTGTGAGTTCAGATCCCACCTGGGACCAGACAAATTTCATATGTGAGGAAGCTTTCAAGCTAGGTGTCATCCTTTACTGTTAAAGCCAGAAGACGCTAAATGACCCTGGCTGTGGATGTGATGTTAAACCTAAACAAAAAATAGACTTGGCAGTTTTTTATGTAAAAATATTTACTTATTTAGAGAAGCTTAAAAACTTTTTAAATATTTTTTTGAAAACTTTTCTTAGCAGGTACTGGCTATTAATTGAATGACCTGTATCAGGTATTTAGTATTATTTTGGACTGTATCATAGATACCTTGTCATTGTATTTGGTTTATTTTAATAACTTTCTGCACAACTTCGTTAAGTTCAATGGTATTATTTTTATACTTTCATTTTAATATTATATACGAGTATTTATTGACAAAGGAAATCAAAACTATTGCTAGTTTACTAGTGAGTTTGCTCTTAATTCTTTTTGTGATAAACTTACCTTGATCCTCATAAAATGATGCTTTAAACTTACAAGTTGTCTTCAATGTTTCAGGTGTTGAGAACATTGGCTTTAACGCATTGGTGTCAGGGTTTGGATCTTGTAGCTGACTGTCCACTTATTGCCCTTGGTGCAAATGGTAAGATTTGTTCACTTACAATCTTACATGGAATATATAAGTGATAGTATCAAAGTTATGAGCCATTAACTAACTTTATTATCCAGGCATAAAAGGCTGTGTTAATTTAGTCTTGTAAAAAACTAACAATGTCTGTCTACCGGTTAGAAGAGTGCCAGCCGCTGTGAGCTGTATTTTTTGTGATAAAAAAGATTATGAAGTAGTCAACATCTATTCATATTTACGTGCAATATTTTCTGATCATACTTTTTTATTTTCAGAACGACTTCTGAAGTTACTGGACTACTATGAAGGCAGCTTCCAAGATTTTGTTGGACATAATGATAAGGTTCAGGTTGTGAAATTCTCTCCTGATGGAAAATATTTATTCTCTTCATCACATTCTGAGATATTTATTTGGGACGTGACCTTGTGATAGACTGTTTTTAGTTTTAGAATAATTTTGTCATTCATGTGTTGTGGTTATAATATCATAACCTCATCAGTAACAGTGGACTATGTACAAAATATGAACTGTTAGATTAGAATGGTTAAATTCAAAGTCACATTCCAGCCATACTGTGATAACGTTTTATACTGATATTGCCCTGACCTCATAAGATGTTTAACAGTTTCCCAGAGGGTAATGCTACATTGTATTCTTCTTTTCTGTTTCTGAAATGTAAGAAAAGTCATTTATTTCTCTGTTTAGTAAGTTAGGGCCTGTGAGTCAAGTAGTCATAGTTGTATCTCTGTTTCTCATCAAGTATCTGTTAAGTGTTATTTTTACTTGTTATGAACTTAGTTTTGAATAAGGCATCAAAACCTTTAGAGCATCCAGATTATTTCTATAAAGATCTTGTTCATGCATGTGCATTTATAAGGTCCATGTTTATATTTGTATGTTATGTATATTGTATTATAATATATGTGGATATTATTTGCTTTGCATATCCGTCCAAGACATTTATTTATTAACTTTATTTTGCTAAATAAAATGTAGAAATTATTTTGCTGTTGTTATTGTATGGTTGTTAGTTTACTTATATAAACAGGAAGTAAAAATGGTAGAAGTCATTATAATCAGTATAAGTATGGTAATTGTCAACATCCAGCAACTTCAAGCAGAAACTCTTCTCTCAGGAATTTGCATACTTAGGAAAGAATGGGGAACTATTCCTTAAAATTGGCTAAATTAGTGGCTGTTAATCAAACACTCAGGCTTTTGTTTATTGAAGCTTTTAATGTAGTCTTCAATGATATAAAGCTACATCTGTATTTAAAAAGTTTCACTCAGAAATTTCAATGCTATTGCCTTTACATGTGCAATCACATTTTTAAATAATAATGAATGTATTTAATATGATGATACAATAGACTTTAGACTTGGATGGGCTTAGAATAATAATTCACACCAGGAAAATCACCTCTAATCAATTTTCTTAGACATTTCTGCGAGAGAACCATGTTCTGATCAACTTAAGTTTAACATGTGTACATACTAATACATGCATTGTTAATGTCTATATTAAGCTTAGACAAATACGTAAGCAATATGTTTACTCTAGCTACACTCAGTTCCATGAACTTCCTGGATCATCCAGTACAGCATCGTTAAACACGTGTGTCCTAAAAAAACATTGAGTTATCATAAAAAGGAGACAAATCTCGACAATGTATACTTTACAATAAACTCATATCTAGACCGGCGTTATTCAATACTATCAAGGGGATTAATAAGTGGTAGCTGTACGAAAACAAATGTTGGCCAATGTTTTTCTCCTATAATAAATACTGTTATGTATTTACGGACGATACGGGATTTATTGCCAACCTATACTGCAGTAGTTCGTATCAACTTTCCGGAAGTCTTAATCAAATTCATGAAAACAAACTGTGATTATGGGATAAATATTGCGGCACGGTATGAATTCGGTATGTATGCCTTCAAATATATTCCATGTATTTTATAATTACAACGGAAGAAGCTTAATCGTTGCGCGATTGAGTAATGTCACTCTATATTGTTTGTGTACTGTGGAGACCAGACCGTGGGTTTGGAGAAAATATGTCATAAATAATGACACCATGTTTGTCAGCACCTTGAAACAGAAAGTGGCATGAGTCGTTGACATTCCTCGTATTTCTCATAATGACTTATGATAAATTATGGTTAAAACAAATTAGTGCAAGTTGCTGATGTGTTCTATGGGTTGAAATTATGATCTAGGCTAGCTATGATTACGTCAGCAGTGGGATGTAATTCAGGATGTGATATATTTAGTCTGGGGTCAGTAGGTTTGGAGGAACGTTAACATCTCGTGGCTGATAGTTTGAATGCCGCTATGAGTGATTTTCTCCAAACCTTTACTATTCTTGAAGATGTAAATGAACTCGTCAAAACCAAAGAATCTGTCCTATGGTCTTTATGGAACCAAATCTTCCAGATTATCCCCATTCTATACTGGTCTTTATGTTAATATGCAAGAAAATCATTTTTATTGGCTCTGTGGATGGTATTATCATGGTGTGGTCTGTGTTACTGTAAAATAACTGTTGAAAGTATCAAGGAAGAGTTGAATATGCACTAAAAACTTTTAAAATCAGCAAACACATTTTCATATAATTCTATTGAGTCTGTAACATGCTCTCAAAGACTGGCATCTGTTTATCTCAAGAGAACTAGGTTTACCTAGTTACGGTTATGGGGCTGTGTGGCCATTGTAGGCATATATACACCATTATAATTTATACACTTTCCCTTCACTGTACCTCCCTCCCCCCGCGATAGCCTTACTTATTCGGCTTTCCGGTTGGCTGATTTCATAAATGAATTTGGACGGGCCATCCTCTCTGACTGTGAGGGTCGGGCCAAATAAAAAAATGTCTCCCCATCACAGTCTAATTAGTTTGACTACTCCCCCCCCGATAGTTCTACTTGTTAACTTGATAGTAATTCTTTCTTGTGTATTTTTATAATTATTTGTTCTGCCATGTATTTATCCATCAGTGATTTTATGCATCATCTGATCCAGTACTTGTTAAAAAGTAATTGGACTTGTTTGAAATTTGCCTGATATGCCCAACGGTCCGGCAACTTTCGGGAAGCCTGTACCTTTGGCTTTCTGAAGGGGAAAATGTAGTGTGATAAATCAGAAAGGAGAAGATTTGAAAAACTATCATTTATTTATGTTGCATTTTTAGGGGAAATACAACTTTTTTTGGTTGGGAAACAGCCAATATTTGGCTGTAAAATATACAAAAAAATTTCTGCCCATGAATGGAAACAAAAATATTTTTATTCAAGACATGTCAATACATTGAAGGTCTTTATTATATCATTTTAGATACTTTCTGCGCTATGATAAGAATGTAACAATGGACATTGAAGAACTGGAGTCTATTGATGAATCAGTGGAGAACAGTTATCTCTATTCTGACATCTTGTATCACAAAGTTAACAGCAAGTTAAAACAGGTATGTGATAATATGTTTATTGTTAGCATGCACTTTATTGATAATAGCTTCAGGTAGTTGTGCTGATTGATGGAGTGTATTCATGATCCACCTACTATGTTTATGTGTAAAATGTTGTTAATTATATCAGTGTTTTCACTAAATGTCAGAAGTTCAGGGTCAAAAATGCCCCTTGGCTGATGAAAGTTTGAAGAGTCAACAAAATTTCCTTCTAATTTTGTTGTAAATTTGACCATTGGGTACAAATTCTCATGAGTCATAAGCTTTATTTTACTGATTTCCAGAGTCAAAATGCTGTTTTAAGGGTCAAATGATGCCATGTGATATGTACATGTATTTGATGCAGCTAATGAATTATCTTGTCTCTTTCTTAAAACCAGCTTTATGATATCAAAAATGATTCTAGGTCATCGTTTTGATTGTGGATAGTTTATTCTCCCAAGACCATGCTGCTAAATAATAAACAGGAATTGACCACATTTAACATAATCATCTGAATTTTTTTCATCACCATAAACTAATTAAATCTCTAGTGCAGTAATTTGATGGGCCTAGAATGATGATGTTTTCATAATTTAAAAATTGGAGGTTTGATAATAAGTTGTCATACTCTATTATCATGTAATATGTTTTCAGTTAAGGGTAAACCTTAGAAGAGGAATTACGGGTGATGGAAGCAGAGGTAATGTCACAACATGTTTGTTCGATTTTAGCATGTATCTACCTGTTAAGATTAAAAAATGGTGGATTTCTAGAATATTTTCTTTCTTGATCTTTGCAGTGACCTTATAGATGCATATGAAAAATACTGTATTACCATTAGTAGTTTTTAAGGTTCTGGAATACAAAGGAGAACCTTGAAGGATTAGCAATTCTTTTGTCCTTCAGCTTTTATTTTATGAGTACTGTTAAATTCATATTAGTCAACTCCTGTGTACACCTGTGAACAAAGGCATCCGAAAAAAGAAAGAAAGAAGGAAAACAGTCTTAATAAGTTAATGCACTGTTGTCCATTACTCAGTGGCTTATTTGGGTACATTATATCAACAAGAGTGTGCTAAAGACTACAGGGCTTGACACATTTTTTCAGGCTACTCATTCTGCTGGACAACCAGCTAGGAATATTAACTTGTTCAACAGCAATTTCTGCTCATTCTAAGTGAATTACGAGCGGACAAGTGGATTTGTCAAGCCCTGGACTGAGCTTCATTCACAAGTAACTGTTGTTTACAGGTTGCCATTATATAGGCTTTGACTGTATTGATAGATCTCTTTTATAAAAGATTGATGCAGCTAAGAACTCAACAAAGCCTGTCTTTATATTTGCTGATCATCTTATTTCAGTGTATAATCTGGATATACAAGGTATTAAACACAACTACCAGTTCCAGCTTGATTTCACACCACGGGAACTGTGCTTCCTAAGATTTGAAGAATTTCAAGACAATATGAAAGAACCTTCATGTTGGTCTTGTATGGACAGAAACTATTATCCCTCACTTGTGTATTCCAGGATTCTCCTAATATTGTATCTAGAGGCTGGTAAGTTTTAAAACATTTTACTAAATAATTGTTATATGTATGTATAGTAACATTTTGACACCGTTGCTCAGTGGTGCAATGTTTGTTTAAGATTTGCATGAAATGCGAAATTTCAAATGCAAATATTTATCATATAGCAATGTTTTACACAATTTTACCATAAGACAGATCCATAATGTACTATTAAGCACAAACACAGGCTTCCCAAAAGTTGCTGGACTGTCGGACATGTCAGGCAAATTTTGAGCAGGTCCAATTACTTTGGCATGTACCGGACCAGATGTCCGGCAGTCTGGCACGATTTACAGCATTTATCTTTTTTTTTATAATGTATATGATCAGACAAATTTTCATTTGGTCAGACGGAAATTCTATCTTTGCCTGACCAAATGTCAGGCAAGTATTCCAGCAATTTTGGGAAGCCTTCAAACATGTTCATGAAGTGATTCACATTTTGACATTGTTATGTTTTTATTATTTAGGATTAAGCTTTAACAATTTAAAACTAAGATAAACATCAGAGTTTATTTTGGGCTGTTTTGATGACCGATATTCGGTCAAGTACCCAATGGCAAAAAGTATGTTTTTTTTCAAAATTGCACAGCAAAAATTCCCAATTCAAACAAGAGAAAAAAAATACAGCAGTTCAAATGTTTATTGAATTTCTAAATCATTTAAATAACAAAGTTATCAGTATCTAAAAACAAAAATAAGCATATTTGCTATTTTTAGTTTTATTTCAGTACTTTAAGTTTTTGTAAACAATGTGATTTTTTCCCAATTTTGTCCAAAATGTTGTGAAAATTCCCAATTCTGGGGGTCGGGTCATGTTCCCAAATGCTGAGAAAAAACCCTGAACATGAAATACATTTAGGATAAAATCATTTCCTTAATGTCATAACAATTTCTTCCAGACTTTGAACATGAGGCACAGTGTATAAAGGTCCCTTTTATACAAAAGGGTAATGTGAATTCGGTATTAAAACTTAGGAAACTTCAAGACGTCATTTTTCATGATGTTGTTTCTGCAGGTAAGTAGTGTCAGTCTGTTGTATTGCTTTTCATGGAATGAATTTCCTTCATGGTTATAAATATGCATTCTCAGATTTTAGTATTATATAAACATAGATGCATGTTTACCATGGCAACTATGCATTAAAGAGTTATGAATCTTAGATTTGGATTTTTTACTAACTCTTCCTCTTATGACCATGTGGCTATGTCACCCATGGTGACAGTTCTTGTTCATTTCAATTTGTGACTTGAGAGTAGATCTACTACGAAAGATTATAAAATTGTCTGTAACCATCAAGGTTACATATTTTTATGTATAGATTACAAATAAGGCAGGGGTGTAGAAATGTTTTCATGTAGCTGGTAAGCTACTAAAAGTAGAAGGGGGTCTGAGGGTTCCCCCAGAAGAAGGCAAAGGGGCAACGCCGCCAGTGGGGAAAACGTTGCTGGCGAGAATGTTCAAATAGTCAGTTGATTTTTACGGCTTCCGGCTCATTTCTACACCCTTGTAAGGTATTGTTTTCTATTTTTGATACCTTCTTTATTTCAGATGAACTGAAGCATTGGCAAGTTTCTGTTGTACGATGTGGTGACAGGGTGTATGGAGAGCGTGTCTACCTCTGTTTAACCAAATATGCCTTTGTTATAGTTCTTAACCACACCATATATCACTATCATGCATTTCACTGTAGTGATATCAGTGTACAGTGTTTCTATGGTAGTAAGGAGATTGAGTTTACAGTGCATGATAAATCATTGATAGATGCATCAGAAGGCACTGAAAGTAAGTCTAATATGAAAATGTTCTGAATGGAGACAATTTTATTTCAAGAACCTGCTTTAGATACATGTTTGAATCCCAATAGTTTCATCTTTGTACTATATCTTTGTCAGGTTGAAACTTGTTTAAAATATTCCAGAAAGTAGTTTTTAAATAATTTATTGAATATTGAAATCACCTATCCATTAGTACTCTTGAAGTGGTCATGAGACATGAATGATAGTTCACATGTATGTATGTATGTACGGTCAAACCTGTGAACAAAGGCCACCTTTGGGAAAGACAAAATGTGGCCTGTATTGATGGATGGCCTTTATTCAGAGGTCTGTGTGTTCTAAATAATCAGTGATGGCTTTTCAAAGAATGGCCTTTATTCACAGGTTGGTCTTTATTCAGAGGTGGCTGCAAACACAAGTTTGACTGTTGTAGATTTTGTGTGCATCTCTTATATTTCCATGCTCATTATAACCCAAGTTCAAAACAAATTAAATAAAAAGATACACATGTATAGATAATATTTTGAGATGTTCAGCTCAAGATTCATAATTCTAAGGCTAGTTATTACACAGTAACACCTCCTTGTCACTGTTGCCACTTCCTTGTCTGGAATGCTAGATTTACCGACATTACTTATCTATATGATTAAGTCAAAGAAGTGTAGTACACAGGAATCAATACTCCATGTTTCCAGATGTTATGAAACAAAATATATTTATATGTGCAGGTCTATATATGATTTTTTAATTGTCAACTTCAAGAGAGGTAAAACAGCTAACTTTGCTGAATGAGAGAAGGTTTTGGTCTGGTTGCATGGTTATGTGAACATCTATGGACCGTGTTGTTACTTTATCAATTCCTCCTAGGAAGGAATGTAAACTATTTCTTTTTTGTCTTTTATGTGACCCTATTAATCCTGTTTAATTGTTTTGAAGATAACACTAGTTGATGTGATTTTTTCTTCAGATTTCTCTCTTCATAAGGTGTATACCTTTAAGACTGCACAAACAGACAACATACAGAAAAGTTTTAAGGATCTGTTCAGAAAATCACACTTTCTACCTAAACAAGCCCCGGCAGCTCATTATAACATTCGTCGTAGTGAACAAAGTGCTTCCTTTCAAATGGGGACCACATCTGACAATGTGACAATAGTGCCCCACAAACCCCTGTGGCACGACAACAATAACTCGGGATCTGGTAGTGTAAAGACTCCATCGTCTGATAAAATAAGCAATTTAAAAGAAACTGCTGTACCTGATGCTCACAAGGCATGGCATACTAATTTAGCTTACCATAGTACAAGTAGCAACGGCAGTATACCTGGTTCACATTCAGACATATTCTGTACCCATGAGGAGCTTATTCGTCATTCTAACCTTTATTTGCGTCCTAGAGGACCTACAGAAAAGTGGCCTGACGATAATGATACCGCTGCTGATCCTAATCATGTAAATGTTATTCAGGTTGAAATAAATGAACCTGATACAGTCACAGGGATGAAAACGAATTCTTTAATTGATAGCCACCCTCATGATGTAAAGTATGATTCTGATCCCATGGGTACCTTAGATAGAAGATCAAAACATGAGAAGAAGCCTTCATTGCCTAATATGGAAGATATTTTTATGGATGATGATGATGACTTGAAGTTTGTTTCTGAAGAAGAAGCAAATGATCTACCTCCACCTCCACCATGCCCGGCTTTTTCTCAACCATTTGGTGAATTTCCAAAAAAGGATGAATACTTAAAAGATGATCATAATTTCCAATCTGTCCCAATGACTCCAGTGATTCCTCGCAGACTTCCTAATGCAATGCTCAGAAGATCACAGAGTTTTCTCGATGTGTCTGAGCCAGAAATGTCCTACCATTTTTATGTGAACATTACACAGGAGATGTGTTCGAGAGGAAGCGTACATGATGATTCTCCTTATTACAGATTTTACTATAATGTTGGTTTGGTCCGATCTTCATATTCAAGGATTAGCCAAAGAAAGAAATTAGAACGTGTAAATCGTCTCAGTAAAGAACTGAAAGAAGTAAGTGTGAATGAGTTGAATATTCATGAACAGTGGTATGATAGAGATTTTCAAGAGAGAGGCAGAGATCCCAAATTTTGCAGGTAAATAATTTTGTTTGTTTTATTTTTTACAGTGTTAATAGATGATTATGGCCAAAGGTACTGAAAGATTAAAACATGAACCTTTTTGTCTCATAATACCGCATTTTCCCGTATCTGAAGCAGACATCTTTTGAAAATATTGTAGTAAAAGAAGCTATTGCTTGTTATGAGTGATGGCTTCTTATGCCACTATGTTTTCCATTCTGTCAGAGAGAAATAACCCAATTTTCTTAAATAAATTGATGTTTCATATAAGTTTTGAATTTGGAAGAGTCCAAAATATGCTTATGAGGCAAAGGGTTAATAAACAAGAATTACATTTTTAATGTTGACCAATTAGGAATAATTTAATGCTAAATATAACTAGCCTTTATGACTGTAACGTCTAGTGATTCTACATCCGATGTAATTGATTTGACTTGTTATATAACTCTGTCTTTATTGCAGTATATATAATATAACACCTGATACAACCAATGAGTATGATTACTCTAGAGTGGATGAAGATGATCAGTATTGGACACAGAATTACGTAAGTACAGTCTATTTTTCATGCATTAGTGTGTACTGTGTTTGTTTAAAATATATGAGGAAAATTATTTCTTTGCGGATCCGATCAAAATTTAATTTTTACTGATTTCAAGAGGTGCAATTTTTTTGAAAGTTCGGTTATTGAATTAATGTGTTTTCCTTTATAGTTCAGAAAGATTTCACTTCAGTCAGAAATTCATCTTCCTGTCTAAACAAGGTCAAGTCACTGTGATATATATATTTCAGTTGTGTATTACAATACAAAAGTTATTGGAGGAAGACCCTAAGGGGAATACTCTGTTTACAGAAGTTCAGAGAGCTTTAGATCTAACTGCTGAACAGTTAATGGAGATACAAGTCTTATTGAGTCTAGTTCCTGCAGAAAACAATTGGAAAACACTGGCTGAATTTATAGGTATGTAATGGTACTGGGGAACATGGTTATAGTCAATTCCTAGGGACAGGGATAATTAATTCTTTATATCCAACTTCACTATATTCATAGCAATGTAATAAAGAAGGGCACACTAGTGATTTTTTATCCAATTCTTCGCTACAACTATGTTCACCACATCTGTTTTTTACTGTATGCATTTTATTGACACTAAAATTGTTTTTACTATGACTTTCCCTGGCTTAATTACTTATGCCCAATTAGCTCCATCAGTCTTTGAAGAATCATGTATGATAGTTGATACATTACCCAGAGTATAATTATTGTAATGTGCATGTTTTTGAGTAGACCCTCAGGATGGTTGTTAATAACAGACCAAAAACAGGATTTGTTTCTATTTTACATTTTGTGAAGGTGGTGTGCATTCACTTGGAATTATATACCTGTTTGTTGTTTATACAGTATACATCAGTTAAACCGGGTCGCATTCTGTGTCCTTTCTTTCATTTAATGTAAATTTGGGTTTAATTTGGGTGTTTTTACCCTTTGCCTCATAATACCACATTTCCCCACATCTGAAGCAGACAATTTTTGAAAACTTTGTAGCAAAAGAAGCTATTGTTTGTGATGAGTAATGGCTTCTTTTGCCACTATGTTTTCCACTCTGGAGAAATAACCCAAGTTTCTTGAATAAATTGATGTTTTGTATATTAGCTTTGAATTTGGAAGAGTCCAAAATATGCTTACTAGGCAAAGGGTTAAATAGAATAATTATTTTACAATTTTACTGTCACAGGTCTGTTTCTTCTGCTTGTGGTACATATATTTAGTTCGATTTTTTCATAAATTTCAGGCTTATCTAGCGGGGATATAAATATTATTGAACATTTCTGTTACTCATACAGAAAGCTAACAGCTTACGTTGTCCTGACGCACTGGTTGTTCAAGTTTCATAAGAATGAGTCAATACGACCCTGCAGCAGGGAGAGTTTACTTCATTTTTTGAATGAAAATGGTCGAATGGACGTTGCTATGGTTTTAAAGAGTAAAAGGGAAAATGAGCAGATTCAAAATGAAAATGAGATCATGATCATAGAAAGCACCCATTTCTAGTTATTTGTGTAGTTATACATCCAAGAGATGGTGATATCCATTGTTGTAAAGATTGCTTTTGATTCGAGTGATTCATCATTTTTACTTACAGCATTCCTGCATTTCCCAGTGTATTCCAAATTTATTTGCAGAAGTGCATGTAACCAATTAAAGGCACATCGTTAAATGATGATTTGAGTACACATAGTTTTATTTTCTGTTGACTTAAGAAAGGAGAGATTTAAGAAAAAGAAAGGTTAAAATTGTGTAGGAATTGCTTAAGTTTAATTTAAATCAATGAGTTGTTCAAAATCCTATACTGTGTGTGTATTTTTATCATACTTCAGTGAAATTTGGTACTTGAGGTAAATTATCGATATAAATTATGATATGATTTAGATACAGGATTTTAAGTCTTAGGTTTATCAGTATTTTATTGGTTCACTTAGTGTCATTTTTTCACTGGGGTTTAATGTCACACCAGCAGCACGGGTCATTTGGCAACTTTCCTGCTTTAAGTGAACTCACGGCAGTTGAGGGGCTAGTTATTACCAGTCAGAGACCATGATGATTCGACTATGGACGCCCTATTCCTGATTTTCACTTGTGACATATCAGACATTAAATGTTATAAGAACTGTATGTTTTCATCCACTTCTCTATGTAGAAAATATTGGATTTATTCACAAATGTTTTGTTGGTGAGTAAAGCAAGCAGACACGTATCTGCTTTTAATATAAAACACTTGGCTTACCAGATTCTATGACTGACTTTGTGTCATCAGCCCCTGTTTTGAATCATCTATGAGATGTGATCACATTAGGTGCCAGTAGTTTGTGTGCCTACATTATGGTTATTTCAATGTATAATACTTCATTGTGTGATTGGCATAAATGCTAAAGTTGGTTTAGGGTCATCATAGCTATTTATTTTTATACTAAAAATAACATTTGTTGTATAAACATCACAATTTTTTATCAAAGACCACCTCACTAAAAAGACCCCATGTTTTTCCTTGATATTTCAACTTGAAAATGAAACCATGCACCTCCATATTAAGACTATGATTATTTCATCACAAAAGGGGTCTTTATGTCAAGTTTATTCTACATACTGTCCTGTTAATGATATCGACGTCTTTCAAGCTTTGTAAGCAAATGCAATTGAATCTCATAGTGAATTCATACATATTTTGTATTTCATACAGTTTTGAGGAATGTATTGTCCATTTATTTCTGATATCTTCATGGAATTTTGTATATTTACCATTTTGTCACGTTTTGTATCCATAAATTAACTGTTAGGTTGACAGTCCCTTTTATGTTTGATATTTATGTATGATATTTTGGCTAGTCTGCTTTGAAAGATTATGTACAAACCATTGTTATTGATTACTGATTACTGTTGTCAGCATCCAAAAAATTAAAGTTTATTGTGGTTAAGAGTACTTTCTCAAAAAGTACAAATCTAACAAGATGAGTAAAAACTTATATAACACAGAAATGGTCCTTTACAGAATTATGCCAGTGTATTTGCATGGCTTATTTGTGTTGTTGTTGCAAATAGTTTAAGCATAATAAATGTTTTTATACATTGTATGTGTTCACTTATTGCATAATAAATCTCAGTTGAATTATTTGTTTCATCATTTGTAGATTTATTCACTTTCCATTGACATGTTTTTTGTAAAATATTTGCTTTTGTAATATTGATTATATAACTACCATAGATAGACATGGAGTGAAACATGTGATACTTTTTTACACATTTCATTTTTAACTATATAAACATCTATACATATATTTTATTATGTCTTATATGTCTTATTATATCTTATATGCCTTTATTTATTTCATTGATACAAATTAGTTTTTACCCATTAAGTACTTTTTATCTTCATTTTTATAAAAGTACACAATCTTTCGCTTTTATCAAAGCAAACAAAATAATCAAAGCTGCTAATGCACTTAGATACATTTGTATTATATTAAGTTTGTAGAAATTTAAGTTTCAGTTGTGAAAAGTCCTTTCTATATATATATATTGTAAATAAAACAGAATAATCTTTAATTCTGTCTGTATAAACTCAAACTTTTAAAATGTTATAATGTACCGACAAAAGAGGAATAAATTTGTTATAAGTAAAAAGGTGCTTCAGAAAATGTCACCAAAACTTTCTGCCTCGTTTTGATCATTGTTCTTGCTGCTGTTCAGCACATAGCATCTTCCCAAACACTCAGTTCACTTTGTCTATGTATGTAATAGTAGTGGGCCAGGAAAAAATTTACATTTACTTGACCCAAAACATAGGGTATGTAGGTCGCAAGACCTTACTTTCCTAACATATCTTCCATTCTTTGGAGGCACAATTTGTTCCTAAAATCTTTCATACTTTGGATTTATTTCGTTTTTATGAAGATCAGGGTCGTTACCAAAAAATAGGGTCGGTTGGATAACAAAAAAGCACAACTGTTTTTTTTTTTGTGGCCTTATATAAATACACATGTACAGTGAGCCAAGCACACTAGTTAAATACTGCCTTTATTCTTTCACTATGAATCTCAAATTCTGTGACAAGGGAAAACTTTATCATTCATTAGGACTAGAAGAAATTATGATTAAATTTTATTTTTTAAAAAATGAATGAACTTATTGTTATATCCTACACTTGCTCGATACACATACACTCATGTGGAAAACATGCTCTGCAAGATTTATACTATAATTATGTTGTATAAATTGTCTTGTTTTGTACAGGTATATTAAATGTTTATTTTAATGAATTCTGATGTGATATTTTTTGCTTGTTAACATACCGTTGATGCATCCACAGTTCTGACATTCGTCCGTCGTCTTATCCATGTATATAGTTTATTTCTGTTATATTTGATTATGATCATGCTATAATATTTGCTCAATGTTTTTCTTCCATTGTTCTGTAATCTGATTAGTTTTACATACATTATGTGTAATATTGTATTTTATGTGTGCATATATGTATATATAAATGTGTGTGTCTATCTGCGACATTACTCTTCCTATTCTTAGTGTCCTGAGTAAAGACTTTGTACATGTACTTTTTTTAATAATAACATGTGGTATATGTAAGTCATTTCCTGTAACCACATTTTGTATCGAATTACATTTATAAAATACATATCAAAATAGAGCCTATTTCTGTGTTTTGCAAAACTGTCTTGGTTAAGAAAGTACATTTTTATTGTTGGAAGTACTTTGGAATGGACAATTACAAATTATTAGTGGACAAATGGATGCTTCTTTCACCATGATAAAAAATTGCTTTCAAGCAGAGTACTGAAAATTGGTTAAATTAAAATGTAAAAAAAATATTTTTTTTCCATTTTGTATCTTATGCACATGTTCTCTATTTTTATAACAGTCAATGAAAATTACAACAAAGTAGATTTAATGGAATTAGGAAATACCCTCTCTATGTTTAAATCATTTCATGGACAGGCTTACCTTAACCTTGATCCATTTAAACTGTATGTTCCTGAAACATGTAGAACTTATTTCATATTTAATTGTTCATCAGAAATACCTAACAAAGCATTTGGTGTTTATTTATTAATTTTATTTCAAACTCGTCAGTGGGATATTTTGGTTTTAATTTTTGAAGATAAATTTGAAATCATTACTAAAATTCATTTTTTCACTTGGGGTTAATGTTTCACCTACAGTCAGGTCATTTGGTGACTCCAGTTTTAACAGTGTAGGAAAACCACAGGCTCACCACTGTGTAGAACCTTCTTAAGGACAGCTTCCTCGCATGTGAAATTGTGTAATTATATCGTAGCCTTATAGCAGTGACCTTTGATTTCATGTATTATACAGCATTGTGAGTTGAAGAGTTTGTGCTCTCATGGTTGTGGAATTTGATTATTCTGTATCAGATAATAACAAAATATATTTTTTGTACTAAATATTCGTGGATTTATTTATTTTTTTATATTTTTTTGTGAATTAATGATAATAGTATATTATTATTTTTGTGTTAATTGTATTTTATATGATTTTATAGACAGAAGTTTACTTTATTTGTTATCATAATACTCTAAAGAAATGACTAAAATACTGTCACATGTTACACTATGTACTCTTATAATTCAAAGGATTGTGAAGTTACATTCGTATATCTGTTTGTGATTTTTACATTCTGCAAGAATTAACACATTATCATATTTTCATGGGATACTTGTTTGCTTACTCATTAAGAGTTAAGAAGAATATTCTTATCAAGATACAATTAAAAAAATCCATTTTACACATAGACACATTTGGAGCTAATGTATTTTTGTTATACTGATGTTTGTATACTTGTAAAAATTGTATTGTCTGGTTGTCATTATTAAAACTGATTGATCAGATACTATAACTAACGAAAAGCATTGAAACATCTGTAATGGGCATAGCATGCTTGTGGTATTTGAAAATATACAGTTAAAAAAGTACAAGGAATTTCAGTAACTAATGAATCCTTGGAAAATGATTTTATTGTTTGTCCATATTTTTTTTTTAATTCAACATTTCTCTGGCATTTTTTAACCAGATGAAAATGTTGTATTATTCTAGATTAATAAAAAGTTTATGTAAGTTAACATTTCTGATGTAGACATTTAGCATATGATCCAAAATGTTTAATTAATTACAGGAAATTTGAATCAGGAACATTAAATGAATCTAGAAGATAATTAAACTATCACTGATATTAATTATATATATTTCAAAACTGTATCACTTTTTAAAGTGTCAACTTTGTTATTTAGATCTTAGATATGGCTGTATCCACTTGAAGTAAGAATTTGCTAAGTTGTTCATACTTTGTGAGATTTTTATTTTTTGATACATTCTTACATTTTTTACTGTTATAAGATCAAACATTTTTATTACTTTGTACCAATAATAATAAACAATAACCATAGATTGATTTATCAATTTGTTTTAGGCCTCTAGAAAACCATAAAACACTGGATTTAAATTTAATCTGTCTTGGGGTATACCCTACATTTTAAAACATTAAGATGACTCCGGTTTTCTTGTTTCTGATCCATAAAGAAAGCTACACAATTGAGTAATGTGCCATTTCCATGTCTAGGCCTGCCTATGTGTGCAGAGCAAACCAATGGCATTATGCAAAAATGGTATCACTGTAGGTGGACCCAATAAAAAAAGTAACATTATACAAGTGAATTCAGCTGATACAAGTAACAATTAAAAACAAGAATTTGTCATGTGTACAAAAACAAATGGAAATGGTAGGATTATGAGAAAAAACAACAACAAAAATAGTCATGTATACAGAAAACAACGTTTAATTACACTATAACAAATCTAAAAAGGGCAAGGTATTAAACAACATAAAGATGGCTGGCTTTTAAAAATACAAAAGGCCATAAAGACCCTTATCCTATACAACATTATCTGAAAATCATAATTACTGCTGACTTCAGATAACCCATTTTAAATCATACCCATCAACAAGCCAAGCAATTTAATCTTGAGAGGGTTGAAAAACGTTAATCAGCAAACTCAGGTATATAGAATAACTTTAGCTTACACTGATCACAATCATATTAACAATATCCAGTCACATGACCATAAAACACAGAAAATTGATGAATATCAAATCTTACATTCCAACCAACTATTGTTCTTCTTTCTAAATGAATATTGGACTTACTGAAGTGATTCTACAATCTGTTAAAAACACAAAACAACACAGGTAATTTTGAACTATTGTTCAATTTAACTCTAAAGTGATAAAATAAGTCTTCAGTCATTTTCTAATCACTGATGTCTAAACAATACTCAGAACAACGCTAATATCCATATATATATATAATTGCATCAGAAACATTGGCACAAAATGGTACATGTATGTCATTAAGTTCAGTCTCATTTCATCAAATCTCAGTGGCAACAATCGGACAATACCTTTGTCGCACACAAGCCATAACTAGAATGGTGCCTTTGATATCTTTAACATCAACAAGTACACTTAACATCATGACAAGTTTTCATATAACAGAACAAATGTAATAATATAACTTATCACAGTCTATTAGATCTAAATTCAAATTAAATGTGTCACCAATCAGTGAATTACAGACTTCTTTTTTTTTCAAAACTGTAAAGGTAGGCAAGTTTTTCCATGTTTTATCAATTTGTGATTAAATTTGAAAAGGATTGATATAGTTAAACTAAATTGCAAATCCAGATTTTTTTCTTTAGAAAATGCAAATTAAATACATGTTTTAAGCATTAAGATTATCCATTCAGATGGCCAGAAAAGGGCCATCTCACTTAATTTCAATTAAGGAAGTAATTAATTGTATTCAGATCTGAGTCATCTATATTTGGGCATATCTTCTCTTCTGTTATTTGCTGATCTCAAAAGTCGAGTAACTGTAAACACAAAGTAAAACGATCACAATTTTCATCATATGTCCATAATCACAATTCATAAAATATTAAATATATATTCATGATCACCATACATGTACATAAATGTATGTAAAACTTTAGAGGAAATATATACTAGTATGTTTGATAAATCAGCTGTTTTGAATAGATTTATATTCCACAAGGTATTGAAAATTTAATCCTAATCAGAAATTTCTACTGGTATGAGCACAGTGTATGTTGATACTGTGTGAATGAACAGATTCCATAACATATACTATTATTATATTATTAATACTGATAATATTATTAAATATTTGTACTAACAAGCTGTGGAAGAATTTTCTCAAATTGTTCCAGGCTGAGTTCATCATCACCATCCTTCTGTAAGTATAAGAGTGCTAGTTAACAATCCAATAATGTTTTAAAGGTTTTTTGCTTAAACATTGTCACTAAGTTATATTCTATTCAAAATTGCAATAATGATTCACCATGTGCAAATCCAATTGTACATGCATGTATTTATGACACTGATTTATTTTATTAACTTTGTCAAAAAACTTATTCATCATCACCGTTCTTGCTTGCACCTCCTTATAGTTAAAATTTATCAAATGCAAATAAGAAAGCACAATTAGAAACTTCTTCCCAGAGTTCTAATGGAGAGTAATCAGACCAATGCATACAGCTTTTTCCAGACACTTGTCTTAATAAGATGAGTATGTACTTGCACATATTAAAATATATTTGAAGAACTCAAAGTACACAACATGTTAACAAAAGTCCTTTAAATATCTTTATTAACTAAGATACAGCATGATAAATATCCAGTCATTTGTAATACTAACCTTGGCTTGAATAGTTGTTCGCATGACAGCTTCTGAAATTTTATAGAGAAAGTTACTATATTTTTAGTGAGAACGTTGGAAATCATCAGTTCAAGATATTCTGTGTTTATACGTGTTATGCCTACACTAGAATAATTTGTACCCATGCAAATACAATTGATCTTATTCTGGACAAGTTTTTTTATGGAATTTGACATGAAATTTTTAACTAATGAAATAAGATTCTTCTAAATAACAGTTTAGAAATACCCATAATAATTATAACAATTAACATAATATTGCAAATTAATATGAAACCAAATTAATTGTATTGGAAGCAGTATATATCTATAATATCTTGAACACCATAGGTTTATGGTATTCATCATCTAATGATCTACACTGTATTTGCTTGCTAACAGAGGTCTGTTACAGCTGTAACCCCAGAACTGATTTCAAAGAAAACTGTTTTATGTGCCACTATACACTTACCAGTCACAAAAATCTCAACTATTTCAGTAATTAATGCAAGGCTATCAGCGGTCACTGAAAAAGAAAACTAAAGCAGATAAACAAACTGAGATATACATGGTAAATGGGCAAAAATTCATCACTATAGTACAAGTCTGAACAATTTCAGATACAGGTTAAGTAAATATCTTAACACAGTGAATTACTGACATAAAAATGTAAAATGATTCAGCATTAATTAATTGTGACTCATAAGTAACAATGAACAATTGCATAAATAAGACTAAATTTCGAGTGACCATCTTTAACCCTTTGCCTCATAATACTGCATATAATTTCCCCACATCTGAAGCAGAGGACCTTTGAAAACGTGGCAAAAGAAGCCATTGCTTCTAATGAATAATTGATGTTTTGTATATTTACTTTGAATTTGGAACAGATCAAAGTATGCCTATGACGCAAAGGGGTAAACAAAAGAATACAATGGTATATCTTCTTACTTTTAGTTTTCTCATCTTTGAAATACATCTGCAATATCTTCTGGACCGTTTTCTGTAAAATAAACACATGATGTCAGCTGGTATAGGTGAAATGATTAACACTGTAACAGTTTCTTAATTTGATGCTCTCTTCAACCTTAATGTAATAGGAGGCAGAAAATAAAGTTTCCAATGCAGGACTTGAACCCATGACCTGCTTGCATGTCTGCTGCTCTACAGAGCTAATCGGGCTGATGCTCATACAAACTACTATAAACATATACATGTACAGCCCTGTTACACTTATATTTAATACATGTATTTATGTGTTAAATGGTAGTAAACTTGATATCAATACATGATAGCGAAGCAAGGTTTGTATGACTGGGTCTAATTTTATACATGTGTAAATTTAGGATTGTATATAGGGCTTTTTACTTTGTATGACACCCAAAAACAGGCTCCTTCTTAATTGAAAAATAACATAAATTTTCCCAATAGTGGCACAGAAACTTCCCCAAAAAAGTAATATTTTGAATTTGTTATTTAAAAGGCCCTCAGATGTGCTTTATTTTGGGCATTTCAATATATACATGACTGAAATGGGTAAAAAAGTTAAGTCAATGCCATGACCTAAACACAAGACACAGCAGGAAATTGTTTAATTCAACAAATCATTAACATTTTTGAATGATGTTTTTTCTCAAATTAATTATTACCACAAGGCCTCTTCCCAATTTCCAGAAAAAAGCCTTGGTATATCATTCATCTTGTCTATTAATCACCTCGATTTATAACTGTATAACTTGTTTCCATTTTGAATATTGAGGTATATTATATGAATCTGAGGTAACAAAAACATGTCAGTTAACCAGGGACTGCTTTACTGAATATTTAGTTGATGACATTCACATTTAATTAGTAACGGTAGTACCGGGGAACGTTTGATCCAGTGTTCAAAATCTATATTTACACAATAAAGCCTTGCTCTAGTATCAGTACTTTTATATGCAGCTAAACGTTAGTTAACCAAACTCTACCTGTGGGTAGTGGTTTCTGCCTAACTACGGTCAGTCTGAGGTAATCATTTTACTATGATAGACCAGATAAACCTATGAACAAAGACCAACTGTGCATAAAGATCATATTTTCTCCTTTTGTTGACCAGTTTGAATATTTATATAACAGCATTTAGGATATACTGAAGTATCAATTAACAATAGATGCAAAAAAAGAAGCATAAAAATAAATTCTTTCATACTACGTCGAAGTTAATTATTAGAATATGCCATTCTGGTGCGTATAATTTCTTGATTATCTGCAAATTCCTTTGTCTAGAGACAAATTTGGCACTCCTAGACCCAACTCTGGAATCGTTTCTACGTCACTGTTTATACCTTTCGAAGTTTCCATTTACTTTTCACAAGTATATTCTAATTTCTAGACAAGTCAAAATATGTCTGTCCGAACTCTAGTGTACTTCAAAATATATGCTTATTTCAGTCAAATTCACTTAAATAGAGACTGGATTTGACGACAGTTTACTTTGTTTCTATATATATCTGAACGATATTATAAGATTATTTATATCAGTGAATAGAACATATTTCGATGTAAGAGAAAAATTACCTGTTTGAAAGAAGCCGCCATTTTTCACGGTATGACTAAAGTACGCAATGGAGATTTTATGGCAAAATGGGCGAAAAGGGCGAAATGGAGATAACATCGAGGCAAAATGGAGATTTAAATAGGCAAAATGAAGATTGAAATAGGCAAAATGGAGATTTTGCAGAGCACTTCATTGAAATCTTGGTTTAATTACAATCTTGGCTTTGCAATGTTTGCAAATTTAAGATATTTCTGGTTATGATCATATCTTTCCTATAGATATTCATGTACATGCGATGAATGGTAACTGAACGCTCTTGTTACTAACAGAATTTCACATATAATAAAAAATTAACATTAATTTGCCGCTGAAAATCTATACAACAAATATCATAAATCATAATTATTTTTTATTTTAAATATTGTAAATGCCAACATTGTTATTCAATCAAAATTTTGTATGAAGTGCTCCACAAAACCTCCATTTTGCCACTTCAAAATCTCCATTTCGCCATCAATAATTCTCCATTTTGCCATTTCAATATCTCCATTTCGCCAAGCCTGTGAGATTGTGTAATTGATATTGTTTAATTCTAATATATTTTATGTGTATTAAAACATGAATATGAAGTAACACCCATTACTTCCATTTTTCCAAATCTCCATTTCGCCCTTTTCGCCCATTTTGCCATAAAATCTCCATTGCGTATTTTAGTCATACCCCCATTTTTCATACATAAGCGAATGACTTTATTAACATATCGCCACCATCGCCGAAAATGGTGTTTTTGTTTTACGGGACTTGTTGCATACACATTACGGATGAAACTGTTAACCGACATACCGGTTAATACGAATACGAATTCTGACGTTTTTTTACCGGTTCATTTTCTCTGAATCGGTTATTGTAGTCATGGCGACGCCACCGATGAAAAGATCTCAGAAACATATAACTTCAATTTGTGCGGGAAAAGCAATACCCATGAAAAAGTGAGGTGCACAATTTCGCGCACAAGAATGTATATACATATATCAGCATTT
>VIBL01000496.1:0-92425 GCA_008271625.1 Lutraria rhynchaena | reverse complement strand
TGTTTGATTATGACGATAAGCTGTATGTGCTTAAGTCTCAAATAAACTTCTGTTCAGTTCTGTTTATAATCTATATAAAAGAAAAAATCATGAACATAATTATGTGAAAATACAGTAAACCCCGTTAAAACCGGATTCTCTGAAAACCGGAATTCTCTGAAAATAGGACGATTTTTCAAGTTCCCTTTTTTCTTCTATGATTAATAGTTCTCTAAATACAGGAATTCTCAGTAAACCGGATTTTTGGCCCATTCGTCCTGGAGAGCAATTGTCAATTCTTGGATGTTTTGCGGCTGTGGGTTGCGCTGACGTAAACAATGTCCAAGGATGTCCCACATGTGCTTAATCGGATTGCTGTCTGAGAGTTAGCCGGCCATTGCAAAACGTCAATGTTGTTCTTCATGAGAAAGTTTCTGCTGAATCTGGTCGTATGTGGGCGCGCTTTAACATGTTGAAATGTAAGGCCATGGTGTTGCTGTAACATGGGAACGGTCACAGGACGAACAACTTAATCAACTTACCTTCTGACGTTGAAATCCCCATTAATCACCGCAAGGTCAGTTCTAAAGGTGTGATTTATCTCAGCCCAAACATTGACACCACCTCCACCAAAACGGTTGTGCTCTAGAACAAAATTACGGGTGTAACGTTCATTACATCGAAGAAACACACTCACCTTGGAAAGATTGCAACGAGAACGCCAACGTTTTCTGACGTTTTTTTTCTAGCCCATTGCCGACGTTCCCGACGGTGACGCTTCGTCAACAACACACCACTATTTGACTTTGAGAAATTCCGCTTTCAAGCAAATCCTAGCTCTCTTCGTAAGTTAGCCTCGGCATTTGAAAGTTGAAAACGTTCAAATATTGCAATGGTTACTTGCTTGTGTATTGACAAATGATTGTCTTTGTGTAACTTTAACCGATATAACTGAATAGGGTGAGCGCACGTGGCGCACGTGTAAAACGTGACAGTGGCCATAGCCTTCAGTAACACGATCGAGTGTAGGGAAATGTTACATTTCAGTGTGTACGAGAGGCTTGAAGTATTTCAATGTATACTCATATACTCATTATCTAAATATTTCCACTCAATATTGAATAAACAATATGGGCTTATAAGTAAGAGAGGAAAGTATTAACAAAATTGTTGAGAAAATTGACATTTCACAATATTAATTAAAACTTTGTTGCTATTTAGTTGCAGACGGCATGTCCGGCAGTACCAATATATTTCTTAAGAAATTATAGCGATAACTAAAATGTTCATTCAAACAAAGCAGCATTCAAATCAAGTTACAAACGGTACTTGACGCGTACACCGTAAAATTTCTATTATGACACCACCTTTGGGACCCGAAAAATCGGTTGGTGTAATAAGGTGATCTCATTATCAACTTGAATTATTACGGAGTTATTGATAGCCGGTTCGAATAAATGGTTTTTATAACAAGGTGGTCGTAATATTGAGGTGGTCGCTATTTGAGATTCTACTGTATGTATATGATAATATCTAAACAATACACTGTTTAATTGTCTTATGATAATCCCGCTCATTATTTCTGTAATATGTTCATATACCCTGACTATTACACTAGATGTACACTATTCAATCAATTTTACTCCTAGTACGAATCTGTTGCATGAATTAACATTTGTACAACGTTTAACTGTATTAAACGGTTATTTCCTTATCCAACGGAACATGAAACTTAAACGTGCATTGAGAAGTTTTCCTGTTTTAATTTTAATCTGAAGTAAGTTTTCTCTATTTTTGTTGGAAAGATATTTCATCAACACAAAACTCCGTCGTGAAAAATCTTTCATTGATAAATTAAATATGAAAAATACTTCTTAAAACTTATGACAAAAAATCGGGATGGGAATACTACAACGAATGATACAGGTGTGGACTATTTGGTGTTTGTATCAATTTACGGTGAAACTCGTATATTACGGATAGTTAAGGTCTCGAGTAAAATGTTCTTTACACCGGAATATCATTAATAATTGCCTCTTATTTTAGAACAACAGGCATGGATATTGAAAAAGTCTGCATGATAATTATTGGTTTACAGTCCGACTTGACCAAGGGCCCATGACTGTTAAAAGACCATTTGCATTATGAGTTATATTCCGTTTTCATATTTTCAGTTCCAATTAGTAATTAATTCTGTTAAAGAACAATGTACGGGTACATAATAACCCCTGAAAACCGGACCCCTTTCGGACTAAAACCGTTTTTTTTTCTGAGAATTCCGATTTTCAGAAAGTTATTGAGTATAGAAAAGAGAAAAAAATAGGACACGGATATTCATCCGATTTTCAGAGATTTCCGGTTTTCAGTTATTTTACTGTATACTGTATTTAGGGGCTAGTCTAAGTGTTGAGTGATCAAGTTTGTTGTTCACATAGATGATCTCAGAATGCAAGTGACACTGTTGCTGGTGATTTATTTAGACTGTTGCTGGTGATTTATTTAGACTGTTGTTGGTGATTTATTTAGACTGTTGTTCATCAGACAACAGACAGAAATTTCGTTCAGAAATAAACCATAAGTAGAAATCTTGAGAAGGAAAATAAGAATATTCAATAACAACAAAAACTTTCTACTTTTTTCAGATAAAACATAAGAAATTTATTTTATTTTATTGGCCATGTACAAATAATTTTAATGTCAAGACGTTCAAGACAACAAGTTGTACAAGAAATATGCACACATCATTTTATAAAGATATTCAAAATTAAAAAAAAAACATTGTAAACACAAATTAAAGAAAAAGCTAAGAAGCGGTGTAAACACAATCAAAGGTTCATTAAGCGGTAATGTATATCTTAAATTTATCCAGTCTTCATTTTATTACATAAAAAATATATGACAGACGGCTCATTTCGATTTCCGAATAAGTATCACGGGTACAGAATGTTTAATAATGTATAATTTAACTGTTTTAATCATAGAACTAAATTTTGTAACAACAGTCTTAATATTTTTGTGAAGCCGGGACCAGGCTCTCTACAGGAGAAAAAAACCTCCAAAAATACCCCGGGAACTTGGTGTCAGTAGTGATGAAAATTACGTTTAGTTCTCATAGAATATCATGTCACGACACAAATAATTCGAAAAGGAAAATACTTATCCTGGGCTTGAACACTTGTGAAGACGATCATGCGTATAAATGAAAAAGATGGAATTGTTTTCAAGACTCTGAATAAAATATATGGTCAAAAAGTATTCATCTCGAATCTTTTAATGTTTCAAACATTATAGTATAAAGATATATAACAACATGATGCTTTAAAACATTGTAGACGCTGTACAACAGTTCTAGTGTTCCTGAGTGTGTGTTTTGAGAACCCCTTCCAGTTTATTCCGTATGACGAAGTCCCGTTTACATTAAAAAGATCTAGTGAGAACACGGTTGTATGCATAATGGAGAAAACCCTAATGGGAGTAGTCAAGACTAAACTGGTCCCCGTTCCTTGTTGCAGTGCACCCCGAGTCAACAGAAACCAGTTTAAGTCAAGACCATCTGACTGATTACCTCCCTTGACCTACACCCGACAGTTTTCGATTCGCTGTTAGATAAGTGAAGTGCAGTCTATAAAATATAAATGATTAAGCAATCACTTTTTTCTTGCATTACTAGTTTTGATTTATATTACTCAAAGGACAAGATCATACAATGCTACTTTCAACTGAATTAATGCACAGACAGATCGTTTATAGAATATATACAAATTTAGAATTTTTCACATTAATCCGAAAGCAATAATAATTGATTCATCTTTGGGAAATTCACAGTTCCTTGCGGAGAACAAGGTTATTACTGGTACAGAATCCAGGAACATAAAGTAACTACCCGCTGGTGTACAGTAGAAATATTGTATATTTTCTGGAATAATTTCATACGAATTGTAAGGAATCTGTAGTTTATCTTCTGTTTTAATTCAGTTTGTAAATGTAAATAGTTCAGCGCGCACAATCATCAGCATTATACTGGCTGCTTATATATGGGTGATTTCTGGCAAATAAGAACTTTACGTGTTTACAGACTGTGAAAATAATATATAAAGCTCGTTTTTAACACCAGTGCTGTCAGTTCTTGTGTAAGGATAACAATTATATGCTTAAAAGTTTCAAAATCTATTTCATTAATTAAGAAAGTCATTGACGCATGCGGCAAGTAGTAACAAAGTGACAGAACGACATTAGTTCATATACAATCATAACATGAACATGTTTGTACATAAACTACACATACACACTCACTGCCTTTAAGACAACATACAACACTAGAACATTATAGTAGTAACTCTACACCGGAACGAGATGCCTAGAGAAACTCAGTGTATCACATGCACGCACACACATTGGAAAAATAAAAATGTAACAGAATAATATACATAAAAACATGTCTTCAACAGACAAATGTACGCACAAGGCTGTATCTCAAAATTAAACATAAGAGAAAATAATAAACTAAATAACACCAATTACATACTGAACGCATAGTGTATATACTAAATAATATCAGTATACATAACTACTTATAACTATCTGGTATTATTTCTATCACTATTGCTTTTTGGATATAAATACTTAATTTGGTTATAACATTTCTATTTTCGCTAGTAAACACAAAAATCAATCAGTTTGAACATGCTAGGATTTCTTCCATCTTCGGTTTATAACATAGTTCTTATAATTATGTAATCTATAAGAGGACATCCTAAGTTTAACAATGCTGAATGGAAGTTTGGATATGTTTAAGATATTTAAATATGACTAAAACTTAAAGACAGTTATGTTATAATAAAATGATGTTCTACTTGAGTCATTCAGTCTACTCCATCAGTTTTGTACCAGGTGATCATTGATTCTTTATTTTATTAGAGGTAAAAATATGTTGACATTACCAAGGTCTTGAAAATACCAAGCATCATATGAACTAAAGGTGTAGCGATTCATTCGTTAATATTTCAGGAATTTGTATATTTGTTATTCGTTTCGTGATCATTCGAATATGAACGAATACAAAACGCCATGTTTATATAACTTGTATGAAATAAAAAAATGCTCACAAAAACTGTGGATAAGGACTCCGAAAATTCCAAGAGTTATTTTAAAAGACTTTATCACGGCAGTGTTTTACGACATGCATGTATCCAGTCTTCAACCAGAGTTATCATTACTTACCATCACAAATATAATGTTAGTCGGTGCGTGAGTGGGTGCGATTGTACGATATGCTGCAAAGTAATCTTTGATGATTCGACGGAATGTGTCGTCAGTCGGAAAAAAACAGATAGTAAATGCTCCGGCCAAATTTTAGTCGCCGGTGTGGAAATATTGTGGATTTCCACGTGTAAAAGAGGGAAACCAATATGTAATCAATGAAACGTTAAATCTTTGTGGCCACGAACGAAGTTATAAAGAAAATTTCAACCAGATTCTACTACGATCGAATCACAAACACGTCTTGATTGAATTGTAAACAGATGCGGAGGCGGAGATGCGATTTCGGTAGCGACAATATTTCAATATTGAATCGAAAAAGCGAACAATAATTAAAAATACAATAGTCTGTAAAATTTGAGCAATGAATATCGGCTTCCTTTTGGTGTTACTAAATTATGTTTAATACCGTTTTCCGTTACGACTTCTAAGACAATTCACGATTAAAATTTTAATTATCACTTTGTATATTATTCATATACTCTACCTGGTATATTCAATTACAGTCCTGATATAAACCAAGATTACGCGATAAATCTTTTAACAAAGAACACAACTTTGTTTATTAGGATACAATTCTATGTTTGATTTTAAAATATCATGCACTTTTCCGTAATATCTATTTCTATCAGTTCTATTCTTAATTGATCGCGTGGGCATGCGAGAGCCATTGGAAACTCGTCAATATAATTTAACGCATGCGCATAATATAATATACATAACTGAGGCAGGGACGAATCAGGTGCGGTTACCTTCTTCTGGCGGATCAAGCGGGGTTACATCTCCTAGGTTAAATAACGTGGCGTATGTGGCGTATCAGATGAATTTATCGTTGTACATTCTGCTTATATACTCCACAGTATAACAGTGACAAGCTATACTAATCTATTTTTCACTGATAAATCCGTACATTTGTACAGATATTTATTATTTCATATAACTTTTTAAAGTTTAACCAGACAAAACATTCTGAACAAGAACCGACCGAGCTGAAACTACTCAAAGGTATATAAATTGATCGACTATTTCTCAGTATTATTGTAATAAAATTTCCTATTTTTTGAAATTCGCCTTTCTGAAAATCATAATTTTTGTTTTATTAGTATCAACTACTAAATTCCACATATTACAACAGTATAAAAGTTTATCTAAATTTGACATTCTGACAAAAAATATCATCAAACAACAGCAGTCTCCGTATTTTACACTGGGCACGTGCAATATATCACGTGCAAAAATATTTTTTTAACCGTCACGAAACAAATTTGCTAACAAATAAAATATTGTTTTTCAACTTTGATGGGTGTTTTGCTATTACTATAAATATGACGTATATTTATAATTTCTGAACTAGAATAAAAATGTAACAAATAATCAAATTAACTTCAGCTTTCTGCATTCACCATTATTAATAATAAACATTTAAAAAATACAAGACTTGTACAGCGTACGCATTTATCTATTTGGTTTAAAAATATCATTTATTATACAGTAACGATATTCAAAACTCGGCGATCATTATAATACAATGTATTAGTATATTAAATAAATAATTAACGTGTATTGTACAGTCTAATAAACTACCTTTTCGATTTGTACAGAAAGGAGTTTTACTCGCAGTATTTTTATGTAAAAGTAATTATCACAATACGTTATCTATTAAAAATACTGATAGAACCAAAAAATAACAAATTATAGACTGACGTCGTTGTTCAATTAGAAAACTGAGCAGATGTTCCATGTTTTCTCGTGCTTCAAGAAATACACGAAAACACGTGCGTCAAAGTAAGTTGTTTTTTTACGAACACATCCTTTTGTAAATTTTTCAATCATCAACAATCAACGTCTTTACCGTTTCTATTAATAGAAAAAGTATGCGTTTTAACAAAGGACAGTCATCAAAGTACTGAAAGGACTGGAAGAATAATGCAATGTGGTAATGTTATAGAAGTAAATGAAACAAGAACTATACATTAAGACTAGATACTTTTGTTAAACAGTATAGCACCACTTGTAAGAATATATTATATCTTATTTATTTTATTCATTACATTTTTATTATATCTTATTTATTTGATTCATTACAAATGTAGTAGCGGATCCAGCGGATACGAATGCACACACCTTTGCTAAAACATCGTTACATTTTGCGACAGTATAAGAATACAACTTTTAAATGTGAGTAATTTAACCGAATAGCATAATGACGTTACTTACCTATAATATAAGCTCCTAAAGAACTTTAAACAATGTTTTATTGTTTTTGCCAAGTCCAGAAAACCTGATACCAAAAGTGATTTTGGAGATACTACAGGCAAGGACAGTCATGAAAAAAAAAACGCTTGCGAAAATCCAGCAGAAACTAGAGTTAATGGAGCAAAATAAACATAATGGTTATAGAAGACCTCAAAGTAAAACAAAAAAGAAGTTAAATGTTTCCATTGTCATATGTTTGGGCACTATGCGAGAGACTGTCCCGAGAAGTTAAATTCTGACCGGAGTCCTAGCCAGTAACATGATGGTCAACCACCAGCCAATGGTCATTTAAACTCCAATGGACCAACTCTTGAGGCCAAAGAGAGGCCCCAGTAGAATCAGTAGCACAGGGTCAATTTAGGTACGATTTGAATGTGATGGAGGCTGGAGAGAGAAGAATAGCTGAGATTCGCAGTGCGAAACAGCTTAGTGATGGGGTGTACATTCAGGGGTTTATTGAAGGTAACCCTAAGATGTTCACTGCGGACACTGGGGTGTATAAAACAGTGATTTCGTTACGGGTTTAACAGAAAATGGAGGAAGGGGTAAGGCCAAAAATGAGGAAAACTACCAGCTAATGGGAAACCCTTTGTTAATTGGTGCGAGGCCCAATTTAACATAATATGAGGTAACCTAAAGGTCGTCAAGGGGGCTGGGGTGGCCGAAATTGAGGACACATCCTGTTAGGTTATGATGTGTTGGGTTTTGTGCCAATGGGGCAATGAAGCACTATCAGTTATTGATGGCAGCGTCCCTAGTGAACATTAACAATAGAAGTACATGTAAAGTCAGTACTCAATCTGTTCTCCTCAAAGTGAAGAAAAATGATAGAATAACCAGTATAATTGTACATGAAGAGAATGAGAATGAAAGCGGTAACCTGAGTAGGATACGAAAGTTGAATGCAGTTGAGACAAAGTCGCAAAGTACATGCAGTACTGAAGCATCTAGTGGAAACGTGCCTGATCACTTACAAGACTTGTTCAGGTGATCAACAGTTGGTAAGTCCAATGCTGAGAAAAGAACTGTAGCCGATCTTCTTATCAAATACAAAGAATCTTTTCAAAGGAAGAGATGCGAGACAACACAACAAAAAACAACAACACTACACAGGAAAAAACAATATAAAAAGTAAGCATGTCTACTAATACTACTACCAAATTTGATAATAAATATAATTTTAAAGCCATAAAAAATGGCAAAAACTAACTACCAGTCCGGAATTTGAACCATACAGAGATAGATATCTGTATTTATTCGCATTTAAATCAGTAGGACTGACAGGAATACCAGTATTTGCTGAAACACCGGTTAAATATCCGGACCGTTTTCCTATACTTCCATTATACGAATGGATACACAATGGAGCTGTCCTTCCATTAAATACGCATTTGTTTTTAGAAGAGAAGGTGATCCTCCTAATTCTAATGTATTTGCTTTACCATATGATTATCATTGGATAGATAGTGCTTCTTCGTACGATTACATATTAAGAACATCAGCAGACGAATACGAAGTCATTGATAGAACAAATAAAGATTATATACAAGAATATATTGGTTCTAAATATCCTTACAATATACCCGGTCGTTCTAAACCTACTTTCTACGACACACATTGGCCCAATAAACCGGCGTACAAAAATATTTTTGATAGAATAGGTTACGCGAAGTTTACATTACACGCGCCACCTATATTTACCAATTTATCTTTAAAAGTGATTACAGTAAATACGCCGTTTGTATCACCAAAATCTTACGTAAACGAAATACATTTAGATTACATAGTAGAACAATCTGTTAAATACACCGTAGAATTTGTTACATATTTAGAACACGAACTTGCTAGGCCAGATGCATCCTAAAAACCTTATGAGGGGAAAATGGGAATACGGCGATTGGAAAACTAAAATAACTATAAATGGAGAAGAAAAATACGATATAACTGGAGTAGGAATAATAACGTATATTTCACACGATACCTGGGTGCATAAAGTATCGTACAAACACAAAAAATATTACGTACAAGAATTAACGCCTATCATAGGAAATGATATTACCAAAATAGAACATAGATTAGATATAATAGAGAAAAAACAAAAGGGAATGGAATGGTCCGATGTCCATTGGGTAATAGATGATTCCATTAAAAAAACTCTAGATAAATTTAAGGATGATTTAGAGTCAAAAAACACAAACTTATTCGATTTTATGATAGCCTGGAAAAAAGGGGAGATGATTTATAAAATGGTACACGAAGGTTTAACAACAGCGAATAAAGCTATAGACTTAGCGAATAGAATAGATAACACTTTACAAGAAACGATAAGTAACGTGGTAAGTAGCGCAACATCTAGAATATACGGTGAAATAAAAAGCGACATAAAAGATTATGCTATGTCACTTCGGGTTTTTCAAGACGCTCAACGATTTTTACAGTCCGATTTAGCAGCGCAATTTAACAAAATATTAGATAGAATAACGGACAAAACGTTACAAAAAATATTCGCCATAACTGAGGATAGTCCGTTTAAAGGATTTAATTTCGTAGAACAATGGATGCATTGTATGTATACGAGAATAATAAATTTAGAACAATGTACATCAATATACGAAGATTATTACGACGCGGCGACTAGAAAAAAAAGAGACGCGCCTGTAGTAGATGATAGAATACATATACCGTTATTAAAAAGAGACAAACGATACGTAACTGTACATAGATTAAACAATGAATTAGATAAATCGTTAGAAAAATCTAAAGAATTTACGAACGATAGATCACAAGATATAGAAAACATAATAAATAGCCTAAACTCAGAGGTTAACTCACAAATACAAAACAAATTAATTGATATCAGAAACGATATAACGAGCTTACATAGTGAAGCTCATATAGTAAAATATGACATTAAATCTCAAATATCCGACATACAAGAAAAAGTACAAAAAAATGAATAAATTAAAAAAATATAAAAGATGGCAATCCTCTTTAAGATAAGACGTAGAGAATAATACCGATAGAATATCGTTATTAAATAAGGTAGTTACAAAAAATAGTATAAAATTAAAAAAGAATACATTTGATTCCTACTTATAATATTAATAATTAATGTCCATTTCAGAAACCCTTTAGAGATATTGGGTAAACACTTGATTTGGACGACTGCTACTCCATAGTAATTACGGATCTGCCTGCCAGCATAAATGTAATGACATTACAATCATTCATATACCAAACCGATCAAAATGGAACAAAAGTTAATGATAATGGAACCCCATTAGGAAGATATGCCACACAAAATGATTATGAACAAGGAATTACTACACCAACATTAGCCTTTAGAACGGCGTTGCAATATTATGACCAACACAAGGAGGCGCCATTTGCTTTGAATGGACTGAAAAAATTCTTAAACGACAGGCCATCAGCAGTGTATTGGCATAATGGTGATGTGGACAAATCATGTCAATTCCATGGATTACATCTACATGTAATCACTGAAGCTAAAAATTATACATGGTAGGAGACAGTACAAGCAACTCAAAAATAATATATCCAAAGAAGGAGGAACAGTAAGAGTACAAAAAATAAGACAGATAACATCCTGCAATGCATGAGTATAAAACCAAGAACGCTCATTGGAGCAAACAATGATGAATTACTGGGAAGGATTTTGAAAACGCAAGGAAAAGATGTAAACCTTCTACAATATAATGAATTCTTGGAGGACGATTTAGAAAACATAGCGTAGCCAGACGCGTCTGATTACATGAAAAGAGTACAAAACGAACCATTAGATGAAAAAGAAGCCAACACTAATTTACACTTCCAAGAAACAAACCCGAGAAAAATAAAAGTAGAGAGTCAGTCACAACAGAAAAAGTGAAATTAATGAAATCATTCATGAGGAAATATAAAACGACAGATACCATGGAAATACTAACAAACATTTTCAATAATGGTGATCAAACTGAATTTTAAAACCAATGGAGATCTTTAAACCTGACGCCAATGGCGCAACAGATCAAAACACAAGCTACTGTAGAGATAAGGATAGAGAAAGCGTTCGCAAAAAAACGTATCTAGACACATACATCAACACAGAATTACGTCAAAAGGATATACCAAACAACTGTATGACGGTAACAGAAACTGCAATATATTTCAAACGTTGGTGTGACGAACAAGGAATAAGTAAAGGAAGATTCATTATGGACCTATATACAATTCTGAACAAAGATGACAATAAAAAAAAAACTGTTTTATTTTACATGGCCAATCCAACGCAGGCAAAACATTTTGGTCCAATGCGTTCATACCATGGAAAAGTATGGAAGGTCATACCGTTCAAAGCACGGACTTTGCATGGCAAAAATGCTTATACCGGAATTGAGTATAAGCAAGTTTGAACAGATGGAAGAGTTCAAAAAGATAATGGAAGGACAGAATGTGACGATCAATATTAAAAACAAGGAACCACAACCATTAGAAAGGACACCTGTTATACTTAACTGTAATACCTTACCATGGAACAATTAAAATTATGTAGAAACAGGATATTAGGTTTTTACAACCTCCGTCCAAGTAAATACTACAAGAAACGGACAAAAGCGCAAATCCGGATTTTTTTCGAAAAGTATTCAGATACATGAAAGACCAGATAACGAAACTAGAGGAATGGCCACCACAGAGTGTGCAAATGTATGACCTTTACATCCAAAAAATAGAACATATTACAACATATACCACAGAAACATCAGACTTTAGATACTATCTTCTGAATTATGTGCATACAGTGATTTATTTCCCTGATAGAGAAGACAGACTATGCAACGAGTCAATGATAAGAATGAACATGAACCAATTAAGAGAAGCTGAACTATTAGCAGAACAATTTAAGATACTGTCAGAGTATATACTCAATATATCGGATGTCAGAAACACAGACTATTTATGGAACATAGATAATTTCAAAAAAAAACAGTGTTAATAGTTTCTGATACAGGAGAACAAGTAAAGGCAAGTGAGTGTACGCAAGATGAAATGAAATATTTTAGAAAGGCCTACGCCATCATGAGTAATATATTACTTAATATCAGAGGATGGCCTGATTACGTATTACTAACTCAAACAAAATTCAGACAGACAATGGCAAAGGTAAAAATAACAATCAGTGTGATGATGACTCATCTACATGCAATAAGACAAGAAATTGCACTTTGCAAACCTGAGTTAATGTTTGATGAAAAATGTTCGCCATTATCAACGAGTACACCAATAAAACAGGAAGAACAAACACAAACGTTGCCAGAAACACCAACAAAACGAAAAAGACAGGAAAACAGTTATCAAAAGGATGAGACGGATGGACAATTACTGAAAAGAATAAAAAAAAGATACCAAACTTTAACTTTAAATTAAACTGTGCAGCAGCTATAGAAGTGGACAATAATATGCCAGGACCATCTGGAGACTGTATAAAAGTCAACGAAGAACCGATAGATGAAGACCAAATAGATGCCAAATTTGTAGACAACTATATGCCGAAAAATATTCACAAAACGCCAGATTGGAACATATTATTAGAAGAGGATGAAAAGAAAGGAACGAAAGATCATCCCATAGAAATTGAATCAGATGATGAAACCAGCCCATACGAAGAGGAAAAAACAGAGCCACATACAAATCTGGAGCCTCCAGGATATAAAATTCTAACGATGGAGGATGTTGAGAGCCTGATATCATATGCATACCAAGAATGTATGAGAGAAATTGAGACGACATACCCTGGTCTTTTAGACGATTATGGTCCATATCTAAAAGACGTAAATGACGATGACGTCGACACATTAAAGCAAAGAGGAGATGCTATCAACTTAGAAATAGATGATCAAAGACTCATGACATCAGAAATTTTAACATCCGAGTATGACGATGGGAAACAATAAATCCAATAAAAAAGGACTGTGATATTATTTTTAAACTGTGATATATTGTTATTATATGTATGTTATTATTAAGACTGTGATAATATTAATAAACTGTAATATATTTTTATTATCCTCCGGGGGAGACCTCCGAGAGAAGCATGTTAATAATGATTATTAGGATTACTAGATTCCTAGCCCGGTTTCGGTATTGGGATACCAACGCTTCTCTCCCGGAAGAAGGGAATTCCCAGATTCCCAAATTTTGTTAAAAGTTTCAAGTAAACGGGAAAGAGTACGGACAAGAAGGTGTTTCAGAAATTTATACGGGCAAGGCTTTGTACGGGCAAGGTGAAGTATCGTTTGCCATGTTAAGGGCATATTTTAATTCTTTCATTGAGTAGAGAAATTCATTTTTTCCCTCTTCTGTGATCTTGTGCGCCTGAAACTTTTCTGAATAATTTTCAGAGGAAGACTTTTTGCTAAATGTAGTAGCTAGTGTTCCAGCAACTTCTTGAGCAGAGTTAATATCATTGTTGTTAATAGACAAATGATTAATTGGGGAACAATCTTTCCTATTAATTTTCGGATCATATTCCAAGTTTTTTTATGGAGGTTCTACTATTGAGTTTCGAGATATATTGTCTCAAAGATTTTCGTTCATTATCTTAAATAATTCTTCGAGCCTTTGCTCTTAATATACGAAAAGATTTGAGATTTTCATGGGATGGTCTTCATTATATAAAGGCTTTTCTGACACAAATATAGATCAATAGAAGAGAATGATCCTGTTGCAGGATGTAGATAAGTTTTTGTATTGGCATTATTCATAATTGACAGATCGTTAAAATTTATGGTATTTTCAATTTGGGTTCTTTTGTGAATGGTGTCATCAGAGCCCCAGAGAGACTATTAGTACCTGCTAGTATGTATGATGCAGGAAGTTGTGTTATTAAGTTGCTTAGGTTGTTTTCACTAACTGGTTTGTTTGGTGGTTAGTAAATAGAATATAAAGTAATATCTTTGTGTAAAACCCGTGTCACTCAGTCAAAAAATTTGACCGCGAGTTGTGGCGAGATGAAACTCGCTGCAACTCGCCTGTTATCGTGTAGATCTCGAACGGATGTCGATGCATCTCTCCACATGTCGCAGCTTCTCGGCTTGACGCGGCGACAATTTTAAACTTAATTTTTGATGTTTAAATAATGGGATTGTTGCTAGTGCTGATACAGAGCAGGAGCTGGATATTGATGCAGCAGATCCTAATAATTCTGCAGGTGATATCACCTCCTCACCATATATTTCAATTATAGCGCGGCACACTTCAGGAATGATCATTGATATGGTATAGTGTGGTACTCTAAATCCGTACATCAAACTTTTATAGCTATCTCCAGATGCCAAGTAGCGAAGAGTTATTGCCAATTTTAATCCTGGATACAAGGCCTTCGTTGCACCACGTGTTCTTCTTTGTCAAACGATCCGAGATTCTCTCATTCATTTCCATGAACATCTCTGGAGGTAAACGCAGAATATTGGTAAACGATTTTTTCTTCCATTTCTAGCTCACGTATCAGACGATCATACTGTCCGAAGTCAACCCTTCTCATAATCCATGGTCTAACCCAACACTGCCGGCGCGCTCTCTCAATACTGTCTCTCTCGTCAATCGATTTTGAATCAATCGTGCGATTTCAAGACGCTCGTCGGCATCTTTCTCATCTAAAGGCGCCATTAATGTCACCAGTCTTTTCGTTGTCAATGTTTTTTGTCACCGGTACTCACTACCAGAGCAGGGAACGTGAGTTTATAATACAGTACAAACGAGTTTAAACTGGTAGATATCCGTTTTACTTTTTAAACACTGTCTGGTGCTCATGCGCTTCGCTCGCTATTTATACTGCTGTCACAAGATGTCGCGTAATCTCGACTGGGTGTCGTACTACTCTCTCCACAGATCGTGTTGAACTCGTAAATTTGTCGCGTTGAATCGAGCTAACTCGTCGAAACTCGTAGTAGTTCGTCCGAATGTCTTCAGATATCGAGAGAAGATCGTGTACATGTCGCTCTGAATCGTCGCTGAACGTTGATGATCGTGGACGTCTCGTTTGATTGTCGCACAACACTCGAGCAGATGTTGTACAAGTATCGTCATGACCAAATGTCGTGACAACTCGCGAATGTGTGACACGGGCTTAAGGACATCTTCACGGCAACAGCTTGGATAGTTGTATTTAAATGTATTTGTTTGTGAGGAATATTATTATTTGCAATAATAGATACTCCACCTTGAGCTTTATTGCCCTCGATATAGTTTTCATTACATAAATAATGAGATTTGAATGATCATTCTGTTCTCAGGACGTTTCCTGGAGACAAACTGCATCAGGTTTATTCTGATTGATTAAAAGTGATATTTCATCAGGCCCACAGGCCTCGACAATTCCATTGGATAATACCATTTGACGCCATGTTGATAAAAAAGTGTTAAAATGGGACTACGCCTCATCTTCCATATCTTCAAACTCTGAGACGATGATCCCGTCATTCTCGTCACCCAGACTTTCGAATATGTTGGACAGAGTTGTAGTTTGTTCTTTTGGTGATGTTTTCTTTTGAGCCGATTTTTTTTAGTTTAGATGTAGAAGGGGAGGATTTAGTTGTAGAGGGGGGACTTAGACGAGGAGGGAGATTTTTTGTGTGGAGGGTGTTATTGATGTTTGTTTATTTTTTGTTGCGTTATTTGTTTTTGGTGTTTTTATGGGAGTTGCAGCAGAGGTAGCAGTGTTAGACACAGGCTGTTTTGTGCAGTTGTAGTATTTTGTTTTGAATGGGAAGATAAAAAGGAAAGTGAAGGGACCAGGCTTTTAAGAGTATTGGACATTTCAGGGAGTTTTTCTAAAAGGGTTTTGATAAATAGGTCAAAAGTATGGCATAAAGATTTTTCAGGAGCTGGAGCTGGGTGCGGGGGCAGGCATAACTTGAAGTTTTGCTCAACTTTTCTTGGTCTTGTTGGTGTTTCAGTATTATTTTACTGGCTTCGTAAAAATACACATTTCCGTGGTACTTATATTAAAGAATGTCTTTTTCATTCCCCAGGACTGAACAGTCTTTGGAAAAGGAGGGATGTGAAGATTTGCAATTAAAACAGAGATTTTTATTGCTACATGATTTGGGGTCAAGGTCTGGTCCCAAAAGAGCATTTTGGACATACAGGTTTATTTTTGTTGGTCTCGTGATGGCCATACCGCTGACATTTAAAACAACGCAGCGGGTTGGGCACATACACTGCGACTTGGATGGATTGAAAACCTATTTTAATATGAGAAGGGAGATTTGGTGTCGAGAACGTAAGAATATATGTATTAGTATCCACTTTGGTACCATTTCTGTTCATACTGATGACGTTTAACATCAGAAACAGTGTCTGAAGATTTGATTTAACCTCGTCTAGGGATTCAAACCAGCAATATCCCTGCAACGGATCACACCCTTACACGAGTTCAGTGTTTCATGTGGAAACACTGCAACCCTTGCTCCAAGTCCATCGTTGAGAGAAGTTTTTTTGATTGTTGCATTGTGGAACATTCCACGAGCAACATGTTGTTTTATTTTTTTGACGGATTTAGGTGTGCCTAGAATGGATTTAATTTGCTTTTCAATGACAAAGGAAGAAAGATTTGTAATAGGTTTATCTGGATCCACTGCCGAAATGACAATGAATCGCGAAAAATTCTATGAAGTAACTTAAGAGATTGTTTGGAGGTTAGATTCTCTTTAGATTCGCTTTTTTTGGGATGCCATAATTGTTTTGAGTTTTTTTTTATCAGCTATGCTCCCCACCCACCGTGGAGTCCAACAAGGGGACATGACCTGGGGAATACCGACACAGGCCATAACAGGGATACATCAGTGATATACTGGGGAATTCCAATCCCCACCCAGCTGAAGGAAACAGCACAAGAGATAATCAGGTTCAGCAAACCTGATACCAAAAGTGATTTTGGAGATACTACAGGCAAGGACAGTCATGAAAAAACGCTTGCGAAAATCCAACAGAAACAGAGTTAATGGAGCAAAATGGTTGTAGAAGACCTCAAAATAAAACAAAAAAGAAGTTAAATGCTTCCATTGCAATATGCTTGGGCACTATGCGAGGGACTGTCCCGAGAGGTCAAATTCTGACCGGAGTCCTAGCCAACATGATGGTCAACTGCCAGCCAATGGCCTTTTAAACTCCAACGGACGAAGTCTTGTGGCTAAATAGAGGCCCCAGTAGAATCAGCAGCACAGTGCCAATTGAAGTACGATTTGAATGTAATGGAGGCTGGAGAGTACTATGACTGAGATTCGCAGTGCGAAGCAGTGATGGGTGTACATTCAGAGGTTTATTGAAGATACCCCCGCGGTGTTCACTGCGGACGCTTGGGCATCTAAAATAGTGATTTCGTCACGGGTTTACCAGGAAATAGAGGAAGGGGCTCGGCCAAAACTGAGGAAAACTACCAGATTAAGGACAGCTAATGGGAAACCCAATGTTGATTGGGGCGAGGCCCAGTTTAACATAACATGAGGTAACCTTAAGGTCGTCAAGTGGGCTAGGGTGGCCGAAATTGAGGAGACGTCCCGTTAGGTTACGATGCGTTGAGTTGTGTTGACAATGGGGCGGCTGATATTTTTCTCAGTGAAACAAATTGTATAGCTAGATGGGTTAGTGATTCTTTGTTTCCAGGCGAAGGAGTCTGAAGAGGTCAGAGGGGGCTACGGTGGCCGAAACTTTCACAATTCCGGGTCGGTCGGAGGCTGTAGTAGATGTCTTCGTAACAAGACATGGAAGTGACTATCAAGATCAGAGTATGGACTATGTTATTGTACCAACAGGTGCCTTTAAGGAGCGCTATCAGTTATTGATGGCAAAGTCCCTAGTGAACATTAACAATAGAAGTACATGTAAAGTCAGAGTACTCAATCCGTTCTCCTCAAAGTGGAGAAAAATGATATAATAACCAGTATATTTGTACATGAAGGGAATGAGAATGAAAGTGGCAACCTGAGTAGGATACGAAGGCTGAATGCAGTTGAGACAAAGTCGCGAAGTACATGTAGTACTGAAGCATCTAGTGGAAATGTGCCTGATCACTCACATGATTTGTTCAGGTCATCAACAGTCCAATGCCAAGAAAAGAAAAGTAGTCGATCTTCTTATCAAATACAAAGACATCTTTTCAACGGATGAATGGGATATAGGCCTCACTAACACGACTGAGAATGCCATCGACTCTGGAGATGCCTGGCCTATCAAGCAGAGACCTGGGAGAGTTCCTCTAGCGCATGCAGATGCAGAGAAAAGTGCCATAGAAGATCTTTTAAAGAATGGATTTTTCCAAAACACTTCACTATCGGCCTGCCCTATAGTCTTAGTCAAAAAGAAATCAGGCGCTATTAGAACTTGACTATCGCAAAGTAAATAGTCTAGTTATACCAGATGGTTTCCCTTTACCAAGGATCCAAGACTTGATGCGGTTACTGGTTCAAGTATTTTTAGCTGTTTTGATCTCAGCAGCGGATATTTTCAGATCCCTCTCAAGAAGTCCGATATCCCTAAAAGTGCATTCTGTTGTAAGTATGGGCAGTACCTGCCTTGTTTATATAGACGACATTATTGTCTATGGTGTCGACTTTGACCAACACATGCAGCGAGTAGACGAAGTACTAGATAGAATCAAAACTGTTGGACTAAAGCTGAGCCCAGATAAATGAAATATGCTCCAAAGCCAAGTAGTCTTCCTTGGGCATGTAGTGTCGCAACAAGGTGTAAGCCCTGACCCATCTAATATTGCAAAGATAGTACAGTGGCCGAAGCCAACCAATAGTAGACAAGTAAAACAATTCATAACCACAGGTTCGTACTATAGGCACTTTGTTAACAATTTTGCTAAACGTGCCCGCCCATCGATAGACCTTACCAGAAAAGATGCTAAGTTCAAGTGGGATCAAGCATGCGATGATGCGTTCAATGATCTGAAACAAGCACCCATAAGTCCTGATGTAATGGGTTATCCGCTAAATGAAAGTGGTCAGTTTTTTCTTGATGCCGATGCATCTGGCCTCGGGCTAGGTGGTGTGTTGGCGCAAATTCAAAGCGATCGCAAAAGGGTCAAAGCTTATGCCAGTCATTCCCTTAACAAAACAGAAAAGAACTATTGCATAGCCGAAATGGAATTGCTAGCCGTAGTATACTTTGTGCAATGTTTTAGACAGTATCTATTAGGTAGAACATTTTTGGTCCGAACTGACCATCAAACCCTAGTTTGGCTCTTCCGCTTAAAGGAGCCGAGTGGAAAGATTGCACAATGGATCGAGATTCTGACCCTATACAACTTTGAAATTCAGTATCTAGTCATAAGCAAGGTCACTGTGGTGATTTATATTGCTGCCGAACTGCTGAAGATTTTAGCTGTCATAATGTAGACATGAATCAACCTCTGAAGTGTGGGCCATGTCATAAATGCACAGAGCTGCAAACATGTTACTAGAATTGAAACAATCAAGTGATAGTATAATGCAGACGGAATTAATTGCAAGATTAAAAACTTGATGAAAGCCCCTTTTTTGTTTGAGAGTCACCAACAATCAATCCATGCTGAGTACATCGAATGGCGAGAGTGTGCAAAAAACCCGTCAAGAGAACAAGAGTTGGTTGGGTTCAAGGTATCGTATTATCAAAACAATGACCCAGATATAGGTTTCCTAATAAAAGCACTCAATCAACACAGTCCACCATCTAGTGAGTCAATGATTGGTAAGAGTCATGCAGCTAGGTACTATCTGTCTTCTTGAGATTCTCTAGTAATAAAAGATGATGGTCTGTACAAAATATCCACTTGTTTGATTGATTGGTGTTTTACGGGGCTTTTAACACTAACTAGGCTATATCGCACCTACAGCAGAATTTGTTAATTAATTAATTAATTATGTTAATTATATTTAACAGTACAGATTAATTGCCTTTAAAAACTGAACAATAAGCATAGATGGAGTGTTTGTGAATAGGTCTTTGAGTGAGCTTGTGTTGAAATACTGGTTCCGGGTTAGGGTATATTCGTGGCAGTCTATAAGAAAATGTTTTACAGTGAAAACTTCGTTGCAGGATATGCAAAATGGTTGATCTTCTCGGTTAAGTATGTATAAATGTGTAATTCGAGTGTGTACGATACGGCACCTTGTAATAACGACTTGGTCGCGGCGAGTTAAAAGAGGGAAATATCTTGATAATTGGACATGAGAAATGATGGCATGGAGTTTGCTATTTGTCTTTTCATCCCATTGAGATCGTCATTTGGATTTGATAAGTAAATTAATAGATGGCTGAAAATCGCTGTTGGGTAACGTGATTGCAACTGGTTGAATATTAAGAGCTTCTTTTGCCAAAGTATCAACTGTTTCATTTCCTCGAATACCTATGTGGCTAGATATCCAGCAAAATTTTACACATTTTGATAGTAAAATATCATGTATGCGAATGAGTAAATGTTGAATCAAGACATTATTGGTTTTGCGATTTTTAATTGCTTGAAGAACAGAAAGAGAATCTGAGAAAATTAGAAATTTGTCTGCACTGTGTTGAGAAATGTATGATAATGCCAAGTCGATGGCTTTTGTTTCTGCTGTAAAAATTGATGCCTTCTCTGGGAGGCCCATCCGAGAAATAAAGTTGTGTGCGAAGGCAGCACAACCAACCTTGTTGCCGTTTTTGAGCCGTCAGTATAGATATGGATAAAATCATGATGTGTTTCTATAGTTTTGGAAAATTCGTCTTAATATAATTCAGATGAGTTAGGAGATTTTTTTCTTTGGATAGATCAGTATTTACCTCAGGACATGATTGTGTCCATGGAGCTATATGTTGTGTAAGGTTTTGTGCAACGCTATTTGGGTCAGGTTTGAGAGCTTCTAAGTCGTTTTCCAATCGTAAACCAATTGGTTTTATTTCTTTTTCTTTGTTTTGAAATTGCTCTTTGCTATTAGGGTTGAATATAACGTCTCTGGTAGGGTTTTTGTCGGTAGATGAAATAGTCTTTGCATACTGAAGCGATAGCTTCTTTCGACGTAGCTTTAGTGACGGTTCACCGGCATCCGTATATAAACTTTCTATTGGTGATGTGCGGAAAGCACCAAGAGCCAAACGCAAGCCCTGGTGGTGTATAGTGCCAAGCATCTTTAAGTATGACTTGCGGGCAGAGCCGTAAACAATTGATCCGTAGTCTAATTTGGAACGGATAAGACTTCTGTACAGTTGTAGTAATGTTGAGGTATCTGACCCCCACTCAGTATTAGAAAGGACTTTCAGTAGATTTAGAGCTTTAAGACATTTTTGTTTTAGATTTTTAATATGGGGTATGAAAGACAATTTTTTATCAAAAATGACACCAAGAAATTTTACTTCAGGTACAACAGGGATTTTCGAGCTGGATATGTATAGTTCTGGATCGTTGGGTGCCTTTCGCAGGAGACAAAAGTGTACGCATTTCGTTTTAGATTTTGAAAATTTAAAACCATTTTCTGAGGCCCATTTTTGGATCTTATCAAGGTTCTGTTGTAGTTGGTGTTCAATGGTACGCATGCTTTTCGAACGGTAACATATCAGAAAATCGTCGACGTATAATGAACAATCAACTCCGGGGTTGAGAACTTTGGTTATATTATTAATTTTAAGACCAAACAGTGTAACTGAAAGGATGCTGCCCTGTGGAACTCCATGTTCCTGTTGGTGATTCTCTGATAAAGAGGAACCAACCTGAACACGGAAATTACGGTCTGATAGAAAATTTGAAACAAACAAGGGTAGTCTCCCATTTAAACCAGCATCTTTAAGATCTTTGAGGATGCCATACTTCCACGTCGTATCATAAGCCTTTTCAAGGTCAAAGAAAATTGATAATAAATGCTGTTTATTAATGAAAGCTTCTCTAATGAAAGATTCAAGTCAGACAAGATGATCATTAATGCTTCGCTGTTTACGGAAACCTGATTGAAAATTAGTTATTACTCCTTTAGATTCCAAGTACCAAACAAGACGAGTGTTAATCATTCGCTCGAAAGTTTTGCAAATACAACTAGTGAGAGAAAGAGGGCGGTAATTAGTAGGGTCATTATGGTCTTTCCCAGGTTTAGGGATAGTTATAACGAGTGCCTCCTTCCAACAAGACGGCACATCACCTGTTACCCAGATATCATTGAAAATGTTCAGTTAAAGATCAAGTGAAACCTGTGGTAAATGCTTCAGAAGTTGGTAATGAATTTCATCAGGTCCAGCGGCAGAGTCTTTAGCTTCATCAATAGAGTCCATTAATTCATCCATATTGAAGAATACGTTGTAATCTTCGTCATTATTAGATTTAAAATTAATATTTTCCTTTTCAGCTTTAGATTTGAATGAATTGAATTCTGCTGAATAATATTCTGACACAGAGTTGTGGGCAAATGTTTCAGCTAATGTATTAGCTATGTCCTTTGGCGTTTTAGCGTCAGAGCCGTCACGGCGTTTTAACTGTACAATAGGTTGTTTTCTGTGTTTACCGCTAATTTTTCTGACCTCGTCCCATACTTTCTGAATTGTTGTATGTGAATTAATTTTCGAAATATATGACCGCCAAGATTTACGTTTCGATTCACGAATTGTTCGTCGAGCCTTTGCTCTGAATATTCTGTATTTTTCGAGGTTATCAGTTGTAGGACAGCATTTGAATTTCTGGAGTGAAGCCTTCCGTTTCCGAATGGCTCCCTCACATTCATCATCAAACCATGGCTTTTTTATTTTGATTACAGAACTTTTCTTAGATTTTGGGATGCTATCGCAAGCAATTCTATTTAACATCGAAGTAAAACGATGCGTTTGATCATGTACATTGTCAAAGTTATTTAGTGTAAGATCTCTTGAGCATAGTATTTTAAATTTTTCCCAGTCGGCTTTTTCAAACTTAAAGTAAGTGCGAGGTTCATCTGGAACTGCGTTATTAGATGATAATAGTAATGGATAGTGATCATTACCAAATTGCTCGTCTAGAACTGACCAAGCAAAATCCAACAATATAGAAGGATGGGATAAAGACGGGTCTATGCAGGTAAACGTACCTGAATCTGGATGTAAATAGGTAGGGGATTTATCATTAAATAAACTTAATTGTAAATTGTCAATTATCTTTTCGATAACTTGACCTTTAGCGTTTATAGAGTTGCTTCCCCACAATTGATTATGTGTGTTAAAATCGCCCAACAAAAGGAAGGGTTGTGGGGGTTGTTGAATTAAATTTTCCAACTTATTAGTACTTACAGTTGAGTTTGGTGGAAGATAAACCGAACAAACCGCAATAGGTTTATGTAAAGTTACCTCGACTGCAACAGCCTGTAGGTGTGTGTTTAATTAATTTGACGCTGAGGAACACAGTTTGAAACAACAATTGTTGATCCTCCCGATGCCCTCGTATTGTTATCACAGATGGCCATATAAAGACCGTAGCTTTTAATAGTTAAATTATCATTTGACGTTAGGTAGGTCTCTTGGAGACATATCACTTTGGGAGTATACTTAGATAATAGAAGTAGTGAATCATTATAATTAGGTTTTAAACCACGACAGTTCCATTGAATGATGTTATCCATGGTTGATGTTTATCAAAAGAGAGAATCACGACGGAAATTTTACAGGACTAATACTCCTGTCCGAATTAGGCTGGGGGAGCATTTTCTGGAGGGCGAGTGCTTCCTTGGAGGTGAAGCATCGATCTCTTCGTCCTCCATTGATTCGATCTCCTCAAGAGAATTGTTGGAGGTTGTCACCAGGTTTCGTTCGGCCTTTTTCGGCCGATTTGTAAGAACTATACGTTCTTTCAGTGTCTGCCTCTGAGAAATCTTCTCAGTGGAAACAACCTTGTTAACATTGCTTTTGGTTTTCTTAGGCGATGCCTTTTGATTGGTATTGTTAATTGTGTCGCTGAAGGGGAAGTTTGACTTTGTTGGTCAGCCTTTTCTTTAGTTTGAATGGGTTGTGCGGTAGTTACACAGGTGCAAATATTACACTGTGTACCGACATCAACTGTTTGTGTACGTTTAGCAGAGATGCTGGCGTAAGATTGAGCTTTAGGTGTTTGAAAACGCTGCGTACTTTCGACTTGTTTTCGTGCCTCCTGAAATGAGATGTTCGTTCTAAATTTAATGGATAGAATCTGTTTTTCAAGTTTCCACTTCATACAAGACCGGGAGGTGACGTTATGCTCACCCCCACAGTTTGCACACGAAATGGAACCAGTACACTTATCAAGATCATCATGACCAACACCGCACCTGGGGCAGATGCTGGTCCTTTGACAATTTGTTTCGCGGTGAACGGGTCGGAAACACTTATAACATTGCAGAGGATTTGGCACGTAGATAACAAGTCAGAATTATTGGAGGATAGATAGAGGAGGAAGATGACAGAATAGGGAGAGTGAGGTAGAGGGAAGTAACAGGGAAATCGACCCATCGCAATCATGTACATATGGTTAGACGCTTTAAACTAATTTGTACTGTCTATCCAAGGGCAAGGCATGACTAGCCGATTGACCTGGCAGGGCCCACCTGGCCACCCGTCTACCCTGAAGCAGAGGCCAAGCAGTGTGTTGGAGGAACTGGAGATCTCTGGGTCCTCCTCAACAACCAGGATCCCCTTTTCCAGTATACGGGGGCGCTGCCCAGGGCAAACAGGCAGGTTTGGTTTTAGCCATGTACCCATCACACAGGCACAAAAGTGTACCTGTCTGAGGAGTATGTGTTACTCCCCCTCACCACGGAGAGGTACCCAACAAAGATTCAGATAAGAGATGATATAAAGCTATATGTAAGAAGCTGTGATGTATGTGCATCTGATAAGAAGCCACCTGGAAACCCAAAAGCCCCCATGGGAAGCCTCAAAGTAGGTGCCCGATGGGACGTACTCGCTGTTGACTGTACGGGACCTTTCCCAATAAGGCCCAGAGGCAATAGGTATATCTTAGTACGTACTGACCACTTTCCTAAGTATGAAGAAGTACTAGCTGTACCAGGTCAAACGGCCGAAACGTGTGCCACCAAAATACTGAATGATTTTGTTGCACACTGGGGTTGCACCATTTCTGTTAATACTGACCAAGGTTCGGCATTTGAAAGCAAATTATTTAAAGAACTTTGCCAAATGTTGCAAATAAGAAAATCGAGAAAAAGTACCCAAGGGGTAATGGTCAAATTAAGCGTTATAACCGCACACTCCTCAAAATGATTCGAGCCTTCTTAGTTGGTGAACAGTAAGACTGGACTTAAAACTTGGTTGCTTGGCTGGGGCATATCGGTGCACACCGAGTGCCACCTTGGTCGTGAAATCAGAATGCCTGCCGAATTGATGTTTAACCATGATAGTGCCATGACCAGACAACTCTAGATTGATTGATTGATTGGTGTCTACGGTGCTTTGAACACTAACTAGGCATTTGTTAATTAATTGATTAATTAATTATGTTAATTATATTTTACGGTACAGATTAATTGCCTTTAAAAACTAAATGATAAGCATAGAGTGTTTGTGAACAGGTCTTTGAGTGAACTTGTGTTGAAATACTGGTTCCGGGTTAGGGTATATTCGTGGCAGTCTAGAAGAAAATGTTTACTGTGAAAGCTTCGTTGCATGATATTCAAAATGGTTGATCTTCTCGGTTAAGTTTGTATGAATGTGTAATTCAATTTATATTCTTGTTGATATTTGAACATTTTAAAAGGAAATTGGCAGTGAATTATCCATGTTAAAGGGGTGTTTACATTATGACTAAAGTAAATGTTTTAGTCTATAGTTAAGACAGCAGGAGCTTTGCCTAAGCAAGTGGGTGCATTGATATGACCCAGACTTAGGATTTCTATTTTTTTAGCTTCACGAAATCCGTTTCCGGGAGCTACTTTCGGTTTACATGAATTGTCTGTTTCACAAACTATGGTCTAGAGACTCACTTTAATTCCTTATGTTTGACATGTTTAAATTTGTAAACAGCGTACAATTAGTAAAGTGCTACTACGAAACTGTAGTTTATTTAGACGGCTGTGGCCATATTTGTTGTTGTGATTCCCGATGGATTCTAGGTTTGTTTACTTCCGTTGCCGTGGGTGATTGCATCTTCTACACTTAAAGTAAATTATAAAACGCAAGGTATCTAAACCACTACAGTCAGAATACTCATATTTTGACCATAATTACTTTCATTATTGTATATTGTACAGAATTACAGGATTTTTCAGTACAGTTTCATTCATTTTAAGGCAGATATGATACTTTCTTTAATACATCATATTGGTCGTCAGCGTTCTTTTGTAAGTAACTGTTCGATTCCGAACGTTTGGTGGTTGGTGTTCGGACGCCCAAAGTCATTTAACAACCAAAACGTACTTTTTCTTTTGAGGTAGTTACTTTGAAAATTTTCCATCATACGGTATACAATTTACATAAACTTTAAAGTAAGCTTAGAACTTTATTACAAATACTCTGTAAGTTTTGGCATATTGTTTAGAGATTTTGGCCACTTACTTAAGCCTATCATTTTAATGTTTGTATTTGGCGCTACTGTCTCGTGTTTTACCCTCTTTTATGTTAATTTAGTGTGCGCTGTCAATGGACGTTAACTCATTCGTGTGTGTAATTTAGTCGAACAGCATAGTGACGTTATTTACCAATAATTAGTCCTAAAGAACTTTGAACAGTGTTTTATTGTTTTTGCGCTTAGATAAGTTTCGGTATTGTGAGTAGCACCATCATTAAAAGTCAATACCATTTGCATCGTCATAACAAACCAAGAGAACCCGAGAACAAGGAATCGTATAACAAAGTAAAAGAGGAACGGCACCCAAGGCCTGACCGGAACAATATATGGTGCAGCAGAACAATAATTAACCATACGTGCTTTGCGACAAGATTATCAACAACCAATACGTTTGAAAACTTATGAATTAAGCAATACAATGTGGTTATGTAATCATTGTAAGAAATACACCAATTATTTGGATTCATTGTTTTATTGTTTTAATGTGACTTATTGTCACCTGGAGTTTAACGCCGTTTTTCAACAATTTTTCAGTTATATACGGCGACGGTTCACTCATCTAGTTTTCCTGGACTGTATACTAACCAGTACTAATTGTCACAAGGAGCCGGCACCTTCTCTACATGTGGAAGAAAATCGACATCATTGTCAAATTTTCGTAGAGAGTATGACCTGCCGCGATCGGGATTCGAACCCGGGTGGACTGTTGCGATTACATGACTTCCAGCAATTTTCATTAAGTCTCACTTATTGTCGTAGAAAATTTGGTTTAATATATATTTTGACCTCAGAAATACGAGTACAGTATAACCCCAGAAAACTGGACCCCCTCTGGACTGATACATAAGTCCAGTTTTCTTAGAATTCCGATTTTCAGAGAACTATGGATTATAGAAGAGAAAAAATGAGACTTGAATAATCGTCCGATTTTCAAAGAATTCCGTTCTTCAGGGATTTTACTGTATGTTAATTTCTAAATGCAACTATTAAACAATTGATCGTCTTCTGAAAACACAGGTATTATCAGTAAGGTTTAAAGCATGTCAAAAAAGGGTTGTGACAATTGTTATTCGCGCATTTATTAACTAATGATTTACCGACATGTTTCTTATTTATAGGTTTACATCTTAACCAGATTTGATGTCACTGATGGCGACTGTGAAATCGACACCAGAATAAGATATACCATAACGTGTATGTAACTGTTATTGTAGTATAAACCAAACACAACACAGTAAAACACGGTTATAGTGAACACTGATATAGCGAATATTTGCTAAAAAGAAGTAAGATATTTTCGACAATGTTTTTCTTTTTTCAATGTAGTGTATTAAGTAAGAAAAAATCTTTTGACTCTGATATCGATTAACAGATCTTTTTAAACTTTTCTTGATGTTACAGGGCCTTTTATCCTTCTATAACAGAGGCCGACATTCCCAACTTTCCAATCGCAAAAAGCTTCATTTTCCCAATTTGGTGAAAGAATTTCCCCAAATTACAATGCTGAAATTTCCAATGTGTTGATATACCTATATCTACCTTTTCCCAATATGGCAGAAAATCACATTTAGTTTTCTCAAAATGGAAGGCTAAGGCCCCTTCCCAATTTTTGGAAAAAAGGTCCTGTGTTATTAACCGAGTCTTCCTTAGATTTCTCTCATATTTATCGACGTTGACATAAGGAACTGACTCTTAACACTATTTACAAGCAAGCATAATGATAAACAGTGGCTATCATACATTAATACAGATTCTGGATGTGGTCGGGGATTGTTTAACATAAAATTCGTGGACGGCGCACCAAGCTTGGGTGTTTGTAAGTTGACTATGTCGGTAAGATTATTTTAATATTGTCGTCCTTATGTGCTGATAAAGTCAGTCCAGATTCAGCTAAACCTGAGAACGATAGCTTCAGTATATCAAATAAATGTTGGTTTTAACTGCCATAAACAGAACACACAAACTTCTGCCAACTATGTATAAAACTACCTTAGTTTCTTTCTGCACGGCCTTAGTTCACATGTTTGACTATTTAAATGTGACCTATGTTCACCATATGAAAAGTGAAACATTGATATAAAAGCAAAAAAAATCGAACTATTGTGGTACCGTCATGAACAGGTTATTTGGAGGAAATATTGAAAACCAGTCCGGAACTTAGAGATCATTTAAATTAAACAGTCTTATAATGACGTTTTCGCTTAATGAGGTTTTACTGTATATATATATATCGTCATCGTCGGGAAAGCATACATGTTTACGACAACAATCAGGTAAATATCAAATTCGTCTAATTCCATAGACTCATTCTCCGAAGATTGTACAATGCGCTTTTGGAATTACATGCACGGTGCAATGTCCGTTGGAAGGGAGATAATTACATAATCACTCGGTAACGAGTCAATCTCTGTGTGTTGATTACTTCCCTTGAACAAATACTAGTTTGGTATTTTTTTTTTAAAAAAAACTCGTTGATTTAGTATAAGAAGACACAGCACACGGGTCACAGGTGTGAGCTTAATACAGCACATTTCCAGTACACAAATATTTGTTTTATTCATTCGATGGAATGCTTAAAATTAGTCGTAATGTCGTGAATTACTGTTGTTGTGACGGGATGTCATTCTTCGCAATTCCGCGTTTAAGAAACTCTAGGAGCGATATACGTATGCACTTCAGAGTAAGAATTATTTTTTTCCTTTTTTCTAGGACGAAAAAACCAAGATCGTTAGTGTAGTTGAATGGTAGCCTAGTACGATGAATTCTTGATTGTACCGAGCGTTGTTCGCCCAGAGCTATTCAAATACTGGTAAATTTTCACTGGGTTTAACGCCGTTTTTCAACATTTTTTTTCAGTTATACACGACGACCAGTTCACCAAACCAGTTTTCCTGGCCTGTTTACTAACCAGTACTAAATTACCCATCCACAAGGAGCCGGCAACTTCTCCAAATGTGGAGGAAAATCAACATTTTTGTCAACTTTTCATAGGAGGATATGACCTGCCACGAACGGGATTTGAATCCGGATTTCCGGGTTTTAAGTCCAGCGCCTTAACCACTGGACCACGGTCGCGAACTTCAAATACTGGTAAAAGATACCACTGTGATTACAGTATTCAGGTTAATCATGCTGTCAGAATACTGTATCCATAATACCATAATATAGATTTAGGAAATTCAATGCTAGAGTCACAAGCTTTGCTTGAAATCAACATTGTTGATAATCCTTCATGTAATATGTCATTGTGCCAAACATGTTCACCTCCGGTTCTATGTCCAAATGTGACGTCACTACGAAGTTAAACTGACGTCAAAATCAGCCATGGTAAATTAATAAATTACCGTCGGGTCACGACAAAATATTTAAAATTTCTCTGACGTCATTGCAATCGACAGGAAGTGTTTATTGACCGAGAAAATGTTTCAGTTAATTCCACACGGTTACTCAAAGTGTACAAAGTACAAACAATTACTGGCGTTGGTTATGTCTTAGTTATGTTGTAAATTTTCCATTAAATGTTTCCTTAATTACTTATCAATTTCCATTAATATATTTTGTTATACGGTCAAATCTGTGAACAAAATCAACCCTTGGGAAAGAAGAAAATGTGACCTTTATTGACAGGTGGTCATTATTCGGAGGTCAAATGGTTTTAAGTAATCAGTGACGGCTTTTCAAAGAATGTTCCTTATTCACAGGATGGTCTTTATTCGCAGGTGGCCGCAAACACAGGTTTGGCAGAAAGTTTCTAAGAAACGCTATTGTCATAATCATACTAATAGATACACTGAGTATGGATCCACTAATTAGATATCATCAAGTTTGTAATTTGTTTTTTTTACTCAGTATGTTGTTTGTTATCCCCGCCCAGACGTTCAGGAAGTAATATTGTCGGTAAATGTGGTAGAATTTACTTCCTGCTTGAGTCAACAACAGGCAATATTTGTGAAACACAAAGTGTGATAGATGTAATATATCTGTACAGCAGGATAAACATGTAATTAACAACGTAATCAGGGAGTATATGACTAAATTATTGCAAGCAATGGGCTCCATTTTCCACCACTTTTTTGTGTTCGGCCAAAGGATAAACTGGATAGATAGGGCAATGTCCCTTTTCACCTGTCATTGTAGATACCAACCAATGTCTAGACATATTATCATTATGAAATTCCTATCATTGTTCTATTTGAGGCGTGATTGACGTCAATACAAGACATGTATGGCGTGTTTTCATGTGAGTGAAATCATGAACTGTCAATTCTTCTGTGATAAAAAACTCCCTTTACACCATAAATAAACACAAATTGTAAAACCACACTGTTATACAATGTATTTAATTGTTGTACATTTGCGTCATCAAATAATTGGCCATAATTCGATAATGACCACATTGTAAGATTTGTTAAAAACTACGTGACCATTGACGTATGTAGCTTCGTGCATTTCATAGAACACGAGAAAACACGTGAACTTCTGCTCAGTCGATATGGATCATCTTGAATTGATTCGATAATTAGTTATTTTTAAAGATTTTAAATGTATTGAATGTATTTACGTATGAATATTGAATATATTATATTGAATGTATATACAATGTACATGTATTTGGAAAAAAATAAACAAAAATAGTCATAATTCGCACATATGGAAGGAAAAAACGACTCGTTTAATTTGATACATTAGGTATCTTCTCAATATAGCATAGGACACCTAACGAATAAAAATAAAAAATAGCAAATTCTCCTTCAAAAAATATCGAATCTGAAATCCTTTTCAGTGTCCGCTGTCCGCAGTCAACAATAGTTCGCTATTTATGAACGATTTAAGAACGTATTTTCACCAGCAGTGAATTATATTGTCCATTGTAGACAGGTGTGTGTTGCTTACAGGTGTTCATTAACATAGGTTAGACTACATATATACACCCAGCGGTAATATTGTGTTTACAAATGTATTATAGTGGGACAGTACTCGTATGTCCAAAATAGATTTCATTTTTTACAACTTTCTTTAAAGAAGAATCAACTTTCATATCATTTATATAAATATTGATAAATATCAAGATTTCTCCAATCAATCACATTGTTTTAGCACTAAGAGACAAAATGACGATTCACATTATTACGCAGATCAAACTAGGGTTGTCCCAAAATAGCGTATAATTCCTCTATAGAGGTTTAAAGAATCTAGATTTATTTTCAGGATTTCATTGCCGTGATTTAGAATAATAATTTTCAACATTTATATGTTATTTTGGAACAACCCTCTACTAACATTTATAGGATGTGTACGGGTTGGTCTCTTGTAAGTGAAATTGTTAAAATTATTGTTACTCCATAACCAGAGTTATAGAAATGAGCCAGAAGCCGGAAAAATCAACCGGCTATAATTGAACATTCTCGCCGGCTACATTTCCCCACAGACCAGTAAACTGATAAGTGAGGATCCTGACAACTTCTCAACCAATATTAGACACTATGGTTAAATCTAACCTTGAATAATATCTAGTCAAATTTAACCAAAGTTTTATGCAATCGTTTACCAAACTTTAACCAAAATTTAATCTTAACTCAAATTTAACCCAGTGGTTGATATTAAGCAACGTTTATACAATTGGGCGCAGGTCACGTAATGCCAGGAAAAGAAAAAAAATCGTGCTAATGGTTACCTGGCTGACCTTTCTTTAGGGGCCGTCCCGAAAGTTTCCAACAACAAAATCCAAAGTGAGAAAAAAATGGAGACGCATCGTACATCTAAAATAGAAAAAAAGGTATTTCTATCTACAACTATTCATGATTCAACTGTCTTTCCATTGCTAGTTCTGTATGTACTTGGAAATTAACTTAAAACACTAAAATCACAACAATAACCTCAGAACCGTTCATTTAATCTTTTATTTGTGATTTAGTGTTAACCGTACATTTTATCTTTTATTTGAGATTTAGTGTTAACCGGACATTTTATCTTTTATTTGAGATCTAGTGTTAACCGTACATTTTATCTTTTATTTGTACATTGTAGCATTCCATCTCTACCAGTTTCCCGACTTAGAATTATCAAGACTGTACAACTAATGGTGACCATGTAAAGAAGACATTCAACTGTCTTAGGTTATTATCCGACATAGCCATATCCATCAACCCGACCAGGGGACAAACTACTGAAATAAGTAATGTTGAACCGAAGGGCTGCTCTAACAGGAACTTTTATCTGTTCTGAATAGACAAAGTATAACTTAGAAATGATTTAAGCTTAACATTCCTCATTATCACAAACAAAGACAAACAAATATAGCCATAAATTAGCCATCATGGCTAAAATGAACGCCGCAAATCACAAAAGTACCAATCCATCACGGTTAAAATCATGATTTGAAAAATGTCAACTCGTATTCTACATTATTAGCCTCCTAAACAACAATTATGATCCGTATACAGATAATATCGTTCTAAAATTTAAAGGTTAATATGTACAGTCAGGATATTTGTCAACAAGGGAGACAATCGTTGATTTTAGTCGTACATAATTGGTCTCCCTTCAACCGTACCGGCTATCAATAACGTGTGTGTATAAGAAAGATTTCCTGGCGTAACATTGACTGGTAAAATGTCCAAAACGAAGATGTTGCTGTGATGTAAGGATAAAGTACAATTAGATCATTTTTGTTGAAGGATTTGAAAATAAATCCACTAAACAGGCAGATATATTCAAATCAAAACCCGTGTGTTATTTAAAGTAATAACACTTTACTACCAGTATCCATACAAGACGTGGATAATCATTGACCTGTTTACACAATCGTGGAGGACACATACGAGTTTGGAAATTATTAACCATGAACATAAGACAATTCTACATATACTCACAACCAGACGACATTGTATGCTGAAGACTATAAGCACAAGTCATGAATATTACCTCTGTGGTGTATATTTATTATGATAAATATACTTTAACGCATTTCACTACTTTTGTTATAATTTTAAAAGAATACATCGGACATTGCGCTCAGAAATTTAGTTGAGAAATGAAAGGAAAACATGAACATTATTAGATTTGTTAGTTTATACTAATTTACTTTATCTCGATTGCGAAACAAGCAATATTGCTTATATTAATCACGCTCGAGTGCGCTTCCTGGACACTACACTATGTCTACTAGTACTATGTCCGACAAAATGGGATAGTGAAGTTCGTGAATGAAACCCATAAAAGTCGGGATTCGAACTCAGGACATTCGAATCAGAGGTCAGACCCTTTACTTCTAGACCGCGATGCTTCCCGACGTGTTCACAATCTATCATAAGGCAGCAGTTCAAACAAGGCAAGAAACAACTTGTTTAATGAACAGATCGATAATAAATATAAACATCTGGTAATCATAACACATATTAACTTCCAATTTATTGACTTAAGTATTGTACTAATTTTTACGAACATATCATTTAATACAAAACTTGGAAGTACAATAACGTTACATAGTATCATTTGACAAATCAGGTACAAAATCAATCATACGTTAATATGAATAAATATCTTCATCGATTTTCAATGAATAAGAATAGAAGTCATAAGACAGGACCACGTGTTACATGATACATACTGAACACGATCTTGTTAACTGGATGGGTCAGTAAAATGAATAATATTCTTCAACCAACTCCACTTGTTTGTCACTTAATAACGCACTTGTACGTACATTCTGATTAAACTGTCGTCTACTATCATATTTTACTACATCGACTAAACCGTCAATGAAATTCAATACATACAGACATTACCACATTTGCACGTGATTTTCAATTCTCCTAACCTAATCATTTGTTAATACAGTAAAACCACATTTTGTATTTCCCAAGGGTGGCCTTTGTTCACAGGTTTGATTGTACATGTATTGATACATGATACTATCTAGTAGCTAAGCATCTTTGATTCGTTCAAACTGCTATATTATGAACAACTAGTTTTAAGAATTGTTATTATAAAGAATACATGAACATTGATTAAGAATAATACACAAATAACAACTACAAAATAATTATATTCCTAAATAATCTTGGTAACTATTTCTTCCACAGTACAAATGAACGCATGACTATCATAATGAGAAATTATGTAACAAAATGTACAACACAGACACCAAACTACAGTAAGATTTCTTTTAACGACCACCTCAATATTAAGACCAGCCCAATAAAACAACCACTTGTTATAATATTTTCTCTATGCAATGTATTTATTTTAACTTGATAAGTATTTAGACCGACCTGATTGAATTTCAATAAGGCCTAAACATAGCTTGTTTCCACTACCGGCTCTGAAAAATAGAGTTGGTAGGTAGGTATTAAATTTTATATTTTGTTATATTCAATTCATTTATATAACTTTACTACATTGAAGGAAATGGGGAAAGCGGAATGTCAAACACAAGTGTATCAAACCTCATGGATTTGTGTTCAGTATCCTGAGTCAAGTATATCTTTATTAGGATTCGCTGAAAACAATCGTGCATCCGAAGTCGTTTGACTGCAGACTAGAAAACAAATATTGTAATTAATTGAAAATAAGCAACTTCTTCTCAATGAACGAGCTTTTATGTCAATACCGGTATGTAAGAAAGGAATTCTGCTTAGGGTAACTGTACCCCGTCCTTATTTGCGGTATTATTGATGAATGACACAACACGTTATACAACCTCAATTTTTATGTTATTATACTAATTTACCACAAACGTTGAAACAAATATTTTTTTTTTGGTTTTTGTGGTTATGTTCAATGTTTTTTTACTAGACTTAAGTCATCAAAGGTTATCTATATACAGTAAATTCCAGCAATGTCTGTCATATTTTATAAATCTATAAATGTAAAAAAAGAAAACGTTCGTATGAAAACAAAACGTGTTTGTTTTAAAAAAACTTACAAATTGTGCCATAATTAGTAAATGTGAGAGTGGAACAGAAATCTTAGATCACTTTCAACATGTAAAATATTGTAACATTCCGTATACTAAAACTTATTATTAGGAATAAATGTATGTCATGTAAATATGTCATGTAAATAAAAAGGAAGACAGCCTTACAGTTGGATAGAAATGACTCAATCTATTCATGAATGTATTAATTTATTTTCTTCTTCACTTCGCTGTATTTTAGAAATGGAGTTAGTGTTGAAATCGGTGCGACGTCATTTGTTGTTTTGTTGGTTGGTAGAGATGTTGAGGGTAGAACTTTGGTAGAATTACGGGCCAAGGTCCAGAGTATGATATTGATGTCTGTTACTCATATTCGATAGTAGCGTCTCTGCGAGTTGTCAAATCCGAGAGGTTTAGTGTGAGGTTTTTAGGTCGGATTTTTGTACTGAGGTCTGGACTATAGTTGAGGCGACGCAAGCCTGGTATGGAATGAAACTGAATAATACATATGACCTAACTTCTAGACTATCTCTGACACTACTAGCACACATTTCTTGTGTCTATTTAACCATTGACTGAATGTGTCAATATTCTACTGTGTGTCAAACGAGAATGCAATGTTTTGTTTTGCAAGCTTTAGCTCTTCGCAAGAGTGGAACCGTATGACACTCTGTACTGATTTTATATCCAGGAATACAAAAAAATCAAACGCAATTGGAGCGAGGTTAGGGCTGTAAGGTGGATTAGGTAGAAGTTCAAACCCGAGGAAGTCAGTCTTTGTCTACGGACACCTGACTGTATGACAATGTGCATTGTCTTCATGGAGAATTATCTTTTCAAACGACAAATATATGTTTTCTTTGTAAAGTTTGTACATAGTCTCTTCTAGATACCTGAAAAATATTCATTTGGGAATACGATATGCTGAAAAGTATATTCATTATACAGGTTGAATGTAAAGTAAGCTGTTAACGTTGATTTTATGTATAATGACAACTTGTTATAACAAAGTATTTTAAGCAACCCTTTGATTATCTTTTGTACAATCTTAATGTAAAATACTTCCATTTTATGACAACCCTAGGTATTCAAAACACGACATTCTCAGTGGTTATGACATACACTAAATCTCGATAATGAGACCACCTCCTGGACCAAACAAATCGGTCATAATAATAAGGTGGTCAATTTATTAAGTTGAATTATAGGGGAAAATCTCTGTGGATATGCAGATGACCATAAAATGCCTATCAATGTGTCTGAAGTGCTTGCGCAGCTTGAAAGTTGCCTAAATGATGTTATCACATGGATGACAACCTTCAACTAAAAATGAATGAATCAAAAACTGAGATTATCATCTATGTGACTAAACAACACATAGACAAAATAAGCATTAGTTGTGTAAAAGTTGGCAGCATTAAAGTACAATGTGTTGATCAAGTTAGAGATCTTGGTGTGACTATGGTGAATACTCTTAGTTATGACAAACACGTTCAGAAAACGTGTCAAATATCCCACGTTCAGTTACAAAATCTTAGAGCACTTCTCAAGCATCTCACACAACAATTCACTGAAACCTTTGTTCATGGATTAGTCCATTCCCATATTGACTTTTGCGACAGTCTTCACACTGACATTCAAGCATATTAGATGAACAAACTTCAGAGAATACAAAACCAAGTCTTTAATGTGTCATATGATGTGTCGAGTGCAGAAATCTTGAAACAGCTTCACTGGCTCCCAGTGAAAGCTAGGGTCATGTTTAAAGTCCTGATGATGGTATTCCGTGGCATAGAAGGAAAAGCTCCAGTTTATATCAGACATATGTTCCAAGTTAATCAAGGTCGTTACAGACTTCGATCACAGAGTAATACGAACTTTAAACTTCCAAAATGGTGAACTGATCTCCTTAGCTATCTTAAAGACATTCAAACAGAAGAGAAATTTAGATTAAAACTAAACACATATCTTTTTGACAAATTATATAGTTGACATTAATATTTCATATATTTTTTGCGCTCTATAAGTGCCATATATGTGTAATTATTTAATTGGACTCTAGTTATGAGATGGATTCTGAATATTTGATTATATTCTCTGTATTAGATTAAACTGACGCCTATATGTAACTAATACACTGCTGACATCTAATCACAAACTAAACACAAACACGTTAAATACGTCAGAATATGTGCATTTGTTCGTGTTTGGTCGAAGTTTTAAAATAGTATTCTCAAGTATACTTGAATATCACTAACAAAAAACACATTTTAAGACGCATATCATATTACAATTATATTGTACAGACTACATTATATATTTCAGGTTGTTTTATTTAAGTACGTGTCCCGGAAAATTAAACATTAAATGAATGTGATTTAATGTATACATAAGACTACCAGATTGGATTTTTTATGAATTAAAATGAAGTGAGAACAAAATACATAATACTATGTTTATAAATCCAGATTTAGTGAGGTTTCTGACCAGCGTATGATGTGCACGTTTTTGTGTAATGATTAGCCAAACGCTGGGTACAAATGTGTCGTAAAATGCGTACTGCATTTTGTCCATACTTTTGCTTGATTTCTTTTCGTATGATGATAAGAATCACACCAAATAGATTATAAACATTCTTAAAAATGTATTTTATTGTATCAACACGAACATAATGACACGATACTAAAATGCCGTTGAAAAACTTACGATATCAGATATTTCTTCAACGTATATGAAGCTCGAGTCGCATTTGTTTTCATAATTTACGGACGTAATATTTATCTTAGAAAATGCAAAACTTAAAAATCAATAAGGCAAATCCCAAAAAGCTGAAAAATTACATTTTCAGGGTAAAAATGTATATACAATGGTTATTTTTCAATAATTTCAGTTCTAAAAATAGACGATTATATCTGATCTGAGAAAGGGAGAGAACTCTGGGCCACTCAGTTACAAAATATTTTGTATTCCAGTTCTAGTTATCTAACCATTTAAATAGTCAAACCAGATAGTTGATTGATTGATTGATTTATTGGTGTTTTACGGTGCTTTTAGCACTAACTAGGCTATACTGCACCTACAGCAGAATTTGTTAATTTATTAATTATGTTAATTATATTTTACGTTTCAGATTAATTGCCTTTAAAAACTGAATGACCAGCATAGATGGAGTGTTTGTAAACAGGTCTTTGAGTGAATTTGCGTCAACCAGATGATAAGTTATGGATGCAGCAAGACTGTTCCTCCTCAAGGCGCTCTTCGTCTTTATCAATGAATGGCCGCAGCATTATACATGCATTTTTTGCATCAGTGCATTCTTCGACATATCTCACACGACCGTCGATCAAGTCAAGTGATTTTTCCACTGGGTCGAGTGAAAAATCCAAGTCGGCAGCCTGATTGTCAGTTCGTGTCCGAAATATGTACAACAAAACACACAATAAACGCTGCACAAATCGATTTTGCAAAATATTTTAACATGAAAACGTTTCCACAACATTTAACTCGGCTAATTAGACGAATAGTCCAAGTCCGAGACTATAAAAAGGCCCGGACTATAAAATCCATATGTCTAGTCAAATCTATTATGGGAATCCATAAAACTTGGACACCGAGTTTTTGTCGTTGCTAAAAATAAATCATTCGCAGAGGCATGCGAGAATAGTCATGTGACCAAGACACGCGTCATCAATTCCTTGCATGACGTCACAGTGATGAAGTTCCTTTCAAAAAAGCAATCTTTATCCAGAGTTGTCGTTCGTTACCCATCACATACACCTCTGTCAACGTCTGGAAAGTAGTTATGAATAAGTAAATAAGATAAAATATGTAATTTTAGGTACATGCATTAGACTCTGCAAATATTGCCTATTCGATACCACTAACACGGCCAATCGCTGATAAACATAAGGTGAAAGTTTGTACAATTTCAATCAACAACTATAAACAAAATGATAATTATATATTTTGACTATTTCCAGCATGTTTTCATTATTCGTCTCTTCTAAGAAATGATAGTAACACGAACACTCAGAGCGGCATACTTGCGGGTCAGGAGAAGAGAGTAGGTATTGATTGTAACCCTGACAGTTCATGATGAGCATCAGACTAGACAGAGGCACGGTGAGAGGACGGTATGGGTTAAGCCATGGATGCTCCACCCAGGAGCACTAAAACGCCCTGTTGTGAGATTTGCATCGTTGCTTCAAAACCTTCCTCAGAACCGAGCCGCCCATGTCTCGGGAGATGGTGGACAGAACATATACACTGTAACCACCTCCGAAAATCACAAGGTAAAACGTGGACTAAAATATCGCACAGCGCCCGGGTCAAGTTAGGCATAAGTTGACGTGTTTTAATTTCTGTGTCGTTCACTAACAACTAGATCCGCCCTTGTACTTGTACAATCAAAGGTGGTCACGACCGTGATCCAGTGGTTAATGCGCTGGACTTGTAACCCGGAGATCCGGGTTCAAATCACGGTTCCATCATATGTGGAGAAGTTGTCGGTTCTGTGGAAAGGTAAGTTAGTACTGGTTAATATACAGTCCAGGAAAACTGGTTAGGTGAACCGATTGCCGTATATAACAGAAAAAACGGCGTTAAACCTCAGTGAATAAAGGGCAATCAAACAGTGGATTGAAGTAGTTTATAAAATATGGCATACTGCTAACGTTATTTGACTTTACCAGAAATACATTAAAGTATGAGTCATGTTTTACAAACACTGATATTTGTACGGAGATGTCTTACATCAAGTTTTGACTGTTTTATAAACTGAATTGTGTAAAATAATTTCACACTTTAAACTGGTCATGTAATGTATATTAGCATTTTAGTACTGGTTTTTACTGTTTCTTTCTAATTTGTTGCCATGGTGACCATTTCTTAATTATGTGTAAAATATTTCAACTTCTTGTGTTATATTTATCTTATTTGCATTGTATTTATGTGTCTTTAAAACATTTCATGTTCACTTATCAGTGAAACATTAATAAATTTCTATTTAAATATCTAACGATATTAAAATAAAAATTTGTTTGGAAAAAAATACGTCAACAGGCTATATTTGCAATACACATATACAAATAACAATATTAATTAAACATAAAATTCATTTGTTTCAGTCATAAAAATTTGAAAAAAAAAATGATTATATTCTGTTAGGTATTGAATGCATTGAGGGGAATTTTAGTTGTAAAATCGTCATTTGTTGTTTGATTTTGTTTTGTAGAATTGTTGTTGATATTCAATGTATAAGCTGTTTTTTCTGTGTGTGAATAATTTTATTGCCATGGCAACCATTAAATACGTATGTATCATTAAATTGTTCGACAAATTGTTTAATGTATGTTTTGTTTTTATGGATATTTGATTATTTAAAATGTTAAATAATGAACTTGATTGTGAGTGAACTTTTTTATGTTGCAATAAATTTAATCAAATCCCAGTTTCTGTGTGTTATTCTTAAACATAGTCATTTAACTAAAATTGAATTATTTCCTCTAAAAATGTGATTTCGTGGCTGAAACTTCAGATTTGGATTCCTAATATGTTGTACTATCAGAAAACAATTTTAGGGAACCTCAAATGGTCCACAATGTTATGGCTTGTCACAACTGACTACTGCGGACCCTAATTCGTCAATGAAATTTTATGGTTTCAACCAAATGTAACAAAACATATATCACGCTTTTCTCATGATAACCCGACAAAAATATTGTAAAGTTTATCTGAATGACCGCAGAAAGCCGCTCAGACGGATAATCCCGTTCACGTATCCAGCGCGTAAATATCAAATAAAGAATGGTACAGTATAACCCCTGAAAACCGGACTCCCTGAAACCAACTTTTTGAGAAAATCGATGGGTGTCGTACGGCACCCTCAAGACCTCCGTACAAATTCACAAAGCTGCAGGGGTGTCGCAACCTCACAAACTAGATTAGATGCACACTTTCCTAGCGATTTTCAGGCGATTTCGGGGGCTCGCAAGATAGCTGCCTATTTCAAAGGCAGCTGCACGGCAACCTTGAGACATCAACATAATTAACATTCGAGCTTTATTGTACAATGACCGCACAAACAACGTAAGGCATTCGTACGACGGTCTTGAAAAAATCTTGCGGATCGTAAAGTGGCCGCAAGAAAGTTTTGCGAATTCTTACGACTATCTTGCGACTTTCTTACAAATTTGCACGGCTATTGCATGGCTATCTTGCGGACGCCGTACAACAGTTTTACGTTTTGTTTTCTTTCGATCAAGGTGTGAACATCGAACGACCCGTGAGGTCACCGTGCGAGCATCGTATTGCTGCTTTACAGCTTACGACTGGTACGGACCTGTCCGAGCATGCTGCAAATTTGTCCTCGGCACCCCAGCATTGCGAAATCGCACGAACAATAAATACACGTCTGATGTGAACTGGACTTAAACAATACTAATGAACACCTATGAGCAGTCTACAATGTACAATATAATTCACTCCTGGGTGAAAATACCGTCTTAAATCGGTCATAAATATTTTCGGACAATCGTTGACTGTGGACAGCGAACACTGAAAAGGATTTCAGAACCAGTATTCAGTATTTTTTTTCAAGGAGAATTTGCCAATTTGTTTTTAGATGTTTCTATGCTCTATTGAGAAGATACTTAGTGTATCATTTCAAAGGAATCATTTTTTTCAATCCCGATATGAGAACTGTAACTATCTTTTGTATAGTTGCTTTTTCGCCTTGTGTTATAAGATCGATTTGTGTTGCTAATGAAGCTGTTGCTAACACAAAAAATATTAGGATGCTTTTTGCAGTTATTGTTTACTTTAATATTAATGTATAGAAATTGAACGTGTATTTATTTCTCATTTCCGAAAAACTTTCTTGTATAAACTTACACTACATGTGTATAAAAGTCGTCTTAATACACTGAAAATTAAACAGTATTGTCATGGACTACTATTGTGCAAAACTCTCTGAATTTGTATGTGCAAAAACTCTTTGGAAAACAATTCTTCGCATTTTATATTCGTCGGAAATGAAGCTAAAAATCCTGTCGGATAACTACAAACGCGAGAACTTACAACGCACTAAACTGGAACCCTTTGTACAGAAACTGTGCACTGCAACATGGAACGGGGATCAGTTTAACATCGCACGTGCCCCAGGTAGAACAAAACAAAACTAAATGCCATACATTAATAATAGAGACTCAAATGAGTGTCATTCAGAACAAATTAGCATAAACAGCTAAACATCTCTTAATCCGGTTTTAAAATATTCTCTTAAAGAGGATTTCGGTAGTTCGTAATGTACATATCAGCAGGAGACAAGGGAGACAATAAAACTCTTCACAAAAGATTTTCTTGTACAGATTTCGGACAAGTAACTTTAACCGCTAAAACATTAAAAGCAACAACAACAACAACACTGTCACAGCAATTTGGTCTTAATGGAAATATGCGAAAATGTACAGGGTAGCACGAGCTTACAGATTATAAACCGCGTGAAAATCTCAACAACTGGGTGCTAATGCCTCAAAAACGTCATTAGAAACGACCGCGCTGAATGGCACGATTACCCCATCCACCAACTTGGAAGCTCCGTGAGTAAAACTATATCAATGCGATACTATTTATCGTTTGTATGTTGTACTTGTGTGATTAATTAAGATTGTGTACGGATTTGCAAGAGTTATAATTTCATGTAAAATACTTTATTTTTCTGAATTAGACCAGCATTAACGAAACGTCACTTGCAGGATCTATTTTGAAACGAGACTCAGTATGATCAATTATATTGAAGATTTTTGCTTAATAAATATTTATGATAGAAAAGAATTTATTCGGAATGTATGGTAAATACTAGGGCTCAATGACCTGTCTTTATTTTACCCACATACAATTTAAGTCATTTTAATTTCAACATTTTCTTGTAACATTGATTATCGAGGAGTTAATTGTCTATAGCCATGCTCAATGAATGCACCCTGGGTTTTACACCCTTCTTAACAAGCTCTACCTGTGAGACCAAAGGATTTGGATCTTGCAGTTCAGGACTTTAGAACAATCTCTAATAACTGAAAAGATATCCAGTGTTCTACTACTGCACGATGGTGTGATTAAAATTATTACTTAATTTATGTTATTTTTTTGTTGATTGTGAAACATGCAGTTTCGTTTATATTAATCACGCGCGAGTCCGCTTCCTGGACACTACATCAGTACTAAGTCCGAAAAATGGGATTGTGAAGTTCATGAACGAAACCTGTCGAAGCCGGGATTCGAACTCAGGACCTTCGGATCAGAGGACATACGTTCTACCTCTCGTGCAACGATGCCTTCCACTAAATTATTATTATATATATTCGTATAAATATTAAAATATTTTACAGGCCCAGTCCACTTTGGAAACAAACTTGTCTGTTGTGCTGTACACTGTGGCCAAGCTGATGTTTTGTGATGACTGCCAAAACCCTTTGAATATGATGAGCATCGTGAAAACTGGGCTTGTTTCTGTATTGATAATTTAGTTGTGAATGACCTCTTTAAATAAACTTCAATGTGTAGAAAATGCAACTCGTGTACCTATGAGAAAAACTCGGTTTGAACACGTGACACCACTACTGAAGGAACTATACTGGCTACCTGTACGCCTCAGGATCGAATATAACATCGTCTTACAAACTTATAAAACATTCACAATCAATCGCCACAATACATCAAGGATTTTGTTAAAATTTTATTCTCCGGCAAGAAACTTACAATCTAGTGACACGATGACATTAGTGGTGCTAAGAGTTAAGACAGTCACTTTTGGTGCGCGAACTTTTGAATATGTGCCTCCAAGAATGTGAAGTCTCTACCCTCTGAGATCAAATGTGCGAAGTCTGTTAACATTTTCAAGAAACTTTTGAAAACTTACTATTTTAACGGCTACTATGTGTAATTGTGATAATATTTTTTTTTATTTAATTTTATTAATGTTATGCACATCATTACAAATACTTCAATTCATGGAGCTGATAATCAATTTTATGATCATGTTTTTTAGATTTTAAAACTAGTATAACTATTGTTTTATATAGCTTGTATTATATCTTAATGGTTTTAGTGACTTTAGATTTGAATTACTTTCTCTCCTTTTTTAACTTTCAAACATGATCCCGTATGCTTTATATTGTTACATAATTTAATATTTGCTCTATTTTCTTTATGAATGATATTGTAAAGCTTTTTTTGAAGATATGTTATACATGAAAAGAGCACTATAAAAATGTGGTAAAATAAACAAATGTACTGTTATCAGTCATGTGACAACTGGCTAGATTCAGCATGATAGCAAGGCTCTTCTTCTGTAGTGTTGTACCAGTTTCAAAATAAAGAAGATTTGAATCTGAAATCTACATGTGTACTGCACAAATCAAAATTATTAACAAAAACTATGTATTGGAAAATTAAGTAGTGGGTTACACTTTCATCATTTTAAAATCTCATATAACCATGATGGACTATCAAAACTTCTGACTGAGAAAATAAATGTCATACCAAGAGTAATTTCTTGTATGCATATTATTCATAATATTACAGAAATAGAAAATAGACTGTGGTATAAACTTGTTTTCTCATACATTATATTTTATATTTCTTCAGATCAAATTGATTGTCATATTGTTTACGTCTGTCTGCTTGTCAGTCTGTCCATCTGAAAATTTCAACCAAGCTTATATATTTTGATATAAACATGATAAGCAACAGTACTTGAACTTGGTTGGTAGATGCATTGGTGCAAGACTGTTTGACCTGGTCATTGCTGCTAAATGCTGAAAATGTTGACCTTATTTATAGTTCTTCTTCTTGAGCTGAAATGCTGAACTATACATGTTTTCACTTATTAGTTTGGTAAATCAAGTTATTTTTGTTGTTGGTTACTGATAGTGAATTGAATTTTCATGGCGGATCTAACATCAACCATATTTCATTGTACTCGTGTGTTCTATCGTTCAAGCGTGACTGGTTAATGTGAAATATTACATGTTTAACTCAAACTTGAATAACTTCATATGTGTAGTTAAGGTTCATCGTGTGTAACCAATATTTGTTGATAATGTAATATAATATAGGAGTTGGGGATAACAATACCTCAGTGACACCAGGGTTTTTACAGTGAAATATGTGATAGACATTGTAAAATATATATTAAACTGTAAAGTTTTGTTGGAATTAAAAAGAAAACTACATCTTATTAACTTCATGATTATACTTTGTATTTATACACATTAATGGAATTAACTGAAATTGGTTAAGTTTAACATTTGTTGACAACATAACAGAATTTCTGAGTTGAACCTAAAATTAGCTCAGTGACCCCAGGTTTTTATGACTAAAATAAGCTTATCAGACATTTTTCTAACATATATATCAAAAGTAGAAAGTTCTGCTGTAAGAATATCAGATTAAGAAGAATAAAAGATGAAAACTTATAATTTTTTGTCAAAATTGCAACCCATTATTTCATGCATGTGGATGAAGATAAAACTTATAGTATTATACAAAATGACATCATTTATGATATAAAATGTATTAACAATTAACACAAAAGATACCAAATGAATACAGTCAAACTTGTGAATAAAGGACACCCTGCGGACAAGGCCAAAGTGTCCTTTGATCACATGAAGCAATCGTTGATTCCTTATATCACATGTTTGTTGTCCAAGGTCAAAATGCCAATTCGGGAAAGAATTTTGGTGTCCGCTGTCTGCGGTCGACAGGTGTTCGCTATATCAGGTCATTTAAAGAGTGTTTTTGTCGGGGAGATTACAGTGTCCGTTTTAGACAGGTGTCCGTTGTTCACGGGTGTCTGTTAGCACAGGTTAGACTGTACTTACATGTAAAAAACAGCCTGGTGGACTATGATTTGATCATGATGTTACGGTAAAAGTATGACTGTGTTTAGTGATAAGCTTTTTGTACACAGCAATCTTAAAAAACAGCTGCACACCTACTCAAAACATGAACTGTTATCTCCGAAACAAGTCCAGTGATCCTCATTTTTCTTTCCATTTTTAGATTTGTTATACTTTTTTCTATGAAACCTAAAGAATGATTACTTTTCCTCAGATAAAACAAAATACAGAAATCGTCGATAACATGCACAGATAAGCCAAGTTAATTTCCAGGTTCTCATGACAAATTAAAAAGCATTTAATGTATTCGGCGCTTATCATTGTTAAAGATTCTTCTTGTTTAAAATACATTTAAAATCTTTAAAAATGACTAATTATCGGATGACGTCAACAACTGAAAATGACCCATACGACTGAGCAGAAGTTCACGTGTTTTCTCGTGTTCTATGAAATGCACGCAGCTACATACGTCAATGGTCACGTAGTTTTTTTACAAATCTTACAATGTGGTCATTATCGAATTATGGCCAATTATTTGATGACGCAAATGCACAACAAATAAATGCATTGTATAACAGTGTGGTTTTACAATTTGTGTTTATTTACGGTGTAAGGGAAGTTTTTTTATCACAGAAGAATAGACAGTTCATAATTTCACTCACATGAAAACACGCCATACATGCCTTGTATTGACGTCAATCACACCTCAAATAGAACAATGATAGGAATTTCATAATAATACTATGTCTAGACATTGGTTGGTATTTAATATGACTCGTGAAAATGGTCACTGCCCTATCTACATATAAACAGGTAAATGTATGTTTTGAAAAAGATATCTCGCATCAAAGCACTGGGAGAACTCAACGTTTTGACGAAGTATATTTTCAAAGAAAACAAAAACTACCAGGTCCTCTAAGTGCAACACATTTAATACAATAGTCTGAAACATGTAACAAAACACTGCAAATGTTGCAATATGTTTTATGGAAACAACTCTCACGAGAACATTTAAGACATTCTGACTGATTACCTCCCTTGTCCTATACTTGACAATATTTTCGATTTGTTGTTACGTAAAATGTTGACTACTAGTATATAGTATTTATAATTAAGCAATTTCTTTTTTTCTTGTCTTACTAGTAGTGATATATTATAAACAGAGGACACTATCATACAAAGGTACTTACAAGATTATTCAGCAGAATTCAATTCATTCAAATCTAAAGCTGAAAAGGAAAACATTAATTTTAAATCTAATAATGACGAAGATTACAACGCATTCTTTAATATGGATGAATTAATGAACTCTATTGATAAAGCTAAAGACTCTGCCGCTGGACCTGATGGAATTCATTACCAACTTCTGAAACATATACCACAGGTTTCACTTGATCTTTTATTGAACATTTTCAATGATATCTGGGTAACAGGTGATGTGCCGTCTTGTTGGAAGGAGGCACTTGTTATACCTATCCTTAAACCTGGGAAATACCATATTGACCCTACTAATTACCGTCCTATTTCTCTCACTAGTTGTATTTGCAAAACTTTCGAGCGAATGATTAATACTCGTCTTGTTTGGTACTTGGAATCTAAAGGAGTAATAACTAATTTTCAATCAGGTTTCCGTAAACAGCTAAGCACTAATGATCATCTTGTCCGACTTGAATCTTTCATTAGAGAAGCTTTCATTAATAAACAGCATTTAGTATCAATTTTCTTTGACCTTGAAAAGGCTTATGAAACGACGTGGAAGTATGGCATCCTCAAAGATCTTAAAGATGCCGGTTTAAATGGGAGACTACCCTTGTTTGTTTCAAATTTTCTATCAAACCGTAATTTACGTGTTCAGTTTGGTTCCTCTTTATCAGAGAACCACCAACAGGAACAGGGAGTTCCACAGGGTAGCATCCTTTCGGTTACACTGTTTGGTCTTAAAATAAATAATATAACCAAAGTTCTCAACCCTGGAGTTGATTGATCATTATACGTCGACGATTTTTTGATATGTTACCGTTCGAAAAGCATGCGTACCATTGAACGCCAACTACAACAGAACCTTGATAAGATCCAAAAATGGGCCTCAGAAAATGGTTTTAAATTTTCAAGATCCAAAACGCAATGCGTGCACTTTGTCGTCTGCGAAAGGCACACAACGATCCAGAACTATACATATCCAGCTCGAGATTCCCTGTTGTACCTAAAGTAAAATTTCTTGGTGTCATTTTGATAAAAAATTGTCTTTCATACCCCATATTAAAAATCTAAAACAAAAATGTCTTCAAGCTCTAAATCTACTGAAAGTCATTTCTAATACTGAGTGGGGGTCAGATACCTCAACGTTACTACAACTGTACAGAAGCCTCATCCGTTCCAAATTAGACTAAGGATTAATTGTTTACGGCTCTGCCCGCAAGTCATACTTAAAGATGCTTGACACCATACACCACCAAGGCTTGCGTTTGGCTCTTGGTGCTTTCCGCACATCACCAATAGAAAGTTTATATACGGAGGCCGGTGAACCGCTACTAAATCTACGTCGAAAGAAGCTATCGCTTCAGTATGCAAAGACTATTTCATCTAACGACAAAAACCCTACCAGAGACGTTATATTCAACCCTAATAGCAAAGAGCAATTTCAAAACAAAGAAAAAGAAATAAAACCAATTGGTATACGATTGGAAGACGACTTAGAAGCTCTCAAACTTGACCCACATAGCGTTGCACAAAACCTTACACAAAATATAGCTCCATGGACATATCCAGAGGTAAATACTGATCTATCCAAAGAAATAAAATCTCCTAACTCATCTGAATTATATAAAGACGAATTTTCCAAAATTATAGAAACACATCATGATTTTATCCATATCTATACTGACGGCTCAAAAAACGGCAGCAAGGTTGGTTGTGCTGCCTTCGCACACAACTTTATTTCTCGGATGGGCCTCCCAGAGAAGGCATCAATGTTTACAGCAGAAACAAAAGCCATCGACTTGGCATTATCATACATTTCTCAACACAGTGCAGACAAATTTCTAATTTTCTCAGATTCTCTTTCTGTTCTTCAAGCTATTAAAAATCGCAAAACCAATAATGTCTTGATTCAACATTTGCTCATTCGCTTACATGATATTTTACAATCAAAATGCGTAAACTTTTGCTGGATACCTAGCCACATAGGTATTCGAGGAAATAAAACAGTTGATAATTTGGCAAAAGAAGCTCTTAATATTCAACCAGTTGCAATCACGTTACCCAACAGCGATTTTCAGCCATCTATTAATTTACTTACCAAATCCAAATGACAATCTCAATGGGATGAAAAGACAAATAGCAAACTCTATCCTTTCTCATGTCCAATTATCAAGACCTTTCGCTCTTTTAACTCGCCGCGACCAAGTCGTTATTACAAGGTGCCGTATCGGACACACTCGAATTACACATTTATACATAATTAACCGAGAAGATCAACCATTTTGCATATCATGCAACGAAGCTTTCACTGTAAAACATTTTCTTATAGACTGCCACGAATATACCCTAACCCGGAACCAGTATTTCAACGCAAGCTCACTCGAAGACCTATTCACAAACACTCCATCTATGCTTATTATTCAGTTTTTAAAGGCAATTAATCTGTACTGCAAAATATAATTAACATATTAATATATATAATAACAAGAGGACCATGATGGCCCTGCATCGCTCACCAGAATAAATATAAATTAACTTGTTACTACAAAGGTAATAAAGGTACACTTGTGGGCAAATAATGGGGAACAATAATAATCTCGATAAAGGACCATCAAAGGATACTACGAAGGAATATTTGTGATGACTGTAGGATGCCACAGACCAATTTTGTTGATAATCCATCTATTAGTTCATGAGAAGAAGACGTTTAAAGGTATTTCTATTTTTAGCTCTAGCGGCTCCTAATAGGGACCAACCATTTTTATTTCAGCAAATCTGATAGAACACAATCTAACAACTAAAAACCAAGTTTGGTAATAATCAATCGATAAAATCATGGCAAAAAGTAATTTTAAGCTATTTCTATTTTTAGCTCTAGCGCCCCTGAAAGGGGCCGACCAAATTTATTTGAGCAAACTTGAGAGTGGACCATCCAAGGATTCTACAAACCAAGTTTGGTGATCATCCATCCATTGGTTCAAGAAGATGATTAAAGGTTTTTTCTATTTATAGCTCTAGCGGCCCCTAGATCTAGTCTGATTTTAGCTCTAATCTGATAGAACACTATCTAAATTTGATAAAAACCAAGTTTGGTAATAATCTATCCATAGAAACATGAGAAAAAGTCATTTTAAGGCATTTCTATTTTTAGCTCTAGGGGTCCTAAGAGGGGCCGACCAAATTTATTTGAGCAAACTTAAGAAAGGACCATCTAAGGATGCTACAGACCAAGTTTGGTGATAATCCATCCATTGGTTCACGAGAAGAAGACGATTAAATGTTTTTCTATTTTTAGCTATAGCGGCCCCTAAAAGTGGTCAATCGGAACAATATGAGCAAATTGCAGTTAGAACGTCAAAAAGCTTCTGCACAGCAAATTTGAAGTAAATCCGATCTGTAGTTTCTGAGGAGAAGACCATTGTTGACGCCAGACGACGGACGCCGGAGCATCCACCTACCTATCCTAACAGCTCACCCTGAACCTTCGGTTCTGGTGAGCTAAAAACTATAAATATATTCGTTACACGACACAAACACAGAATAAAAAAGTTACGTGAGCTAGGTATATCTAATGCTAAAGATTATTGGAAATATCTTAAGAATTTAAATAAACCAGAAACACAACATGGAAATACAACATTAGAACAATCTTATGAACGCGTTAAACAAGTAAATTCTGAACATTATACTGATGAAAGTTTGCCTGACATGGATGAATGTAAACACACATTATTTACTCAACAGAAGCCTTAAATAATCCTATTTTCAAGCGATGAAAATTCAAAACTATAACAAAATGTAATAAAGGCGAATCATCCTCTCCTCATGATAACATAATCAATGTGTAGTGTTATACTGTAAATTTTTAGATTTTGTGTTATTCTGTAACTTGTTATACTGTAAATTTTTAGATTTTGTGTTATGCTGTAATTTGTTATACTGTAAATTTTTAGATTTTGTGTTATGCTGTAATTTGTTATACTGTAAATTTTTAGATTTTGTCTTATGCTGTAGCTTGTTATACTGTACATTTTTAAATTTTGTGTTATGCTGTAATTTGTTATACTGTAAATTTTTAGATTTGGTATTATGTTGTATTTTTTTATATTTTTGTGTTGTATAATGTTTTTTTGTAAGTGTTTATTGTTTTAACTTTTGAAAAGTGAGTTATAACTATTTTGATATATTTCATGTACATATGTACATACTCTCTGTGTCTGGCACATGTGATACAAACTCGAAGAAAGCTCGAAGTGACATGTCTCCAGACTCTCCAACTGAGCGTGCATCTCTGAAGGCTAGGCGCAACTTGTACAAGTCCTCAGTGCCCGAACCCGCGCTTCGTTATATCGTTGTTTCACAGGCGGATATACATGTCAGTGCGACCCCAACTGTGCAGCAGATGTTTGATAAACTGTCTGCTGACGTCAACATGTTGTATATGTCTCTGAACGAGCGCTTTGATCAGCTTCAGACATCCTTGGAGTCTAGTGTTGCAAACAAAGTTTCACAACTTTTGGACAAAAGAGCTAACGGTGAAATGAACAAAATTAAGCGCGATGTTGACTCTAAAATAGACACCAAATTTGAATCGTTCAAAGACACTTTGTAGGCCGAGCTGACCGCTGATCTTGCTAATATTCGTAATGAGATCTCGAATCTTTCAGTGCCTGCTGAAGGTATCCAGAACAAGTCCCAGGCTCAGGACAGATCTCTCAACATTGTTGTCCGCAATCTTCCGGAAAGCACCTCTGAAAGCACCCAGTCAAAAGTTAATGGTCTCATCAGAGATGAATTGAAGCTTTTCGAATGTGACCGTGAGCAAGGTTGAACGCAAGAAGTCGTACACTGATTCAAAGCCAGGTGTAATCATCGCAACTCTTAAACCCAAATCTGATAAGCAGTCAGTCATGAAATCAAAACCGAAATTGAAGGACAATCGGCAGTACTCTAAAGTTTTTGTTCACCATGATCAATTTCCTGCAGAGCGCGCTGCAAGTAAGAACTTTGCAACAATACTGGGTGTCTTGAATGAGCGCAACCTTTAGAATGAGAGGATCTAGAGTTGTGCATAGCAGGGATGATCGGGAGACTAACGATCGGGATCATCGTCGTGACAACCGCCATGTAGATCGTCGAGATGCTCCTCGCGATAGTCGTGATGTTAGTGATCGCGAAAGTCACGATGACCATCGCTCTGACGGTCACTGGAGATCTGCCGGTGGTCGAGGTAGAGGCAGAAACTCATCTTCACATGGTAGTTCTGGTCTAGATTCGTGCCGGGTTTTGGAACGTTAGGGGGTGGAAAACAGATGTGTCTTCAGACAATTCTATTTTTAGGTCTTCGTGTGTTTTAACAAATGTCTTTGACATTTTAGGCATTGCTGAAAGCCATTTGCTTGGTGATGATGATGTTCATCTGGAGGGATTTACATGGTACGGCAACAACAGGACCCACATACACCGGAACGCCAGATCTGGTTCTGGCGGTGTTGGCTTCTTTGTCAACAATAATTTACTAGATTATTTTACAATTACAATTTAAGATAAATCAAATGAAGGAATTTTGTTGATTAAATTGAGTCACAAATTTGATAACATTGTCATTTTACCTCGTGTATGCTACTTTCTACCAGAAAATCATTCTAGATTGTTTGATGTTAACCAGTTTTACGATTCGCTTCTAACTTTAGTATACCAATACAAAGATATGGGAACATGGTATATTTGTGGAGATTTTAATAGTAGATGCGGTGATAATGATGATTTTATTCGTGGAGTAGACAATGTACCTGACCGGAAGGTTATTGATTTTAGTGTAAATAGATATGGTGAAATATTATTAGAATTTTTAACAAGTGTTAATATGTGTATGTTGAATGGTCGCAGTTCAGTTAATAATTTTACGTCTGTGTCAACTAAAGGTAGATCTGTGGTCGACTTCTGTTTTGTAGAATGTGATTACCTTAAACATTTTGAGGAGTTTGAGGTAGTAACGGTTACAGATCTTATTAGTAAGACTCACATGGCCTCTTCTTTAACGTTAAGAGGACTGTCAGGCCATTCTATCCTAATGTGGAATATTGTAATTGATGGAATAATTACTGATTGTTCACATAATATTATTATCGTGATGAACAAAGTTCTTATAAACATATTAAATATGATGTGTCTAATATACCAGATGATTTTATGCTAAATGATGAAACTTTATTCTCTGTTAATGAAACTATTTCAAAGCTTGAATGTTCTCATCGTATCCAGTCTGATATAGATAATGTTTATGACAGTTGGTGTAGTATTGTTAAAAACAATATGTTTAATAGTTTGCCACATAGAGAAATCAAATTCGGTTCTAGCAATAAAAAACGACGACCAGGTGAGCCCTGGTGGTCCGAAAGTTTGTCAAGTTTATGGAATAATACTTGTAATACTGAACGGGTTTGGTTGTCCTGTGATAGTAAATGCAGAAAGAATTTACTGAAATCAGACTTTGTCAGTAAGCATAAGTTATTTGATCACGAGGTTCAGAGAGCTAAGCGTTTTTACTGGTTTTCTTTGCAATCTCAGTTATTAGAGGAGTGTAAAGTGGGCACGTCAACTTTTTGGAAGTCTATAGGTAAAATAGGCGTTAATTGTTCAAAAGGGAATGTTATTCCATTAGAAGTTGTTTTACCTGATGGATCAATTTCGAATGATATAAACGCAGTCTTGTCTCGATGGAGAAATGATTTTAGCTCTTTTTTCCAAGCTTCAAATACCAATGTTAACATGAATCGTAGTAATGTTAATGATGATAGTGCAGTTTTTAATAACCATATATCTGTGATGGAGGTTGAAAAGCTACACTATCTGTTAACAAAGGCAAAGCCTCTGGAATAGACAATATACCTGTCGAAGTTTTGCATAAAGATACATGTATTGTTTAATATTTGTTTTAATAATGGTACTGTACCTACATTATGGGGCAAATGTGTTATTAACCCTATACCAAAGTCTTCTAGTCTAGATAAACGGGATCCACTTTCTTATAGCTATTTACAAAATTTATTGTTCAATTTCAAATTGTAGGCGTACTAAGTGGTCGGAAGAAAATGATAAAATTTCCTGTGAACAAAATGGCTTTAGAAAAAGCCGTAGCACTGTTGACCAAATTATGAGTCTCACTAATGTTATTGATACTAGGAAAAAATTTCGTCAATCCACGTATTGTTCTTTTATTGATTTTAAAAAAGCTTATGATACTATAAATAGAACAATTTTGTGGAACCGTTTGTTGGACATTGGTACACATGGAAAATTGTTTTATGCTGCCAAGTCATTGTATGCGTCCGTTCAATCATGTGTTAATTATTTAAAAACGGATTGGTTCAATGTCAGTTGTGGACTACGTCAGGAATGTATTGTTTCGCCTCTTTTATTTAACTCGTTTATAAATGACCTAACTGTATATTTAAAATCGTTTGATATTGGCGTTACAGTAGATAACCAGAAATTATGTGTTATGTTGTATGCAGATGATATTATTGTAATGGCTTAAACTGCAGCTGACCTGCAAATATTATTGAATGCTTTAAACTATTGGTGTAATTTGAATGACATAACAGTAAATTCTTCCAAAAGTAATGTTGTGCATTTCCGTCCAGTCTCTGAAACTTGTACAAATTTCGATTTCATGTGTGGAACTAGTAAAATTAATATTGTAGATCGATATACTACCTGACTAGGTGTTATATTACCTGAAAATCTCGATTTAAATGCTACAGTTAAAGCTGTGGCCCAGAGTGCTAGTCGTGCGCTAGGCTTACTTATAGCAAAATGTAAATCTATTGGTGGTTTACCACATGATGTTTTTACCAAGCTTTATAATACTATTGTCTGGCCAGTGATTAATTATAGTGCTCCGCTCTGGGGATATCGTTCATATTCTTGTATTGAGGTTGTACACAATAGAGCAATGCGATTTTTCCTTGGAGTTGGTAAATATAGTCCGAATGATGGTATTGCTGCGAACATGGGCTGGAAGCCACCCGTAGTTCGTCAAGTAAAGAGCATCTCATTATATTGGTCTAAACTGGCCAGTAATGAGCAATGAAAGATTGAAGAAGCGAATAGCACTCTGGACCTACAGTAAGGCTAGTATTTCTTGTAAAAATTGGTGTTATCATGTTACAAGTTATTTGCTTGAGAGTAATCATTATTATACAAGTTTTGATAATGTTATACCTTGTTCATGTGTTCATAATGTTGAAACTAAAGCTTTTGAAAGTTATGTTCTTAAGTGGTCTAACAAAATCAACAATGTCATGGGCCCCTCTGGTCGCGGTCGTAACAAATTAAGAACGTACAAATTGTATAAAACAGTATTTAGAACTGAGCAGTATTGTAAACTTATACTACCAAAGAGACATCGCTCAGCATTTTGTAAGTTTAGAATGGGCGTCGCCCCTATTAGAATTGAAACTGGTCGTTACGAAGGGTTACCAGAGGAGGTTAGGACATGTCCTTTTTGTACAAGTGGTGATATAGAACATGAAAATGCCTGTCTACGGGGGCGAACCAAACAATCCAGTAGATGGGCACAGAAATGGGTTTTGCTTAAATTCATGCTCAAATGTTGATAATATTTCATTCACTCCAAAACATAGATTTTATTCACAAAATAGTGTTAGTAAAACAAGATTGAGATCCTCTGGTTAGACATTAAAAGAGGCTTCTTTTCCGTATAAACCAAATTCAACATTGAAAAAAAGGTCATACAAAAGAAACAGCTTATTTACTTATTCATGGGAAACATGAAAATTGTAAAAGTAAGGGCTACGCTGATGTAAATGCCAATTTTACGGCAGCTATGACAAAAACCACTGTTTTGGTTTATATAAATAAGAAAGCAACTAATGGGTAGTGTAACACTGGTGCTTCAGTCTCTTGTATTAGTCAAGTATTCTATGATAAGGCATTTCTGAAGAATAAACCACAATTTATATCGAATGATTTAGAGTCAATAGTTGGTGTTGGGGGGACCCGTCATTCTGTCACTTTTATCCCCGTCAAAATTGCTAGCATTAAATCGGGAAGTGAAATATTTTTAGAACCTTTGGCTTCTCTTTGTAACCACAATATCATGGGAGCAAAATGTTTAGTTAAAGTAAAAAAGGGCAAATCATACATGAGAATCGTAAATCCTTCGAGTAGAGATGTTCATTTGAAAGGAAATAAAGTTTTGGCTATCATCTCTAAAATCAAGAGTGATAGTATTTGTAGCTTGAACGAAGTTGATAGTACTTTTATTACGTTGACCAAAGACCATTCTAGTAAAAAGAATTGCATCATTTGAATTCGATATAAACAATGTAGATCTAAATGATACCAAAACAAAATTTTTTTATTGAGACAAACTAATGACATATTTTCTGAAAGATTACATGATTTAGGTCGAACGGATCTTCAAACTCATGTAATTGACACGGGAAATGCAAAACCAGTCCGCACACCGTTTTTCACAAACAAAATCCGAAGGTACGTAGAAAGACTGACGAAATGGTCAATGAAATGTTAAAAGAATGCACAATTAAAGAAAGTAATTCTGATTGGTTTTCACCGGTGGTTCTTGTAAAAAAATCAAATTCAGATGAGTACATGTATGCGGTTGATTACAGAAAGTTGAATAAAGTAACTAAACCTCAGGCTTTCCCACTTCCAAGATTCTCAGACATGCTTGATGCGATTGGTAAGTCTAATTCTCAGTATTTTACAAGTCTTGACTTGGAAAAAAACGTTTAGCTAAGTTCCATTAAGCAAGTCTAGTAAAGAGAAAGCTGCTTTTGTTACGTATGATGGTATCTATGAATTCCAAACCATGCCACTCGGCTTATCATGGGGCTCCGGCAACATTTCAATCATTAATGATACAAGTTTTAAAGGGGTTAATTTGGAAATTTGCTCTTTGTTATGTAGATGATGTTGTTATCTTTTCTCCTCCTTTTGAGAAACATTTTGAACACATAAATGAAATTCTTTTTCACGTTTGCGCCAACGGTGGGTTAAAACTTTCTCCTAAAAAGTGTAAATTTGTTCAGAAACGATTATTCTATTTGGATCATGTGATAGGCAAACCTTGGACTGGGATTGAGGCAGATGAAAACAAAGTTGAAAAGATTTGTAATTTAACTCCACCGAGAGATCAAAAAGGTGTTAAAAGCTTATTAGGCCCGACAAATTACTATAAAAAGTTTATTGCCAACTATAGCAACCGCTCCCGTGTTAGCCTTTCCGGTGATGGAGGAACATTTTATCGTAACATGTTATGCTTCAAAAAGTGGAATTGGATACATATTTGCACAATTGGATGATGCAGGGCGAGAAAGGTTTATTGAATACAACGGCAGGGCCTTGCATGCACCTGAGAAAAATTATCCAGTATCGGAGTTAGAATATTTTGCTACTGTTGTAGGTGTTAAAACATTTAAGTCTTATTTTTCTGAAATTGCCTGAAGAAAGTTCAAGATTATAACTGATCATAAAGCTCTTAAGTTTTTGAATTCAGCTACTACGTCTACAAATGGCAGACTGGCCAGATGGCAGATTTTCATGCAGGGTTATGATTATGAGGTAGTCTGTAGGAAAGGGGACATTGATATCGCGGATGCTTTATCAAGATATACCAAAGAAACCCGACAGAACATTTATCATACAGAGCACGGGCAAGAGAACAGTAATGAAAATTACGCAACTAAGTGTGTACAAGAGGTAAAAGAGGGCGTTTTAAGTCTGTCAGCAAACAAGAAACAGTTTCAATCTGGTAAAGAGCCAAATGATTGAGCGCAAAGTGACGTAGAAGTCATTTTATCAAAACATAATGATGGAACTGATTTAGCGGAAAATATTCAGCAACCAAGGGAGTGGTTAGAGGCTGTCATAGAATATAGCGATCATGAAACCGTCTGTTCTGTGGACGCCGAAACCTCGAAACCTACGAAGTAAACAAAGAAGGTCATTTTGAAGATTTGATTGATATGCAGAAGAATTGTCCTGATTCCAAATATATTTATGCATACTTAGTCAATCAAGTTATTCCTGAAAATGAGAATATTAAGAAGTTCGTACAGATGGAAAAAGATATTACGATAATTTAGTTGGAGTTCTAATTCATGTTTACCAGAACAGAGCCAAGAAAAAACCTACGGAGGAACGATTTATTTATCAAATTGCATTACCACAGAAACTCCGGTTAGCCATTTTAGAACAGTTCCATGATAATAATGGTCACTTCGGGCATAAAGAGGTTTTTGCCGCTATACAAGCAAAATATTTCTGGCCACACATGCATCAGCAGATTTTGGATTACATTAGATCTTGTGATCGATGTCAAAGGACAGAGAGAGATTCGAATTCTTCAGATACTCCGCCCAATCCATTGCTAGTCGTCGGAATCTTCCAGAGTCTACATATTGACATATTTGGTCCTCTTACCAAAACATCAGAAGGTCATTCGTACATTGTGGTCTTTGTGTACAGTTTCACAAGCTGGGTGGAAGCATTCCCCCTGAAGTCACGAACGGCAGCTGTTATTGCCAGAACATTACATGACGAAATTTTCTGCCGTTATGGTGCGTCAAATGCAATTGCTACTGCTACTGCTACTAGGGGTCGTAATTTCTTGTCTAAACTGGTAAATGCAATCTCTGAGATGTACCAAGTTTCACGTCATAAGACAGCAAGCTACAATCCACAAGCAAACGGGTGTGTTGAAAGACGGAACGCCACAGTGGTCTAAACTATCCACATATATGACCAGAAAGATCAGAAAAATTGGCATCTAATACTTCCTACAGTATTGATGGCTATGAGGTCAAATCCAAATACAGAAACGTCTAGCTTCAGTCCATTTAAAATGCTCTTTGGTGGTGAAATGAGGCTGCCTTTTGATGTCAATTTGGTTCCTAAGGAAATAATGAAACAGGAGGTTAAAACAATGGATATACAGCTGTTAGATTACTCTTAAATTAATCCATGGAACTGCCAAAATGAATACTGAAACCACCCAGTCAGAAAACAAAGAAATACATGATGCTTGAGAGCCAAAGGGTTTGATTTTCAAGTAGGAGAGAAAGTTCCTAAGAAGCTGCATAAACATACCCCCAGGGTTATTCAATAAGCTACAGGACAAATGGGAAGGTCCGTACTATATTAGTCAGAAAGGTCCATGCGACAGTTATCTACTAGCAGACATTAAACTCACAAATGATGAAATCATATGACAATGCAAAGATTTTGAAGATATAGTATGAGCCACTAGATTATAGGCACGACCTAATTTAAAATCGACATGATAGTCATTATGACCACAATGAGGATAAGAACGAAACTAACGGGGATAGTACCGGTAACATATTCAATGGACATGTAAAAGAATAACGGATGTGCAAAATGATCAACTGAACATCGGGGATGGAAACCGAGAAAATGTTAATATAAATCAAGATGATCATGAAAATAAAAAGGACTTGGATATATTAGGTGGTCAGGACAACTCGGTGATGAATAAAAACAATAATGATGGGGATACTGATCTAATCGATTTGAGTGAATCGAAGAAAATCTCCAACCAAACGAAAACGGATAGATCCAATGATAACGATGATTATCATCCAGCGAATAGAATCCTGAAACAGCGATTCAAAAATGGAAGAAAACAGTTCCTAGTGGAATGGACGGACAGAGCTTATAGACCCTCATGGCAAGAGGAAGATGATCTATATAATGAACTAAAAAGACATTGGTATATAGCAAGAACAAAAGCCGGGAAATGGAAAAAGAGGAGACCATACAGACACTTTAATTAGTTGATATACGCAAGGTTTTGATAGCTTAAAGCTTAATAATCACCTAATGATAATAACTCCAAATCAAAACCGCTTGAAAACTTTTTCTTTCGTTGTTAGGAGCTCTCAGATACTTTATGTTCAATATATTGTCTTTCTTTACGTAAATTTCAATACAACAGGAAAGGTATATTAATACTGGACAGGAGAACCGAGAATTAATATCATTTCATAATTTGTGGAGGTTTACAGCAACAGATAAAAGCGCTCCTTTATACAGAACATATGTATGCCTTGGAAGCATCCAGCATGAATAGTTTTTTATCACATGATCATTTTAAAATGGGATGAGTGAGCGAATGGACGTGAGAGTGGAATATGTAATAAACTGAGTGTGAAAGGTCTTTATTGCTTTATTGTCTTCTTATTTTCTCTCCTGTTTGCATATGATTTGGACAATATTGTGACGACATGTTGATCCATGGGTAGATAACAAACATTTTCTTGCTTTGTACTTTACTGGGGTCGATGGATGCATGATGTATCTGCCTTTATTGTTCTTGGGTTGTCGACGGTGTCTGGCAGTTTAACGAACGAGCTGCAACGATTGAACTATGGAGTAGTGTTTGAACCGTATGAGTCAGAACAGTTGGCAGTAGTGTATAATTGGGTGTTTTGGGACAAACCAATCCCGTGCCCGTGCACGAAAGGGTAATCCCCAACTAACCCCAACCTCCGCTAATCCCTACCAATCTCCACTAATTCCCACCAACCAAACTTCCGCTAGAAGATTTACATGCATGGGGAATCCCCCACAAACCCCAACCTCCGCCAATCCCCACCAACCGCCTTTAGTCTCTATAAACCTCCTTCAACCTCTTTCAGTCATCGCCAGCCTCCACCAGGTTTCCACTGGGTGCCGTTTCATAGTTTATCACCATCACAACTCAATTCCAGACGGGTGATCATCACCAATAATAACGGGGTGTTCGGTGATGTGAAAAAATCATGTTAAAAACTAAGTTTTTTTATAAAAAAATATGTCGTTTCCATGATTTCAACAAGATACTCGAAAGCGAATAATAAATATATGGGGGATAAATTTAACCCGAACGAGCCTTCAAAGTTTATAACTTATTTAGACGCCAACAACTTGTACGAGTGGACGATGAGTCAACCTTAACGAAACTGGAAAAATGTTCCTTTTATTGTAGAAGTTGATTTAAAATACCCGCGCGAGTTACACAATTTACACAACGACTATCCTTTAGCGCCAGAACACTTGAAGATAAACGGAGTAGAAAAACTGATCCCGAATTTGGGTGACAAAAAGAAATATACAATTCATCGCGAAATTTTAAAACAGTACGAACAATTGGAGTTAGTTATTAAAAAAAAAATCGTCGAGGAACTAGATTTGAAGAGGATACGTGGATGAAGCCGTATATCGATTTAAATTCCAACCTCCGGGCGAAGGCGACAAACGAATTTGAGAAAGACTTTTTCAAATTGATGAACAACTCCGTCTTCGGTAAGACGATGGAAAATATCAGAAATAGACCGAATATCAAGTTGGCGAATGATAGAACGAAGGCGAAAAAATTAGCGGCGAAACCAAATTTTAACGGAAATACCATCTTTGACTAAAATCTTATCGCGATACATATGAAAAAGACTCATCTAATATTTAACAAACCGGTTTACCTCGGAATGTGTATTTTAGACCTAAGTAAAACGCTGATGTACGATTTTCACTACGGGTGTATTAAACCGAAGTATGGGGAAAACGCTAAATTGTAAGTTGTTTACTGATACAGATAGTTTGATGAGATTGAAACGGAAGACTTTTACAAAGATATTACCCCGAACGTAAAAGATAAATTTGACACGAGTAATTTTGAGAAGAATCACCCGTCTGTAATCCCGGTAGGAGATAATAAAAAAGTGATTGGGGCGTTTAAAGACGATGCGGGTGGAAAAATCATCGAAGAATTTGTCTGTTTGAGGGCTAAATTGTACTCGTTTAAAATGCTTGATGGGGAGGAAGTGATAAAATCTAAAGGAATAAAAAATCCGTAAACATCTGGCATGAGAATTTGAAGGAATGTTTGTTTACGGACATGGAACAATTACGAACGATGAGTATTTTAAGAAGCCGGAGTCACGTAATGTACACGGAGGAAATAAACAAAGTCGCGCTGAGTGGTAATGATCACAAGAGAATTGTCTCACCGGGCGAAAGAAACACGCTGGCGATGAAGCATTATATTTCGTAATTTTAAATTAGCGGAGACTGAAGGAGGTTGAAGGAGGTTGGGGTGGGGGGAGATTGGGGTTGGCGGAGGTTGGGGTTGGTGGAGATTGGTGGGGGTTAAAGGAGGTTGGTGGAGGCTGGTGATGACTGAAGGAGGTTGATGTAGACTAAAGGAGGTTGGTGAGGATTGGCGCAGGTTGGGTTTGGTGGGAGATTCCCCTTTTGTGCATATGTACGCCTGGTGGAGATTGGGAGATTTTTGGTTTGGAATTTACATTTTAAGACTTTTATTTTTTGGAGAAAACTTTTTTTAAAATTTTGCGGGTGGGAGGTTGGCAGTGATTAGCAGAGGTTAGGGTTGGTAGGGATTAGCAGAGATTGGTGGGGATTGTGGGAGGTTGATGGGGGATACCCCATACATATAAAGCTTAAAGCGGAGGTTGGGTTGGTGGGGATTAGTGGAGGTTGAGGTTGGTGGGGGATTCCCCTTTCGTGCACGTGCATGGGATTGGTTTGTCCCAAAACACACAATTATACACTACTGTTGGCGACAGAAAGTTGGATTCACACTTTTGCGATACAATTGCTGGTAGAAATGAGTGTTGGAGATATAAATGGGCGTTACAAAGGTGCAAAATTGTGCGATATTGTCAATGAAGTGTTAATAGAAATTAATCGAATAAGGCAGCAAACTAATGTAATTATAATAATACATTGGATTCCATATTCCGACTGATTCCGGATAGAGATTTAAGAATAAAAAGTAGATCTCGATCAAGGAGAGCATTATTATCGTTTATAGGAAGCCTGTTGAAATCCATATTTGGAACAGCTACTACAGGTGATGTGGAAATGTTAGCTGATCACATTAACGCATTAAATAAACTTACCAGGACTATTACAGCAAGCGTTTAACAACACGAAAACAAACTAGCCCCCGTACATTCATGCGGTTGATGAACGCATGGATAACATCATCAGTGGCATGAAAGAAAATGAGAGGGCAATTAACCATCAAACACAACTTTATGAGTTTTTTGACAATCTTGAACAGTCTTTTTCTACGATGAATATTCTTATGACTAAGCAAATTGAAAAATCTAGTAAGTTAGAACATGTGTTCGAGGAGCTTTTGGATGGTATATACAATTTAGTGGAAGGCACATTGTCTCCTCACTTGATTTCACCTACAACTATAGTTAAAACTTTGACTGATTTTCAGGAGATACTACATAGTAAATATAATGGCTTTTATTTAACTTTTGATAATCAGCATGAAGTGTACATAAATGTAGATACATTTTTTTCAAGACAAGGTTCAGACCTGTACGTATCTGCTCAATTTCCATTTTTTCCATTTGTTAAGCCTTTGTCTATGTTTCGCATTATGTCGTTTCCGGTGCCTGTCTATGATACATCAAATCACGCTACAAAATTGTTAAATTTACCAGATCTTTTTTGCCATTACGAGTGATATGCAGCATTATACCTTATTTACGATTAAAGAAATGAGTAGGTGCAAATCTGGAAAAATGATGACTTGTAAGTTTAACAGAGCGTTATCTCCTATTACAGATATGAATTGTATTTTGGCTTTATTCGAAAATGATAAGAGTCTTATAAAAGATAAGTGTGATTTCAGATTTCTGGCTCACCACTTGTCCAGCAAAATTATGCAATGGACACATACATCAATTTTAGTATATAATTTCAACTTAATCGAATTTGACTGTAAAACGGGGATGAAAATGGTCGATGGTTGCAAGTTCTGTACAATAAGTGTTCATTGTGAGCGTGCAGTCACTACGCAGAACATAAATTTGCCTCCTAGATTGTCCGCATGTCATAAAAATACAACTAGCAAGTTACATCCAGTTAATTTGGATCTGTTACAGCAATTTAGATCTACATGATAATAAAAGATAAAAACAGGATGCGCCTATAGCATGTGTGCTTGTAGGCCTGATGTGAAGGATGACAGTTTCTCACTGGTCTTAAGATTAGTTGGTAGAGCATTCCAATGTCTGATAGTTTTTGGAAAATATTAGTAAGAATGGTAGTTGGTACTAGAGCATGGAAGAACAAAATTATATGGTTTTCTAATAGATAAAGTTAAATGACTGTGGTCGACTGATAACAAGTTGATTTGAAATTTTGAAGAGCATAATCAGTGATGAATAAATGCGCCTTTGTTCGAGTGTTTGCCATTTTAGTTTCTCTAGCATGGTTGTTACGCCGCTAAAGTGAGAATAATCATTCAAAACATATCTAGCAGCAGCTCTTTGTACTTTTTCAATTTCACAAGTAAGACTTCCTTGCCAAGGATGCCAGAAGGTATTGCAATATTCTAATTGAGGGCTTACATATGTTTTGTATACTGTTTCTTTAATATTACGATTATGAGTTTGAATGTTACGTTCAATGAATTTTAGGGTGTTATTTGCATCAGCAGATGTATTTGCTATGTGTTTCTTCCAGGTGAAGTCATCACTGATAGTGACGCCCAGATATTTGGAATGTTTAGCAGATTTCAATTCTATGTTATGTAATTTGTAAGGAAATAATTTGGTATCATCATTTTTTGTTATTCGCATTACTTTGTATTTATCTGGATTAAACTCCATGGACCAGTCTCTTTCCCATTTTTCTAATTTTTCGAGATCTTTTTGTAAATTCTCTGAGTCAGAAGTTGAATTGATGGGTAGATAAATGATCGTATCATCTGCGAATAATCTTAATCTACATTTGACCGACTCAGGCATATCTTTAATAAAACATAGAAAGAGACACGGGCCTAGCACTGAGCCCTGAAGGACACCTGACATGACTGGTAGTGTGGATGATTGCAAACCTTCTACTTTTGGTTCTATTACTGAGGAAAGAGCTGAACCATTGTGTTGCGGATTTACTAATACCAAGTTTCATTAATTTATATATCAATAATTTATGATCCACTTTGTCGAATGCCTTTGAAAAATCTATTACAATTAAGTCTGTTTGTTTACCTTTTTCTAAATTGTCAAAAATTTCTTGAGAAAATGATAACAACTGTGTTACACAACTATGTCTTGAGCGAATTCCGTGCTGAAAATGGGTTAAGAGATTGTTATTGTCTAAGTCGTTCATGATGTTAGATACCATAACATGTTCCATAAGTTTTGAGCAAATACACGTCAAAGAAATAGCCCGGTAGTTACTAGCTTTACATTTTCGACTTTTTTATTGGCAGGAGCTATTGCAGCAGTTCTCCAATCACTCAGACAGATACCAGTATGCAAGGAAGATTTAAATATCAAAGTTAAGAATGGTGCTATTGCTTTTGACATTTCTTTAAGCAATTTTGGGGAAATCTGATCTGGACCTGAAGCCTTACTAGGCTTTAAATTCCTTAACATCTTCAGAACATCATCATGGGCAATTTTTATGTCAGGCATTTGAATTTCTGATGTACGTTTTCCAGAGTTAAACAAGTTTATTTCACAGAGATGTTTTAGATAACAAGGCTTAGGTTTAGAAAATACTGATTCGAACTGTTTATTTAAAATATTTGCTTTGTCTACAGGTTTTGTAAAAACTTTGCCATCAGATTTTAGGGGAGCTACACTCTGATTGTCAGTTTTCTTATGCTTAACAAATGAGTACATCTTTTTATTTTTACAATTATTTTCAGAGTCATGAGAAAAGATAACTGATTCTAAGTATTCCCAATACGCTTTACGAATTTCTTTCTGAACAGTTGATTTTAAAATTGTGCATTTTTGCTTCAATATACTGTGTTTTTTACTATCTATGGATCTCTTATACTTTGTATAATATTATCCGCATTTAGTTATCAACTTTGAAATTCTTTTTTAATCCAAGGCATATCACTCATAGCTTTTGACATTTTAGAAGGAATGTGTTTATCTGATAGTTCATTTAGTTTATCTTTGAACGCATTCCACATGCCAGCTGTATCATTAAATGGAAATTTAGCAAATATATGATAGTAATCAGAAAGGTCCTTTTTGAAAGAATCCCAATTAGCTTTCTTGTACAATTGGATTTTTCTTTTTGGCTGGAGTGGTCTGCCAACTTTAAAATTTGTTTCCACAAAAACAATGTTATGATCAGACGTGGACAGTGGTGGTAAAGTTGTCACAGTGTGTACTTGACTGGGGTGATTGGTCAAAAATAAATCCAAAATATTACTTTCTCTTGCAGGTGATCTGACCATTTGTTCCAAATTGAAGTTTGTTAGATTTTCAATAAAATTTCCTTATAATGATGTAAGCCTGCATGTGTCCCTAACTATACCAGTATCCCAATCAACTCCAGACATGTTGACATCGCCTAAAATCCACACTATACTATCTTTGGGTATCTTTACTAATGAATCCCATAGAGATGACAAACTATCAGGGTCATTTTCTGTTGGTTTGTAGAAAGGTGAAACATAAATGCTTTTTAAACCAAGAATAGATATTTTTGCCCAAACAATATTACATTTAGTATCATTTTTTAGCTCTGGACATTCCTCACAAATCAATCGCTTAGACACTGCCAAGAGCACACCACCCCCTACTTTATCAGGTCTATCATCTCTAAAAACTTCATAATCATGATTACCTGGGAAGATTTCTGCTGTGCTTATACTAGGATTTAACCATGTTTCAGTGCAGGCTACAATGTCTGGTTTTACTTCTTGCAAGAAAATATGAAATGCTGGTATTTTTTTTTTGTCTTTTAAGGAGCGACAGTTAATATTGACAATAGTAACACGTTCATTTTTTGAAGATTGTGGTGGATTTTGCATTTCTGATTTTCTGGGATTTGTTTTCATTGACTTTAAGTGGTATCTTTTGTATACATTTGCATTCTTCGTGTTTAGATTTATTTTTCTTGTAACTGTTTGTTTTTGGTGGTTTATTACTAGATTTACTATGATCATGACTACTACCAGTTGAGGACTTATTCTTCGGGGTAGATGTAAATCTCGTTTTCATCTTAGGTGATGACCTGTCAGAAATACCTTTTTTTGGATGGGGTATGCTCTGAATCTTCTGAGGAGCTAATATCAAGAACAGAAAAGCTTTTTGTATCTGAGAGAGTATTTAATGAGCAAGTCAGGCTACCAGAATTGTACGGGAGACCACACTTCAGGCAGACCCAGACATACATCGAGTTGGATAGCTTTTCATATGTGTCATCTCCTACCCCTTGGCATGCGGCATGAAACCATTCATCACACTCTTCGCAGTAAATACCTGCCTGACTCCAAGTTACCTCGTCCTTACAATTACCACATGAATACTGACTCTGGGGCTCAATGAGGGACTAGTCGGGTCCTGGGTTTGGTGTTCGGCATTCGAAGACTGATTTACAAGGAGAATGAAGATGTACATGAAAGTTGTCTTACTTTTGTGTTGCTTATCAATCATTGTTTTACTTTGAGTAAGTTGACTTAGGGAGGCTATCGATGTACCAAATTTGATTGAGTCTGAGTTGTTAAGTTTGAAGATAGATTGTGTCTGTTGTGGTTCATTTGTGTAATTTACTTGTATAAATGGAGTATAAAAATAAACTAAATAAATGAATAAAGGAAATATACACAGATGCATTTTGGAGACATACACAGAAAACGAACTCAAATTACAATGTTAGTCACAATGATAACTTCACCTAACGTCGCTTCCCGTTACGACTTAAATGATGGACACACAAATGAGCGATGGTAGTACATGAAAAGTAAAAAGGGTGGAAAGGCGTGCAATATTTACCTCTAATTTGCTGTGAATTAAACAAGATTTCAACTTCTGGTAAAATTTTGGAAGCCGATATGTACCGGTACTTGGATGAAAGAGAATCCGGATACCAGAAAAAGTAAATTTTCCAACGAAATATCAAAGGTGAACACTCGTTTTATATCTAAAATGGTGAAATACTACTTCACCATCAAATTTTAGGTACAACTTATCGTCTAAATGTGAAATAAAGATTTTTGCAAACTAAAAGTGCTCTGAGAGAGACTGTCCCGGCGGAAGTGCATGCAGTGCACAATGTAAGTAAATATTTTCTTTCTCTTAATATTGGAGAATATAAAATATAATCAAAAGCTAAATAATTTGCTTTGTGTCGATGAATGTAGAATTTTTCTAATACATGAACAAGTCACACTTGTGTAAATAGCTGTCAATTGGATTTAAAAATAAACATGAGTATTATTGAAATTAGGGCCGCAGAGGCATTGACGCAAGAGCGATGGGTGATTTAGAATTTGTTCATGATCACTCTAACAAATTAAACTAGATCTGCAAGTACAATTGCCGAACCAGTGAACAATAAGGCTATAAAATCTGGATGTGTAAAATGACTGAATAAAAATCGAATTCGGTCATTATTGAAGTAATTACATACAAGTAAGCAATGTTTTTCAGAACCCACTTGGCCACTTGAACATAAATTACAAATTCTTTCATCATAAGGTATACTGCTGTACCGTGAAAATTTAAGTATAGTAAAGTAATTTTCAAACTTACATTGTTGCTTAAAACTAAGATAGGTTCGACCTTTGCTAGTACTAGATAGCTGCCCATGCCAGTTTTGATAAAACTGATCTACAAGCGATTGTCTCACAAGCTTATGAATATATTTATTAGTTATTTGAACCTGATTATACCATAGATCTGGAAGACCTATACAATTAAGAATTTCTTGTATTTTGTCGACCCACCTAAAGCTAAAATTCGATTGATGTATCATATACTTGTATAATTTGTAAGACAATTTTTGTTCTTTACCCAAAATGCAATCACACGACTTTTAATCACTATACTAATTGGATACCGTCCCAATTCTCCTTACAAAAAGTTTAATGGTGTTGATTTCCTAGCATTGGTAAGTGTTCGGAGAAAATCATTATGAACTTTTTCGATCATATCTGGGTTTTTGTACCCAAAGATCTCCGAACCATAAGTTAGTATAGGCAAGACCGTGTTGTCGAAAAGTTTAAGAACTAAATCAATTGGCAAATCCGAGCTTTTCACTTTCGTATAAAGGGCATGTATTGCCTTTGTTGCTTGTTCCACAACGTGCTTTCTAGCATTTAAAAAAGAACCTAAACTTGAAAAGGTAACTCCTAGATAATGATACCTGTCATCAATTTCTAATTCATCATTGTCTATTTTAAAGTGATAATCTCGTGTATGTCGGGAACCAAAAATAACGATCATTGTTTTGTATTTACTTTTAGGTACCAGTTTGTACAATAATTGCCGAAAATATCAAGACTTCGTTGGAAATCCTCTGCTGAGTCCGATTCGATAATAGTGTCGTCAGCATACAACAAGATCAGGAGCTTAAGCCAAAGAGTTACATTATCTTGATCTTTAGGCTCTACTCCAGCGGCACAATTTTCCTGCAGGTAAGTCTAGATATCGTTTAAGTACAGAGAAAAAAGTACGGGTGAAAGATTCTCTCCTTGTCTAACTACAATTTCTGATCGGAAATAGTTCGAATAAGTACCATTGTGTGAAATGCAGGACTTTATGTTGCTGTACATACTTCGAATAATTCTGAAAAATTCCCATCTATTGAGTTTGCCAAAAGTTTGTGTCACAAACCTGCTCTCCAAACTTTATCAAATGCCTGCGAAAGATCTACGAATGTACAGAAAAGTTTACGGTTTATCAGCAGTAATTAATTTGTTTTTATTAATGTAAAAGTGCATTGTACGTTTATATTTCTTACGCGCATTACGACTCCGCTTATAGGCTTGTACTCTGTGTTTAGGTATGAATGTGTAACCATTAATATCTACCAAATCATATTCATCTAAATGAGTTTCAGATAAACATATGACATCGAAACCATTTATAAAATCAATAAAATCGGGATAATTTAAGCGTTTTTTCAGTCTACTGGAATTTAACGCACAAAACTTTACACTGACTTTCAGGATAGAAACATGGTCTTTTCCCCTGATGTCCTAATGGTTGTTGGAGGCAGGATCAGTCCAAGGACGTACAACTGGACTAGGCTGAGAAGATGAGATACTATGTTGTGTCTGCGGAGGTGACGATCTGGTGCCATTCATCATGTTACGATGACCTGAATGCCGACGTTGAGAGGGTGACCGGGATCTACGTGCTCGTCGACTCCCATTAGAACGGCGAGCAATACTACGACTACGCCCACTGTGTGACATTGTTTGTTTGTGTTGTGATTCTACCCGACGAGCTGACATAAGGATCACGTGATCAAGCTGATTGACCGTGGGAATTATTACCACTTAAGCGACTATCTGTCTGCGCAGGATATGTTGATTGAATGTTTGTAAACACAGGTTTATTCAGCGGGACACGACTGCTATGCATGACGGAGAACCAGTTGGGAAACATGTCCGCCATTACACGACCGTTTACAACTAACTTTGCTGGGTATTGAATAGATACAGTTCCAGTAGCGTTTGTTTCCCGAAGACTTTTATACTGTGATCAAAGAATCTTCCGCGCGTCCACAATTTCTTTGGGAAAGTCACGATTAATATGAAAGTTCTTATCCTTCAGTTTCCTTGCGTTGGCCAACACTGTTTCGATACCACGATAGTCCAGGAAATAAACAATGATGGGTCTGGTAGAACCGTGCCTAAATTTACCAAATCTATCGACTCTCGGGATGGGAGGATATAGATCTATATCCAAATTATCCTTGAGGAACGATACAATCCTTGATTGACAGTTTTCGTCTTTTTGTTCAGAAATATCGGCAAAAAAGATTGTTTCAATATCTATTGACTTATATTCGATCTGTCTTAGGCGGAATTCATGATTTGAGAACCCCCTTTCTACATTCTGAGCTTTGTTGTGTATTTGAAGACAACTGTTTACATTTTGTTTGATCGTCTGCATCTCGGAAAAACATAACAGACATTTTGTCATCAACAGATAAACTCTCATATTGTCTTATGTCTATCATTTGTTTGCCGCTACTACATGTACTACACTTGACCCGTTTTCTACTATTCACCACCTCCACCCACTCATTTTTGAATTCATTACCGCAATCTCGCCTATTGACCGACTCTTCAGATTTACTTGGGGTCAGAGAAGGAAAATCACTGTCATTTACGTCAAATATTCCATTATTATTTTGAGAGGCCATTATATCCTCATTATCCAATATTATTTTAGTACAAAGCACTTCAAAGGAATCACTTAGTTTCACCTTTTTGTATATTTATTGTGCCACGTTGGAAAATGGCGTCTAGCCCGAACTTATACCGGAAACAGAATGTGTTTTACTGAACACAAATAAATTTGTGACGCTCAAAGAAACTTCTTCATGCTTTTTATAAACTGGAGGTTATCTAGAATCAGCGTCTTGAGCTAAGTTCCCAGAGTATAAAGCTAATTCCCCATTGAATAGAAAACAACAACATGGGAATACAGCATGGTGTAGTGTACGTCATTACGAGTGAATCTTACCAACAGAATCGTCATTACGTTACTTAAAACTTACAAAAACACCCGATGGAATCAATCTACACAAAATTATATATCGTGGCCCTAAATGTGGGGGTGTTTACGTGATTATTGCCTGGTTGGAACAATACGACAAAACAAACTTCCAGTTAATAACCCTAGCAATTATAGACCAATTACGGTTCTTAGCAGTCTAGGGAAGATTTTTACTGGAATATTAAATAACAACATTCCCTTCCTTGAACATCATACTGGCTTTCGGTCCACTTACTCCACACCTGATCATATATTTTAGTCCAAAGCACTTCAAAACTTTGAAACTGTGAAAGAATACAAATACTAGTATTTGAACGTTTTACTGTTCAGCTATATGACTATTTCAGAGCCCATATTCTGGATGTTTTGTTGGCTTTCTGAATACGAGAGCTTGATTTTACATGAAATTTCGTACTAGTAGCTATACGAACTTTTGTCATGAATTAAAATGATAATTCTATTAAATGTCTGACATGGGCTAAAATAATAATTCCATTACATGTCTGACATGGATTAAAATGATAATTCTATTATAAATGTCTTACATAGATTAAAATGATAATTATATTATATGTCTGACATGGATTAAAATGATGATTCTATTATATGTCTGACATGAATTAAAATGATGATTCTATTATATGTCTGACATGGATTAAAATGATGATTCTATTATATGTCTGACATGGATTATAATGATGATTATATTATATGTCTGACATGGATCAAAATGATATTTATATTATATGTCTGACATGGATTAAAATGATGATTCTATTATATGTCTGACATGGATTAAAATGATGATTCTATTATATGTCTGACAGGGATTGATTAAATATATAACATATTTACACATACAGTCAAACCTTGATAATGAGACGACCATCGGGACCAGAAAAATCGGTCGTAATACTCAAATGATATCAGTAAAACATTAATTAATGCGTCTATCGACCACAAGTCATCAGATTTACATGTATATACTATTTATACGACCACGGAATTGAATGCCCAATTCATATAGTCATAGTTCATGGCTTGAAAGGATCTAAACTATAAATTGTACAGCATGTTTCCGCATTGTGACTTTTCCATTTTGTTCATGTATATTTACAATACTCGTATAATAAATATATAAAGAAGAATATTTTAAAAAGAACACTGACAGGATTTAAGTCACACGTGTAGAATTGTTTTGTCAGAAATACTGATACAGATACTGACAAATGACTCATGTATACCGTCATCTATTGTGCTATCTTCGGAAGGTAGCTGACGTTTCTTTTGCTATGAGTTTAGTTTAATTTTCATTGTATGTAAGTATCATATATTTCACCCAGAAAAACTGTCTATTGATACGCTATTTATAAGTGTACATCTGCTATTTAGCGGAACAAGTTAACATTACTTTTACGTAAGAATTATTCTATATCTCATCAAGATGACCGGACTTAACATGAACACGATGTACATCTCTCATTCTATATATTTTTTTTAGAAAATTACGTTTTAAGATATATTGTCACAAATAGCAACATTTGGTTAGGCATCACACGAGACGACCAAATGTACTAAACAGTATGCAGGCCCTTTTTATGCCATTTTTTGGTCCGGTATTCGGACCCGTTCCCCAAGTAAAAAAGGTATGTATTTTTCCCCATTTAAAGAGAAAAAAATCCCCATAATTAAAAAAAATGAAAATGTTCTGTCATCATAAACTGAAAACTATTCAGGAATTAATCAGGTAAAATATTGTGTTAGGTACTCTGGTAAATATAGAGTGGTTTAGACATAACTTTGTGTTTTTGGTTCTTTCATGATTATGAGCTTTTAATAATTCCCCAATTGGGTGTTTCACAACGCAAATTTCCCCTATCAAAGGAACTTAATACCTGATCCCCAAAACCGTAAAATAGGCTAATATTCCAAATAAACGTTGCATACTGAAATATCTACAAAAGGACTAGTATCATATATATATACACAGCTAATTATCTTTGTATGCACATTCATCCTTTATACAATTGAACCCATTAATTTTCTCCTCATTAAAACATGCAACCATTCGTATTTAAACACACGCTTATGAAGACGAACATTTCATATTTGTAATCCACAATTAAGCGCCAACTAGAAAATCATAATTCCCTTCAAGGTACAATCTAAACTCTAATCACCCGAAATAATAACAATAAAGATGACATCTCTTAGAGTATTTACGTTTTTTCCTTCTTTACTCCTCACTATTGATGTTCATGTTCACAGTCCACGGATTTTGTCTTAAAGTGGCGTAGCCAGCGACACACGCACGCACGCATGCATCCAAGTAAAAAGTCAATAGGTTAGACAATAATTAGGTATGTACCCGTGTACTAAATATATCTATCCGAGTCAGGCGAAGGTATAACAAGTTCAGACTGCACACGAAAAAAAAACAGATAAAAGTGCCTGACTCATGATGTTAGTTCTTGATCTTTAGACCTTTTGGTAATACTGTCCAGAGTCTGCACACACTTGTGCACAGAACACTCAAAAATGATGAAAAGGGTGGGTACCTACATTGGGGTGGATATAAAAGAGGTGCTCTCGCCGCCCAGGGTAGTCGACGCTAGCCATTCTCATTGAGTTCTATACAAATTCTGTCGGCTGCTTATTAACCTTAAATCTTAAAATAATATTTTCGCCTGGACTTACGATCAGTGATTGATATATTTCGTTTAATTTAAACTTAGAATCAGTGTTCTGTTTAGTTGGTAAAAAGTTACTTCGATTCCGTTCCCAACGAACTCCGAGTTTGTTTAACCTGTAGACAACAAACTATGCACACGTACGATCGATAAGATCCCAAAACCTACAATTGGGAAATCCGAACCACGTGCAGATACACAGGGGGCTAGCACATTGAAGGGATGGTGTATAATGGTGTATTAGACTTAAATTGGCCACATGGACCAAAAACACTTATATTACATATATACATATACAAGGGTTACAACTTCCGAAATGACAGTTTCTGTACCAAGTTTGTTTAGCACTACGTAACTTTTCAACTTTGATAAGAATTTTGATGAAAAAAAACGTTGTTAACACCTCGGAAGTTTTTGTTGTGCTGATTCAAGCACCAAAATATATACCGGAAAATGTCGTTGACATGTGTGCGTTGTGTGTCAACATAGAGGGTCAACGTCTCGAATCACGATCCAAAGCGGAAATCAACCGAGATAAGGATCGGAGGGGCCATGACATCAAAGGGATAAGTTTTATGGTGCCGCTTACCATACGTATTCAGGATATTGGGACCCAGTTCTCAAAGAATATAATTAAAAGTAAGTGCATTTTGTCTTAATACGTATTTGTTTGCTCATCATTGCTTAAATCTCATCGATGATAATCTTAAGTTGTATAGCTTGTGCAGTTGTATCAAGATGAACTCCAAGGAATTATATTTTATTGTTACGCTGACAGTATTCACACAAGTAAGTCGGGCACTTTTGCCGATAAACTTTAATGTAGGATATATATTTAAATATTTAAACTTAATTACGTAAAATGTATCTGTGTATGTCACATATTATGTGGTTCAATGTTCTATGAATAATGTGGCTCATCGATTTACTGTAATAAGTCTATTGAAATATGGGGAGTTTTTCTATAATAATTATAAAAGTAATACTTCTATTATGGTAAATGATCAAAATGTGATTTTGTTGTACATTGAACATTGAAGTCTTTCATATTTGTTAGTAGGCTAGGACATCATGGTATATATGATGTATATATGAAACTATTTAATTCAGCATCAAGCTCACGAAAGAATAGATTTTTGTCCAATAGCAAACGTATTTTTGTACAAAATCTGTTGTTATTAAAATACTATTCGTGTATAGCTACAAATCAATATAGAATCATGTGTTTCAAACTTTCAAACAAAGAATGTACAATATGCAGAAAATACTGGATATGTAGCCGATATATTCATTAATTGCATATATAATTTTTCACTGTTATCAAAACAGTAAAACAGTGCGTGTATATAAATTATATTATAATAACTTGTATTTGCATTACAATTAATAGGCTGTGAGTTTTAAACCATTGAAATTTAAATAACTCGTTATGTAACTTCGCAAAAGTATATTAAGATTGAAATTTTCCTTAATTGTACTTAAATAGGAACTTTCTTTTTTTACATATTTTCAGAACTTGACTTTATACGCACTTGTTTAGTTTCAGATTGTGATGTGACGAGTCCCCCCCCCTGAGCGCCATGACATGAATACAACTGAATCGTTTGATGATTCTTTAGGCATGTCTTTAGAAATGGAGGATCCAGCTGGACTTTCAATCTCGTCTATTAATGATTCCAACATCGAGTACAACTCCGAACTAAGTTATATGGACACGAATCTGTCAATCTTAAGCAATGATAAAAACGTATCGTTAGACACTCGAGTAGACAACGTTGGTTTTCCCTTATGTAGTAGCACGTCAGTAAAGAAATGTGAAAACTATGGTGTTGTGAAAGCCAGCAACAACGTAGCTTGGAGCTCGGAAAAGCGATTGGCTAGTAAGTATTCTATACCCGCGAATTTATAACAAGTAGTTGATATTGCTTAAATTAGGTTTTAATAATTAGAATGAGATGCAATTCTTAAATATATTTAAACATTCACGACTATGTCGTATGATATGTACGGAAGGTATAGTGCGTGAGTATTTTAATCGCACCCCAGTGTAGAAAATAAACAATTATTATTACAGTCGACATCACTATTCTCGCGGTGTTGCGTCCGTTTGAAACTGTATTCCCAGTCCAAACGATTATTCCATTTATCTTCATAGAAACAAAGACATACTTGGTCGATAATGAAAGCCATTTTCTTGAGGTATTCAAAATAATTTTACACTTAATAGTGATATCATAAACTCGATAGTTTCCTGTAAATAATCACCTTTTTACGACTTGCAAGCTTGTATTTTTTCAAGTTATGATTGATTATTTTGACGATTGTTTTGAATTGATTAATGATTTTCGTCATTTGTTATGTTTCAGCATTCGTGAATCCTGGAAACAAAATGGTCAGCAAAGCTCTCGATAAAGAAAGCGTCAAAATGGCTTTTAAGTGTGATTGTCATTGAGGCGAATCGTGCTTTAAATCTGGATCTATGGAGGAAGTGTATGAAATTAGATATCATTACTGGCATAAAACAAGATACATAAAAATGCAGTGGTTGATATCAGTTATAAACGCATCATAGCAAAAAGGCCGATTCCGCTATTTGAATCTTGATAATCAAAAAGTATGTGCCAATGCATTTCAAAAATTTCTTGGTATAAATAAAAATACTTACTCGCGAGCAAAGAAGCTGTCAAATAACAAAAAAAGAATTAACAGTGTCATGTAAAAATCCAAGAAATCCTGATGACAGTTTATTACACGCTATTTCTTGGCTAGTGAAATATGGCAATTTTTATGGAGACAGAATGCCAAATTCAAATGATATTCTACTGCCTTATAGAACTATTAAACGGCATGTGTTTAAAAAAATATTTAGTGGAAACGAAGGAAATCAATAGAAAAGTTGTTAGTGAACCACAGTTTTATAAAATATGGAAATTAAAACTTCCTCATTTGAAGATAAAGAAGATAAAAATGTTTATCTGTGTATATTATTTCAAGAACTTTTTATGCTGTAGAAAGTGTATGAGTCTGTGCTATTTTAAATTTATTTTTTCTGTACTCTTGGTCATTCCAAACTGTGCATTTTCTCTTGTTAGTAGTATAAAAACAGTATTCTCGCGGCCATCTTGTTAGGTGGGATAGGTGGGATAGACCACTATCCAACGTTTTGATTGGTTAATGACCCCGCGGCCATGTTTGTTGGGTGGGTGGCTGCAGGTGGGTGCTATCATTATGGATCCGCCATTTTAGCAGATGGTCTTTAGCGGCAATTTTGTTTGAAAGCAGGTGATCTTTTTAAAACCAATCGATAATGAATTTGTGATTCAATAGTTGATTTGCAGCATTCGTCTTAATGACAATATGTCAAACTAAATGCGTAACTCTTTTGGATGAATGAAGAAGAACGTCAACCATGGGTAGATGATGAATTAATTGGTTTTAGTTTCCATTTATAACAAAATCTTGCATTGCTACGTTTCATCCAATTATAGTTCACACAATTATTATTCACGGTATTTTTTGTCTTTTATGACCTTTTCACAACCATAGGGAATTTGTGAATTATATTAAAGTTGACTCGAGCTTGTAAATTTTGTACCAAAAAAGCAGATCAAAATCAATTTCAAAAGTAATTTATCTATTTAAGAATCCAGTTTTTGTATAAGATAATCAGTCTGAGTGTAAAACCCATAGTGAAAGGATGTCTCAAACCAGTGTTGATTCTGCCTTCGAAATTCATAGTCTATTTTCAAATGAACAGATTACATCAGAGAGCGACTAAAGTGTATCAAAAATAGTTAAAAAACGTATGCAAGCAATTAAAAAATGTGGTCTTCTATGCATGATGATAATCACTTGTATAACACCGGGACTGGTTATAATAGCAAGTTCACCTCATTCTGTGAAACAACTAGACACCACACAGCTGAATGACATCATTTTCAACCAAACAGCGTGTGATTTCATGAAACAATTCTACCTAAGTGAAAGTATTTATCTCACAGTTTGTGACCGAAACAACTTTGTTATTCTAGATATCAGACGTTTTTACAACCAAACAGCTTCTATTAAGGGAATCTCATTAAATGTTGGCCAGTGGTTTCAATTAAAGCAATCTATCCATGACATCGATGTTGTTATTTCACAAGCAAAGAATGGACATTAGACATTTGTGTTGACAATGAATTTACTTCTGAGACATACTATAGCATTTTAGTTATACCTTCAACAGAATTTTTAAAAAATAAATACATATTTAAATAAATACATAATTACAAGAAATTATGTTTCTCATTTTTCACTGGTAAACACTTTTGATTAACAAAAGGTGTTTCATTCTCTATTACTATCACATCATTTTTTTAACCTTTGAATGCTTAATTGCTTTCATCATAAGAAAAAAAACACCTGCACCATATGGTTACCACGTTACTGATGTAATTTTCATACTTTTATTTGGAGTCTCTTCACTACTGGAGACAGGTAAAGACGGGATAAAGAAATCATAACTGATATTTATCTGTAAAATTATTGAACATCTATTTAACAGGAGTGATCATGCCGTCAAAAACAGATACTCATCTCATTTCACTGTTACAATAACAAAAAAGAAATTGATATATCTCCATACAAACTGACTCTAGGGTCAATCACATTACATTTACCACCTGCTGTCATCCAAGCAGATATTTTTTCATCGACTGTCTTTCACATAAAATAACGACAACACTTTTGTTAATTTTTATTTTTTATTCATAATGAACAACTATGTAAAACATTAACAATCCAATTTTATAAAAATAAAGTTTAAATAGTTTAAAATAGATTGTATAGAAAACTGAAAAATGACAAAAAAAATTCAAGTAGAAAAAATTAGTAGAAAAATTTGAAATCAAGTTGTGAAATATTACAGTAAAAAATTGTAAAGAAAATGTTTTGAGAAAAAAAACTTTTAGATATGATTAGTCATTTTGCAAATTTTCAAAACACTAAAAACATGAGTATCCTTAAAAAGTAAAAAAGTTACATTAAAAAGATACATCTAAAACATCATCAACAATAAACAGTATATAAAACATTCACAGTTTACAAAAACATACGGTTAAATATTTTTTTTATTTCAATCACTTATGAAAAAAATGTGTACAAAAACACAACAATCACAGAATAAATTATTTATAAAATCTCCCTGGTACATTAAACATGTAAAACATTAACAACCCAAGAAAAAATTCAAGTTATAAAAAAACAAAAAAAGTAAAAATAAAAAGTAAAAAAGTTACATTAAAAAGATACATCTAAAATAAACAGTATATAAAATAATCACAGTTTACAAAAACATATGGTTAAATATTTTTTATTTCAATCATTTATGAAATGTTTAAAATAAGATTGTTAAAAAAACTGAAAACTTAAAAAAATGACAAAATGACAAAAAATTAGAATCAAGTTGTAAAATATTACAGTCCAAAATTTTAAAGAAGATGTTTTGGGTAAAAAAACTTTTAAATATGACTAGTCATTTTGTAAATTTGCAAAAAGATACATAAGCAATTTTCAAAAGTAAAAATAAAAAGTAAAAAAGTTACATTAAAAAGATACATCTAAAATAAACAGTATATAAAATAATCACAGTTTACAAAAACATATGGTTAAATATTTTTTATTTCAATCATTTATGAAAAAAACATAACAATCACAGAATAAATTATTTATAAAATCTCCCTGATTCATCAAACAAGTAAAGCATTAACAACCCAAAAAAAATTTCAAGTAAAAAAAATGACAATAAAAGTAAAAGAAAATTGAAATATTACACTAAAAAAATGAAACAAAGAACAAAAAAATGTTAAAAAACTTAAAACAACAAAAAAGTTGACATTAAAAAAGCAAAAAAGTTGACATTAAAAAAGCAAAAAAGTTAAAATTAAAGAAAGAAAAAAATTTAAACAGAGAACAAAAAAGTAAAACAAAAATTAAGTTTAGACTTTTGAAACCTTTAAAAAATATTACATAAAAAATAGGTTTGGATGTTTGAAACCTTATAAAAAACAATTTGACAAGTTTTAAAATACTAAACAACAAAAATGAGTTATATATATCATTAAACACTGTGAATTATCAATAACAACAATCATAGTATACAAAGCGAATTTTAGAACAACAAAAGTGACATTTGACTTGTGAAACCTTAAGAAAGATAATTTGATGGTGTGAATCATCAATCACAACAAAGTTTACATATCAGTGATTGAAACCATAATGCAAAGACCTCAACTCTAACTATATTAAAGAATGGAAGGACACTTATTGGGAAAAACTTGTCGTTATTTTGAGTTCAATGGGTATTAAATACATCAAGAATCATATAACAGTGATTATAATCATGACATATTTATTGTTGATGTTTAAAACATAATTTACTTCAGATCCTACCAAAACAAGTCAACCCACCGAATTTAAGAAAACTAATGAATACATTCATTTTAGAATGGTAAATACTCAATACTTAGGTATTGAAACTTAAATGGGTAGGGTTACATCTTACAGAATATGAGATCCTGTGTATTGAAGAGTGTAAACGTTTTGATACAATCAATCTCATCACATGACAACATGAGTATGAAATAAACTTTGAAACAACATGTTTTTTTTCTCATCCGTGTTGATTGATGGTTTTATTGATGTGTATAATGGTCTCAGATATCTATTTTTCCACCAATGTTTCCTTAGAAGATTAGATACATCAATACGATTGGAGAAAATGTACCAATCCACGCCTTCCCCGTGACAAACCAACACACCTGTCCCAACTCCCCGCAAATATCTCTGCGGTCATAAACAATGTATGCAGATGATGATGAAAACACCATCAAAACTACTATTTCTGAGAGTGAACTTCATAATACTTGAGTTTGAGGGACGTATACAGTAAGGGTTACACATAGTGAACATATACAATGAATAAAATCAGGCCAATCGTATCAAACTCTTTAACAGTTGTAAGAAAAATGTACGTCAATCAACTTCATCCATGCAGTAAAGGTTACACATAGAGAGCATATACAATGAGTAAAATCAGGCCAATCGTATCAAACTCTTTAACAGCTGTAAGACAAATGTACGTCAATCAACTTCATTCATGTAAATCATTGGTTGGTTGGGACAGCTGATTGTATGAACCACCATGATAAATATAACTGGTTATCTTAATTTCATTTAAAATGTTTGTGGTGAAAAGGAATTGCCAATGGTATTATGCTGTTCCAGTGAGTCATAACAACAACCAATATTATTTACACTATTATTTATTATACAGATCAAATGCAACATAAGACAATATACATATATTGGAATTCTATGTACATGTAAATTATTGATAAACCATAATAACATAAGCATATGAAGTATTTTTTCTGAAAAAAAGTCTAAACAACCATTTTTTTCTTTTGCAGGTGACACTTACACAATAAAAGTTTAGCATAATGTAATGAAATAAAATGAAATAAACTGAAATAAAATGAATCAAAATCAATTCTTTGGTATCTTGTAATGGCCATAGGCGTAGCTAGAAATACCATCATCGTGCAAATAGCGTTTATCATCAAAACATGATAAACCTACTTTTTTAATTTTTTCAAGATAGATTTTATGGTTATGACTTCTTAAAGAATACATTTGTGACGATAAAGAGGATTCATCAAACAAAACATTTTTATAATCCTGTAATGTTATTTCTTTTTTAACAACATTTTTTGAAATGCCTTTTGCGCGTTTATCCTCTTTATCATCACATATGAATGCATACATTTTGGATCTTAAACCGCAATATTCAGATATGCATTTCTCATTAGTTTCACTCTTCATTTTTCCCATGACTTTTTTGTTAGAATCACTATAGAGGTAGTGATCCTTGGGGAAATCTGAAGTGTCAAACAAATGTGAATATTGTAACATATCACGAAATAAATCATCTGTTTCACAATAAAACAAAAACGAATCTGTGTCGGTCATCTGCAACTGCACCTCTGAACCATAAAGTTCTTTCAAATGATGGTAATAAAAATCATACATGGTATGTTTCGATAAATCTAATACAGTCATACCAATATAGATAGGTTTATTTAATTTCACTTTCGCTCTGTTGAGTTCTACACCAACAAGATCTTCAGAAAATATCCTATGTAGTTTGTAAGTCGATTTGCTTGATAATTTTGTCATTCGCATTTCCGTATGCACCAACTCTACAGATCGATGTTTTCGGAGATTTTCCATCGTTTTTCCTGAAAAAAAAGTGATTCATGAGTAAGTGTACTAACTTCTTTATTAATTTCATTGATGCGGAAAATGTATGATTGAGGCGAATAATATGATGTCGAAAGGTAATGGTACGAATATTTTCAAGTACCAGTCCACCTACTTATACTACCTCCTATATGAAGAGAGTTTCAATATGGAATCGTTGTTTAAATCTTTATTAAATGTCAAAAACATGGATTATGGTGATTTTTATTTAATATTGTTGATGTAAATCAATGCACGTACATCTATTCTTTATGTATAACGTTTGATTTAGTTATACAATTTCTATGAACTGACACAATTTATGAATCAAATTACGAGAGAAATGTCAATCGACAGAGTGGAAATTCAATTACTGTATTTACTTACCAAACACTGAATTGTTCATCAATTTGAAGAAGTTTTTCTCAAATGTAGATCTAGCTCTTTGTCTCATTTCTGTGTTGAGTTGTACATAGGGCTTCATGAAGGCTTCTTGCTCAAATTCCAATATTCTATGAATTTTTTTCAATTTCAGACCCAATTCAAGGTACAACTGCAGATTCTGGTAGTGTAGAACATAGTTGTTTTTATCTTCAAGAGTGGTGAGTAATTTTTCGACCTTTGCTCTGGGTGGTAATTTGTCTGAATTATGTAATTTCTTAAGCACTCTGTTTGCATAAGGTGAGAGCTTTTCATTGGACACAAATTTTCTTTCAGGTGCCAAAGGGAAATCGTTATGACTTTCATGTAATTCTTTGGGATATTCTAAATCTACTTCCAAAATATATCCCTTGCATCCATCCTTTGGTATGTTTTGTACATCGAAACAATCAATTTCATCTTGTGTTAGAAAACAAAAGAAACCTGTAGGTAACTTTTGTGACATACTATAACCATACAAATTATTAACGTCATAATATGCAAGGTAGGATGATGGTTGAGAGGAATCATAATCTGGTAAATAGGGGTTATTGACTTTTTTATATCTATTTGATATCTGACTAATACCCCCACGAATCCCTTTTTCTATGAATAGAACCTGATCTATATCTGTCATAAGTTCTAATGTGACTTTGGTCATTTTTAACATGGCCTGCCAACTGAGTCCTGGGCTTGTATAAAAGTGACAGGGGTCCAGATCATAGCATTTTTGAGACATATCACGGAAATTTTCAAACACATCTGCTAGAAGTAGGACATCAGTTTTTAAGTAAAGGTCATGATAATCACCTAAATTTTTCAAATTTAAAGTGTGAAACACATGTTTGGCATGGTTATAATCTTTCTCGGAGATACTTTCATTTGTTAATGAGGAGTGAAAATTGTTAATTGAAGGAAGTTGATATTCATCAAATTTTTCCCAAGAGGTCATATATTCATAGGGATAGACACCTTTTCTTAACAAAAGATCAGCATGTTGATGTATTTCACTTTGAAAATATTTGAATGGTTGTATACTGTCTTGTGATAGATTGTCTACCAGAGTTTCTAAAGAGGAGGGTAGAAATCCTAAAGAATCTATGAATCTGAGATTGTCAATGCTAAAACTAATATATTTTTCTATGGTTTGGGGTATACACTTTATTTCATGATTTTTAAATAATCCAATACTTTGACATAACAAATGAGCATCAAAATTTTTTAGATTGTGGAAAATGACTGGGATAAAATTGACTTGTTTGCATTGCAAATTACAATTCTTGTGGGCTGCACCAATAAAATTCCCTGTGGTATGATTGTGATGTCTCACCTTAATTTCTTTATCTCCAAATATTTTGCTACATATACAACATCTATCTGATAAAAGAAAATCATTTTCCTCCATCACACTCAAATTAAGAGGTTGTATGTCTTTTAAACGCTGCTTAATTACCTCACCCTCCCTCAAAAGACATTCTAAAAGTTTTTGGGGAGCATTAGGACCTCTATACAAAACTGCATCCTTAGTGAAATTAGAATCGGTGGAGACTACTTTATAGCCGAATGAACATGGTTCTAGTAATTGTGATTTTACAGTAGAATTTGTTTGAGTAGATGTATCTAATGGCTTATTTAAAGTTTCAAAATCTGCATAGATGACATAGGGGACCCTTAATGTTTTTTCAAAATCTCTAAATTCCAAAAAGCAGTCTTTGTTTGAAGGTAATTCAATTTTTGAGCATCATGAACTTGACAATATTCAATATGATCATCTAGCAACTTTTGATTGATAAATCCATGAAGACAATATCGACAAAAATAATATGAGGTATTGCCTTTTCTGAAATTGCTTAAAAACCTGTGTATGTTTTGAATGAGAACATAATGAGCATTAGTTTCTGATTGCAAGAGTAACAAATCAATGTGATGAAGCCTATGTATACACTTTGTAATTCTAATGGGTACAATATCTTTCTCCTCAAATGAATAAACATTGATGGATATAGAAGGGTTCTGCTTTTCGAATTTAGTAATTTGGTTAATGGTTATTGGATAATTCAAATCTTTCATGTTCAGTTCATGCTCAAAAGGTTCATAAGTACTCACCCAAGTAGAATCCAAGGGATGGATGGAAGCCAGACAACACCAAAAAAAACATTTTTGGTCTACATTTCTAATATTCAATAAAGACTGAAAACGTCGTAATTTTTTTGGTAATTCCATGTAGCTAGATCCTTTTAAAGGTAGATAGTTCACAGTATGAACTTTCAAATTGATTACTCTTTTAAGAACCCACCCAGAGCTTTCTCTCACATATTTTTGGAAACTTTCAAACATTTTTTGAAAACTTTCATTTACATCCCCTTATCTAATGTTATCAAGTTTAAAGCAGTGTATGTCCTTGACCTAAAGTGAGGAATTGAAGTTGTATTATCATCTTCCTTAACTAACTCAATCTGTACTGATATATACCACTTGATTGCATGATTTTGAAGCCTTGATTTTAACAGAGTTTGAATTTGTTGATTTGCATTGGCAAAAAATGTTAGCATATCATATTGTTCATAGTTGTTAGGTTTAATAGTGAAGTCCTGTATATTATTGTTCAGTGCATTGTTATGATGTACATTTTCAGATGGAGAAGTAGGTCTTGAAGGTGAGGATGGAGTTGCTGTGTTTGTTGATGAACTCATTGCATAGTCATGATCATCAGATGGAGTTGTTGTGTTTGTCGATGAACTCATTGCATAGTCATGATCATCAGATGGAGTTGTTGTGTTTGTTGATGAACTCATTGCATAGTCATGATCATCAGATGGAGTTGTTGTGTTTGTTGATGAACTCATTGCATAGTCATGATCATCAGATGGAGTTGTTGTGTTTGTCGATGAACTCATTGCATAGTCATGATCCTGATTTAATGGTAGAGTTCCATCTTGTGAGGGGAGTGGAAATGGATTAATATCTGCTCTTTTGGTGGATTCTGATGGAATCACATTCGATGGTAAATCCACCTGTTTTAGGTTTTTAATCTTTCCACCATGTTGATGTTTTATGTGTTTCTTCAACACATCCTGCCTTCTAAATTTCTTTTCACAAAATGTACATGGGAAAAATACACCATGTGACAACATGTGCCTTTTTAAATGATGTTTATGCTTATACGCTTTCAAACAAATATCACATCGATATTTTTCTGTTTTTAACACTTCATTTTCTTTGTCCTCCTCATTACATAATTTTCTTTTCAAATAATTTATCTCCTTTTGAAACACATCACTACTATCCGGATATTTTTTCTCTAACTCTTCAAAATTTATGTCCTCCATGTTGAAGTGTTTCTAACACACTGAGAGTGATTCAAATATCAAATTAGTTTCATAACATATTGCCAAAGTTCCGCCAAAAAATATTCGCCAAAAATGTTCGCCAAAATTCAGAAAAGTTCGCCAAGAATGTTTATCAAAATTCAGCAATTGTTGCAAAAGCCAAGTATGTTACACGTGATAGGATATCCATTTGGTCCTTTGAGTAGTTTTCTTCACACCATTTTTTGAAAGTTTGTTTAAAGTTTTGTGAGGTTTTTTCCCCTTAAATTCATCCCTTGAACATTTCACAAATAATCTTTTCACTAATTTTCCTCCATTTTGTTCTAAATTTTCTTCTATAGAGGAATCCTTTTGTTGATTTTTATCCAAGATTTGTTTTTCATCTTGTTCTTGACAATTTTCTTTAGATTTCAAAAGTAAATGTTCATACTTCATTTTAGGAATTAATACTAATTCCTGAGCCATACTTCACAATGTTTTATCAATAGTATAATTTGCTTGAAATATTTTAAGAGAAGTGATTTTCTCTTTCTACTTGATAATCTTTTAGACACTAGTTTATGAATGACGTTCCTGTATCGTCTCAGCTTTTTTTATCCTTGTCAGATATTGCTAAATTTCCTGCCAGAGAATTATAAATCACCTCAATTATTACATCCATTTGTGATTTAGTTAAATTATTCATCAACAATTTTTGTTGATTTTCATTCGTTTTTAACAAAAATCTTAAAAAGTAACCTTCTTTTTGCACTTTTTCACTCATATTTTTCCTTTTCAGGACGGAACACAATCAATGTTTGATAAGGAAATATGTCTGTACGAAGTTTATATAGTGGATTTGAATGTGGGCTTATATCCACTAGTAAGTAACTGTATTTTTTTCTTATAGCTTTCTTGTAAGCATCCATAAAGTATTTTGCTTCACCTGGAAACATTTGTCTTGCTAATGTTTGAATTTGTAGTTGATCTCTTTGGTTATTAAACAACACAAAGTAGTGGCTGTTTAAACTGATGGTTCGAAAATATTTCCCTCCCAAAAATAAATTCTGAACCACAAAGAATACAGAAAAGTTATGATGGTGACTGTAAATGGTGAATAAATTGACTATATCTACACTTTCTGAAGCCTTTTGAGCAAGATCATCAATTACCAAGACCTTGAATTCTGATTCAAATGACCACGTTTCCATATCTTCTTTGCATGGAAGACCCTCAAAAAATTCTATATTCTCCACTTGTCTTTTCATGTCATCATATAATGTTTGATAAGTAGAATAGCAATATATGATCTTCTTTGGAACTTGAGTAAACATAGACTTTGCATTTTTAAACATTTCAAAAAGAAAGGTTGACTTTCCACTGCCACTCGCCCCAGCTACAATACATGTAGCTGGACACTCAAATTTAATGAGAGTCTCTGTCATGATGTTCACTCAATGATGGTAAACAACACAATAAATAGACATACATAACCAACTAAAATTAAAATACATCATGTTTTATTAGAGGTTTACATACATGGTTATTGATACAGATATTTTGAATACAAAGTGGAAATTTATTACTGACTAAGTTATATACAAATATGTCATTACATTCATTATCAAAAGAAAAACTATGTACAATATCATAAAAAGACATTCCACTCAATCGTTGCAGTAAGAAAAATAAACAATACATTCCACATACATCACTGTACCTACTTTGTAATTGTCTAGAATTTACATTTATATTTGGAAAGTTGGAAACATATACAGAAAAAAATGAGTTGAAGTAATCTACAGACTTTCCGTAGCTATCAAAGTACTCCACTGTGGTTGGATTTGGAAAGAAAAATGCGCACCAATGTGTTCCTTCCTTTAAATGATCATCAGTGTTTGCTATAAATCCATATGGAAAATTCAAATTTTTGGGTAATCAATCTGCTGCAAACACTCCCAAAGTTGATTTTTTGCAATGCATCGCAATCTATACAACATTGAAGTTGAGATGTATTCATTCTGTTATAATGTCTCTTTGGGAGTTGATTTGGAAAAAGCCTGGTGAATTACTATATACTATACAACTAGTTGCTGCTGTTAGAGCTGTCTTAAGCTGCACTTCTAATCGCACATTACCAGTTTTTACTAAAGATAAAAGGTCAGCATCAAAGATGGGTTCTAACTGAAATGTGAATAGTGTGGATGTATTAGCAAAATCTTCTCTATTTATATTAGGTCCTCTATCTTTATTCCATGTACCATTAGTTAGAAATATATTTGTGTAGGCTCTCATAAAACTTCCTCCTTCAGTTTTGTTAAAGTTCAATTTTAGTGGATTTCCCCACACAGGAACACCATCAGCATACAAACATATACTTTGAATATCACAATTCAAAAAGTGAAAGGGATTTGATGTATAGTCCCCAGATAAAGCATTTGATTTAACGAATGCCACAACTACTTTGTTAGGTTTTTGTCCCTGAAATAAATTATCCCATGTAAAAACTGTGCTTCCAGATGCTATAGTTTGTGAACGGCACTCCACTCTATCAAATGGATATTTAGCAGTGCTGGTCTTCAACATCTCTGAATGTGCAACAATGAGGGCAGGGTTAACCCTGATTTTTTTAGCTAATAAGTAAATATCCATTATTTTTACTTTATAGTTTGGGGATAAGTCCCCCGATGATAGACAAAATGCTGGTGAACTCCGATACAACTTTAGTTTAACATCCACCTGATTTAACAGGTATCTCTTGATTGTGAATAGACTGTGATTGATAGGTCCTTGTAAGTCTAATGTTTTAGATTCACTGATGTACTTTGCTCTTCGAAACAAACCATTGTTACCCCCTTCAGGATCACAATCTTCAGGATGATCATTGTCATCTTTGATAAACAGTTGAGATAATAACTGAGAGGATGTAGCATCTTGTCCGTTATTGAGTAAAGTTTGAATCATAGAGATATATGGGTTATAATTGGATGAAATGACCGCTTTGTTTTGTAATGTCACCTCTGTAGCAGAAAATAATGCTTGTAAAAACAAATTGATTGGACCCACTTTTTTACTTGTAATATCGGTTCCATCTGGGTTTGTTATTTTTAATTTTACACATAATTGTGTTCCTCTGAGATCAAGATAGTCCATAGAATTCTGACCACTAATTTGAAACTCAATAGGAGTGTCATCTGATACTTGGGATAATGGTCGTGTCTCTTGATAGTAAACATCATTAACAGCTACTTGAGTTGGTGGTAAATCAAACAATAACAACTCATCAGGTACACCTTCTGTAAAACTATCTTCTGTGAAATATGACATTTTCAATTTCCAAATATGTCCCAGGTTGTAACAGGTTTCTGTTTTTTGTTTTTCCTTGTTTTATCTCCTTTTTTATTCACTTTTTGTGTGTTTTTTGTGACACTTTTTCTTGTTTTCACAGCTTTTTTTACAGTTTTCTGCCGTTTTTTGTTCAATTTGGATACTTTTTTCTCAACACGTTTTTGTAGTTTAGATTTTTTCTTTCCTACTTTCAGACTGTTCACTATTTGAGACGGTTCTGCTTTATGCGCAAACAATGGCATCTCTGAAGTATTTATACTATCTCGTTTCAGCTCGCTTTCGGCCTGTTCTACTGTCTGTTTTGCGGGAGAAACTGTCTTGAAAGTCATGTTGTTACTTTCTACAGAAGTTCTTGAAGGTATGACCAGTCCTTTTCCAACTTGGCTTTTCTTTAAAACTTGTATCCATTTTTGTGGATTTGGAACATATAATTTAGATCGATTCATAATTGGGGTAAAACGGATAACGTTTAAAGTGAAGTGTTAAGTAGACTGGTGAAGTTACAAATGAAGCAAACTCGCCGTTTACTGTTTTTATAACAAAGTCAAGTTCTTGAACTTCAGATTTTTTTATGGGAAAATAAAATGGAGAATCAAACACATAATTCCAATTATTCATATCATTTTTTTTAATTCTTCGTAGCAGTGTATGCTCACTACCATTGACAATGCTTTCCTGACATATATTAGAATAGATGAATAGGGTTTTTTCTGAAGTTTTACCACGTCTTTTATTCTTGGTTTGTAAACTGAGTTCACATAAAGCTACTTTCCAATACCCATCAAAATGAAGTGGTTGCTTTAGCTGTACTTTAAAGTTATAAGGTGCGTTATCACTGAAAATATGGTGACTTTCGCTGTCAGAAATAAAAACATATCGCTCCATATTATTTTTCTTGAACTTGATCCGCATCAATCCAACTATCGAATGATTTTGGAAAGCCTTCCCATCGCACAAAATACTGAAGTTTTCCCTTCACCTTTCTTTTTTTTAAAATTTTCTCAACATACCATAGACTTTCTTCATTTTTATCAACTGGAACCATTTCCTGCTCCTTCACATAACCTTTAATTGGGTCATTATTTAAGTCGACAATTTTGTACAGTGGTATTCCTTGTTGAAACACCCTGCTTTTAATTTTAAATACTTCTGTGGTATATTGTTGTTGATATGCTCGTCTAAAAGGATGTTTTGTATAACTCAATCGAACCAAACTACCAATTTCAAATTTAAACTTGGGTTTTATTTTAGAAACATTTTTGGGTTTCAAGTACTGTTTGCCCCAAACTTGAGTCTCGTTCTTTTTTATTATTTCACTCGGGGATAAACCGCCAAGACTACGATGTGGACTATTATTGTAGTTGTTGACAAGATCTTGAAGATTTTCAATATATCTGTAATTTCGTTGATGTCTTAACATTCTGAACATCATGCTTCGCAATGTACGAATGACCCTTTCTGCATAGTTCGCTTTATTGTTACTTTGTGTGTTAAATAAATAGATCCCCTGTTTTTTCATGAACTTTTTTATGTCATGATTGATAAATTCAGAACCTTTGTCTGTTCTTATTTTTGTAAATTTTCTTGTACGGAGAACATCTTTGATTGCAGATAAAACTGTTTGTGTCTTTTTATTTAGAAGAGGTCTTACTAAAAGATAACGTGAAAATATGTCTATAGTAATGAGTAAATACTTGACTCCCTCATTGTGTTTTGAAATGTTTTCAACTGACATTAGATCCATGTCTGCTTGATCATCTAAAC